>CM032890.1:10350215-10357715 GCA_019176425.1 Megalops atlanticus | reverse complement strand
ACATTACAGCAATGAACAGATATGTGTACAACAACCCAATCCTGGTCGGTCACCTGTGCTTTCAGGCACCTCTGCCCTTCAACATCCATAGAAGCCGACATATTCCAAAGATAACGACGTGACCGCATAATTCTGGAATCAATTTCACAGAGAACGGCACGCAGTCCATGGGAACCACAACTGTTCCAAATTCCAAACTTAAAGTGGGGGGTTATTTTATCATTACTTTATTTGCTTAACAAGACACGTGTTTCCTGGGAGGCTTAGCCTGCTGGCTCACGTTTTTTTTTTTCCACACAGCCTGACATTCACCGAAAGCAATTAAAGAGTTTGCGCGCACCTTGCTTGCGGGTACAACAGCGTTGCCCCGCCCAGCTTTAAAGCCGGCCGCGCTCCGGTCGCCAGACCGGTTCTCTAAAGCAACACGCCAAACTGGCACCCCAGGCGCACGGTCTGCCCACACCGGCTGAGAACCCAGCGCGCTTTTCTCAGGTGGCGAAACGTATCGTGTTTCATTCGGTTTTTTTTTCCATGTTAATTTGATTGCGGGTGACAGAATAAACACTTTCACGCGGTTGCCAGAGTGGAGGTGGCGCCGGCGCCGTGCGTTGAGGCGACCCACGACGCCGCCACCGCGGCCTGGGAAAAGGACAGGAGGCCGGGGGGGGGCAGGTGTGAAATCGGTGCGCGCTCTGAGGTAAACGGCGCCGGGAGCCAGAAATAACGAGCTCCGCCCGCCCAGGTAACCCGAGAGCTGCGGGAAGACGCCGCTTGGGCGGCGGATTAAGGATGTGCCCCGATCGCCCGCTCTCGGCTTTCTCCCCGCTGTAACCCTGAGACTTATTTACCAGAACGCATCTGACCTCATTATTGATCTGATTTTTCCCTTTGCAGTGGAGACTGCAGGGAGGCTGTGGCCAGGGAGGGAGGGGAAGGAGGGGGGGGCTCTGAAGCTGCATTTTCTGGGCTGTATTTCTATATCCCAGGTTGTTGCCAAGCGCAGCTGCGGTTTTGGGTTCTGATTGCTGGACCAGAGATCAGTAATTTGGTTCGGGAAGCGGTCGGGGGGCCCTGTGATCGAGTTGAGGCTTGCTCGTTAGAAGGGCGCTGACGAACCACCCCCGCTCCATTGATCCAGGATCAGTACAAACCAGAGGATCAGAATCTCTTTTCCTACTACACACAATGAGCTGTAACATAAAATAACTTTACCGCTATGTTAAGTCACACTAATGCAAAAGTTACCCAGAGGTGGCTTCCAGAAGTCTGATATCTCACACTGAGGTAAGCTGAATGTAAGATCTAATCTTAGTGTTCTTCTTTGAACTTGAACCTGTATCTGAATACGCAACTAAAGCCTTAAGTAAAACCTTAGTCTTGACCAAGACTACGGACTTCAACCAATCGGGTTCAAACTTGAAATCAAGGCAAGGGTGTGCGTTTGCGTGTGCATTATAAGGCAGGAGACTCTGATGAACAGAGAGCTGCTGCTCTCCTTGCTTTGTTCCTGCCCGCTGCTTGGGTAACCTGTAAGCACAGCTACTCAGATCAGTTTCTCACGAAAGCGTCGCCAGCTGTCAGTCAATCGGTGACCTCATGGCGGCCAATGCAGCGAACCCCCTCCGCCACCCTCCCACACACACATACACACCATCCAGCCAGGAAACACTCAGCGCTGATCTGAGATCTGTTCTTGGGGTGAAACCGGGGTCAGTATTCCAGTGAGAAAAAGGAGAACAAATCGTGTCGGGCTGGACAGTTTGCGCAGTTGCACACTTGCATGCACATGCTTGATGCAAACCGCATGGGGCACTGAGAACACTGCGGTTTCAGATAATCACATTACATTGCCACCTTGCCCAAGAGCACAACAGCAGTGCCCCTGCAGGGAATCGAACTGGCAACCTTCCAGTTAGGAGCCCTGCTCCTTACCACTATGCTACACTGCCGCCCAGATAATAGTGCCTTGCAAGGCTCCACACTGACTTCAGTACCGTTTCAATACAACGTGTCACCCTCAAGGACAACTGTTAGCCACTCTGTTCCCACAGTTGCGTGCTTTTGTTTCAGCACTGTTTTCCAGCTTGAGGCCTACTCACTGTAATTCTGGCTATCACTGCAGTTGTCGCTCCAGTGATATGTATTTAATGAACGGTGCCTCGTTAGCCAGGAAGTTACTCCAGATAAGAGCATCTGCCAGATGAATGAATAATAGCAATAATATATGCGGAGGGGCAAAGGTCATTTGTGAATGCGCTCCCCCCCACCACCCCCGCGTCCTCTCGGATGACCAAGGACAGACACAATAAACAACCTCACGGGTTACGACAAGGCCTCCATCTCACCTCTGTCCCTCAGCAATAATAAACACCCCCGACAGGAGGGTAACGTGAGAGGAAGGATTGTGTGTCTGTTCCTGATCTGATCTCGGATTAGAAAAACCGTGCAACACCAAATATAATTAAGGGAAAAATCATGGCAATTACGCTTTTCAACAGGCTTGTCTGGGAAAGGATTTTGAGCTGTACTGCCCAAGGGCTCCACACCCTTGACAAAGTGCTGGCGAAGGAGATCAGATCTCCATTCTTTCTTGTTGAAACAGCGCTGTTAAACACACTCTCTCTTATCGCGCTGCTTCCCCCCTGCGCTGTCGCTGCCTCCGCGCCGTGTATCTACCTATCTCTGTGTGATCCATCACGCAGAGACGTCAGTTGCAGCGCAAGCCGACCTTATCTTTACCATCTGACTATCGCTAATAAGCGCTTCACGCGGTGACTGATGATTTATGCGGAGCATGCAAAGCCACAAGGCATATACACACACACACACACGCACACGCACACACACACACACACACACATGCACACGTGCACACACACACACACACGCACATGCACACACACAAATTATGAAACATATACACAAAGAAACAAACATACCCTCCTCTAAGTCTTCTACATGCAGACACCTGTCAATCACATACAAGCACACATACATCACACAAATACGTCACAGACACACAGACGCACACATACAGGAAGTGCGATAAAAATGCAGGTCTGTCATTGGTTTCGAGGGCCGCAGTGGCTTTGAGGCCACAGAGGCAGTCAGTCTTTGGAGCAGGCTGGGGTAGCAGAGCTGCATCAAAAGCAAACAGGGTCAGGGCTGGTTGGGTTTGGAGCTCCATAGCCATGCGGAGGCAGCAACAGGACCCTGCTACTTTCCCCTCATTGCGACAGACTTCTGCAGCCCTGACTTCCAGCCAGTGGGGTTCATTACAGAGGGTAATGGGGAACCCACAGAGCCTGCCAGCGCAGAGAGGGAGGCCACCTGAACGGCCCGCGCCCCCGGGGGGAGCTGAGCGGTAACCGACCGCAGGGGCACGGAAGGCCGACGGACTTCACCAACACTCTCTCTGAGTAAACACATCAAACAAGAAAGGCAAACGCGAGAACAAAGAACCCTTCTGTGCACCCCCGCAGACTCAATACCCCCCACTCCTCTCACAGTCAGAGGAAACCAGGGAGACTAGCCAAGCACAGACCTATCAACCCCCCCTTCCACACACACACACACAGTCAGAAAGGAAACTAGGGAGAGACCAGCCCTGTACAAAAAAATAACCCTGAACAAAGCTATCAATTCCATTTCACACGATTAGTGATAACATTAGGAAAAACAGAGCCATAAACTCCCTTTCTTACAGTCTGAGATCGCGCCAAGGAAAGTAGCCGAGCACAATGCAGCTACTACCTTTTCTCCAAGATTGGGTAAACCAGGGCAGTTAGCTGAGCGCTGAGTCACCCCCACTGACACACACTCTCTTTCACACACACACACACACACACACACACACACACACACACACACACACACACACACACACACACACACAGTCAGAGATAGAGCGAAGGAAAGAAGCAGAGCTGAAGTGCTGAATGTACTCCACTCTTCTGATAAAGCAGGACAGGGAAAGCTTTGATAAGACTTCTGTAGGAAACTCCTAAGCACAGAGGCCCATTGTCTCATCTCTCTCTCTCTCACATACACACAACAGGGAAGTGAAAGTTAGAAGTGACCCATCAAAACCCTTCTATCAATATGAAAGGCAGTTAGTATCTCGCTGAAATATTGTTGGGAAAAATAGAAATGAATTCTACACAGAGGTGTGTATAAATCAGTGAAAATGTCAGAGGTCGGGGGCTGTCATGTCATTAGTGCAGTTACGCACTTCCCTTTCCCACCTCTTTGGTTCTGTCTTTGATATAAAACAGGAGGCTTCACAGTAAAGCAATGAGCAGATGAGTCATAAATGGCAAACACATGCAACAAGAGAAATCATCTGAGCATGTCAGCTGTCCATGTTACGCCATCAATCAGCTCCATCCACACCAATGCAGACGGACGACACACACACACACACACACACACACACACACACACAATGAAACACACATAAAGAAACAGACAAACAAAATCCTCTCAATCTTCTACATGCAGACACCTGTCAATCACACCCATCCCTACTAATCATATTCATTCCTCTCCATTGCACACTTTCACAGACACACGCACACGCACACCCACACACACACACACACACAGTATACACATAATTACCTCCATTAAATGTACATAGCTCCATTCATCACACGAGTCTGTCGATCCCACATACATGCACAAACAGGCCTTGTTTAAGGTCACATCTATCATGAATCACTACGGAGCCACACAGACACTGCACACAGCAGCACTATCTTCCCCAACAAAGTAATGACACCAATCTTTCAGCAAATTAAAAGCAATGATCTCTTAGATCAGAGGCTGAGGAGACGCTAAATGGCAATGGGCAGCCAAACAGAGCCGTGTGTACATAACACAAGCACACGGCTGTCGCCCCCCTTTGGCTCCACATTCCCTCTGAATGCACTGCTACCTGGGAGAGCGGAGGCGTTTGTGCTGCATTAATCTTATCTCCAGGCCCTCTCCAGTCCCTCCAGCTCAGACAGATCAAAAGGGACCTAAAGGCAAAGTTAGAGGAGGAAGCAGGAGGAGCCGGGCAAATCAAACACTGCAGGAGAGTGAGCGGAATTTCCCTGCGCTGAGGTGAGCGTGTGAGACCGGGCTGCCAGGTGGGACGGAGGGGCGGCGTGCGGGTCAGAGCGCCCCCCCTCGGCCCCGGCCCCGCTCCCGCTCCCCTGGGCCCCCCGGCCGCCCCGCTGTGCAGCCCCTGCTGGAGGGGAAGGAAGCCCCCCTCAGTACTTGTCACATTTCACAATGGCCCGTCACATTCCTGGGGCTTTCTCCTCGGCCCCCTCAACACGCCGCCACATATGCCAGCACTGTGAGGCGAGGAGTTTTTTAGGAGAACTCCACAAGAGCAGCGTGTGTGTGTGTGTGTGTGTGTGTGTGTGTGTGTGTGTGTGTGTGTGTGTGTGAGAGAGAGAGAGAAAGAGGAGGAGTACAGGGGAGGGCTGTTCAGCTGCCAAGCCAAGTTCTCCCCCAGCCACTTTGTCAGCTTCAAGGACCCCCTTTCCTCGGCTCCATTCTGAGCGCAGTCCTCAGAAAACAAAAAAAGCTCCCTGACAGAGGCCGCACTCGAGAGCCTTCCCTCTCCGAATAGATGAGGAGACACCTTTATCGCTGTGACAGGACGGCTGGCATGAGTGAGAGGGACAGGGGACCGTCGTGGAGAGCACAAAAGCTGGAGTGACTGCCACCACTGCTCCTTCATGCTGCCATGCACTGTCAACAGGGGGCTCCTCACACATCTACCAACAGAAAACCAGCCCCACAAAACATTTTACTAGAAACAATGTAACTATAGCCTACAGACACCATAGAAACATTATAACTAGGTCTGTAGAAACCATAGAAACATTATAACTACAGCCCGTAGAAAGTACAGAAGCACTATAACTACAGCCTATAGGAACCGTAGAAACATCATAACTACAGCCTACAGAAAAAATAGAAACAGTACAACTGCAGCCTATAGAAATTACAGCGACATAGTAACTATAGAAAGTGGGTGCTACAGTTAGGAGGAGGCGGGAGATATGCTGTATCTCTTAAATTCATATCACTCAGAGGAAACAAAAACGCAGAGACGGGATAAGGGTAGTGGGGGCTTGCATCGTAAACAACCTAGCCCTCTGAAGCCCAAAAGAAAATCTTGTCAATAAGTTCTTCGGCCCGCCACCGCGTCGGCCATTTTCACTGGCGGGAGATCGGCGCGACTCTGGGAGCTGGTGGGTGGCAGCAGGTCGAGCCTGAGAGCTACACGATGATTGACATCTGACTGCCACCTCCCCGATATCAGTGGAGGGGAAGAAAAACAGCACGGCGACTCTCGCCCGCTTTGTTCCAAAAAACCAGCTTTTCCATCCCCTCACACGCACTCCGCTCACACCGGGCGAGGAAACGGAGCGAGTCTCGACTGGTTTCACGAGAGGGAGGGACGTGTTATTACTGTGGGCTGGGGGTGGGGGTGGGGGGAGAGACAGGGGGGCAGAGATGGGTCTTCCGTCTGATTTGCGAGGATCAACACCCCCAGTGGTACATAAACATATGTCTGCAGCCCGTTATTAGCTCGTTCTGACTCCATGCTGGCTGCTGCAGGAGAGAATTCCTGTCTGGAAGCTCGTGGGGAATTCGGTAGGCGATGATTGAGGGCAACACTGTGGCAGCGTTGGGAATGCACAGCGAACGAGCGGTTTCAGGTCGAGAGAGGCGTTGGGGGACGGGGCTAGCTTCAATACTCACAGATACTCTAAGAGGTAGTCTACTCTATGGGCCGAGTAAGTCTGTGTAACTCTCATGTTAAATCTCGCCACCCTGTAACCTCGGGTCATTTGCATGCATGCAGGTTTTCAGCCAGCCAAGACAGATGATATGGAGTAGAGAATGTGATTGGTCATTTTAGTAGGCCGTGAAAGTACCAGACATATGGATGTGTGTAGGTATCAGAAACAGTTCCAGTCGACATATAATACGGGTTGATTCCAGAATAAACTGGTTCAAGCGGAGGTTTGTCTTGCCTATTGGCTAACTGACCAGTCAGATTTATACCTTCATACATCTTGGTTGTTTGCTTCGCCCATGAAATTCCAGGGAATAGGATCAAATCCAGGGAACTCCCACAGGAAGTAAGGTCAGGGAGGCCAGGATGCAAGCACTTAACGGTCGTGTTAGTCAGGGGGCAAAAGCCATTCCCCACAAGCTGGCAAACAGCGCTAATATCAAATGCTCGACGATATTCTCACACAAAACTGAAGCACACTGAGTGCACGATAACCCAGGGGGAGACCGGTGGAGACTGCGATATTGGATTTCATTTTGGGGAAATTGGATTTGGGTAATGCTTTTTAAAGTGCATATCTGCCGCGCCGCTGGGAGTTAACCATTTAATGACAGCTCCTCCGTGCTCTGTGAGTCACCTGTCTGACATTCCGCTATCCCACCGCAATACACTTCCTGCGGAGCACTTAAAACGCGATC
>CM032890.1:9837715-10347715 GCA_019176425.1 Megalops atlanticus | reverse complement strand
GGAAAAGCTGCGCGGGACGTTAAGCGAAATGTCGTTTCTTTTCCTCTTCGGTAACAAATGGAATAATGATTGATTTTTAGATGGGGTGAGTCACTGAAAAACCTGGAATTCTTTGCAGAGATGTGGGGGGGGGCAGGGGGCGCGCTTTCTTGCTGGAGTAGAGGAGCATTTGCCATTTTGCATGTTAAACATATTGCCAGTTTTCTTGAAGCTGGTGGGGGACTAAATGCATGGTTTATTTCGAGTCAGAAACATCTGGAGTGTTTTCTTTGATTCATTACTAATGCTATACAGTTCAGTTGAACTGCAGTACGTGTTTGAAATATCCACCAATGAAGCTGCCGCCAAAAATACATCCAAAAATTCTCCTGCTGCCCACTGTAAATACCCCCCCACTACAAGTACAAGCAATCCAGACACCAGACACCCTTCTCTCAATATCATCCCTGTTCCCTCTGCAGTTCTCTTTGCCTTGTGCCTTTTCAGTGATCTCCCACACTGACTTCCGCAGCAATCTCTCTTTGAATCTGTCTCTCTCCGTGGCCCTCCTCCTCTTCCTCTCTCCTTCTGTGTGTAGTTATCTTTCTCTATCTTTAGTGTCAGCCTCTCTGTGCATCACTCACATATGACAAAGACCCTTTCCTAACACTTTCTCTGCACGCGCACACACACACACACACCACTCACATACACACACTCACATAGCATTAGCACCACACTCCCACTCCAACACAAACACACACATGCACACTCCCACACACAGACATAAACATGTACATGAAGACAGAGGCACACGAACACGGTGTCCCTACAGCTGACCTCCGCAGCTAAACTCAGAGGAGGCATGCTGAGTCCTGCCTATGAGCTGGTAGCCCACATGCTGCCAGTCTGCAGCACAGCCCTGACCTTGTTTCAATCAGCCCTCCATTAACCTTCATTCAGGGAAGGGAATCTCCCTGCTGGCTCTAACACATGGCTGCTGGTCTCCCATTAAACCCTTACTGCGCACAGAGCGGGACATTGTAGCGGCACCACCTGCATGTGTGTGTGTTTGTGTCTACACTACATTCATGTTTCTACGTCTGTGTCTGTGTCTGTGTGTGCATCTGTCAACACTACATGTATGTTTCTATGTGTGTGTGTCTGTGAGTGTATGCATCTGTGTGTGTCTGTGAGTGTGTGCATTTGTGCTTGTGTGTGTGTCTGGTGGTTTGTGTGCTCAGAGAGTGAGAGAGCGAGAGAGGGAGAGAGGGAAAGGAGGAGGAAGACAGAGAGACAGAGAGGTTCAGGACGGTGTGGTTGTGGTGTAATTCCGCAGTGCTGTTTCGCTCTTTCCCTCTGTCACGCGACACCCTGGTGCTTCTCTGCTTTCCTTTCATTTGTTTGTGTTTGCTTTTAATTAAAGTGTGGAGGTGGGACTGAGATCCTGTGGCTGCGGGCTTTGAAGCGCTTTGGGGCGGTGGGGGGTGAGAGGGTGGGGGTGCGTGGAAAGGGGGAGGAAGAGTGCTCGCCAAAGTGTGACACAGATGGTAGGACATGCCCCCTTCCCCAATGACCACATCCACACAGGGCTAGAAGCAGACAGAGAGTAGGATATGCACCATAACCACACACACACACACACACACACACACACACACACACACACACACACACAGATATACACACACACTGTACACATACACAGATATTTACACACACACTGTACATGTACATAGATACACACAGTATACACAGTATACATACACAGAGCCACTAACAGACACTGAGCAGGGCACATGCCATAACCACACACACACACACACACACACACACACAGATAAAACAGATACACACCGCCCCATAAATACAGCTAAAGGTGGTGTATACTGAGGGTGGGGGAGAGGCAATGGACAGGCAGCTGGTTACACATTTACCCGCGTTACCTGGAGCAGGCAGCACGCAGTGCCATGCCTCAGCCCACGAAGGAGGAAGTAACAGACGCAGCCCGCGTGCTCAGCAAAGAGAAGAGGGCCCTCTCTGCCAGCAGCGCCCCTCTGAAGCCATTAAATCACCACGCCAACCGACCTGAAGCTCGTGACCGCCACAATGCATCATGGTCCGTCCTCAGATCAGACCGGTTTAAGAAAAAAAGGACTTCACTGTTCACAGAAAGCCACCCACCCAAAGGATGTGTCACACTCCACAACCATATAAATGCCTGCCGTGCAGTGTTCCCAACACTTATGGCCCAATAACTACAACACTATTACAACGGCTGTTTCACGCTCATAACTCCATCAGTAAGCTGGTATTGGCAGTTGGTGGTCCAGTGCGTACGTACAGACAGTTTCATGCACTCAGTAAGGTGGCTATTAATCTCAGCAACTCTGAGCAACTCCAGTGAATAGACTGCACCGCGTGCAGCCCTGTGGATATTTCGTTAAGCATGCACAGGCAGGCGCGCATGCACGCACGCTGCACATCTGAAGCTCGACACGGCTTCCTCTCGGTGCGCCGTGCGCAGGGGAAGCCCCAGAGCGAGAGGCATGACACGGCCGGCCGCCAGAGAGCACCACCCCCACCCTCCTCACCCCGTGCCAGCAGAGAGCCCCTGCAGCCTGCACCCCCCTCCCCCAACCCCCCGACCCGCCCGAACCCGCCGACCCCCTGACCCGGCAGCGGTGCCTTACCGACGTGGTTGTTGAGCAGCACGGCGGAGCCGCCGGCCGGGGCGACCGCCGCCGAACCTTCGTCCATTCTCTGCCTGCCGCCGACAGACGTTCCCCGGGCTGTGTGGAACTTCCTCGTGTGCGACTGTGTGTGTGTGCGTGTGCCTGTGTTTGTGTGCGAGTGTGTGTGTGTGTGTGTTTCCTTAGCGAGAGCGTGCGAGTGCGCGCGCTTTCCTCTTCCCTCTGGGCCCTGAGCTCCGCACGCGGTCAGAAAAGCAGCGCGTCTCCTTCCCTCCGTCTCCGTCAAGCGTCTGCCCCAGACTGTGTCCTCCCGGCAGCTCTGTGCCTCACTCCTCCTCTCTACCTCTCTCTCTCTCTCTCTCTCTCTCTCCCCCTCTCTCTCTCTCCCCCTCTCTCTCTCTCTCTCTCACACGCACACACACCAGCGCACAGCTCACACAAAAGCAGGAGTGAGAGAGAGCGCAGGGCGACAGTCAGAGAGAGAGAGAGGCAGGAGGAGGAGATAGAGATTAAGAAAAGAAAATCTTGGTTGGCTCGGGGAGGGGCTTGAGCTTGCAGATCTTTAACCTCTGGCGTGCCGACAGCAGCGTAGTTCCTGTCAGCGCCGTGCACCCCTCACCCCCCCCTCCCCACCGGGTTTACACGGAGGTGTCAATATCCCCATCAGGCGTTGTGGCGGGGGTCGCCGAGAGCTGCCCTCGCTTCATAAATCTACTTTACTGAGGGCTTCTGCTGGTTGCAGCTCAACAGGAAACCGATTGCAGAGGATTACTTTCATTCGAATGCTTTAACTTCAGTGCATTAACCATGAGGAACTGTGACTTATCGACCGCACCTGATCTGAGGGCAATATAACCACAGCTTCTCGCACTTCTGTGTGTGTGTGTGTGTGTGTGTACGCAATGAAATGCATGCCAATATAATTATTCTGTCAACAGAGCTTGGCAGCGGACTTGATATATACATGCATTGACATATTGAAAATTACTCAAGACGACAACACAACAAAGCATTAATACTTATTCCCACTGTGGCCCTCCAGAAACATTTGGAGTTATATGCAGAAGTTGTGTGAATGTTAATTTCTATGAACAAGCTACACTGCCATGAGATATAGGAAGCATACAAGGGGTATTTCTTCCCAACAACCTTCAGCACCCTGACAACTCTTGACGACAAATAGTGATGTTTACTGGATGATATGGCAACTTTCAACTATGAAGTGTGAAATGTGTGTGCAATTCCACTTATGTCTGCTTGTGTCTGGGTGTTTGCATGTATGTCAGCTTGTTGGAGTGTGAGTGTATGTGCATGCATGTATATCTGCTTGTGTATGTGGGTGTCAGAGAGAGAGAGACAGAGGGACTGCTAGCATGTATAAATATGTGTGTGTTTCTGCTTGTGCTCCTGAGAACTTTCTCCCAGCTTGAAACAGCCTTGCTCTCTGCAGTTAACTCTACGCCTACTGGGAGGCCGTTCAAAACCAGCGCACGGTGTACAAGCTGCATTAATCTGAAACGTGAAAAATATAAGTCTGGACGGTGGCCGTGCTGTAAAAACAGAATTAAACGTTTAATTCTCCCACATCTCTGCAGATGCCTGACTGACAGCAGGGCCGAGCAGGAAAACAGCAGAGAGAGAGGGAGCGAGTGAGCGAGAGAGCGAGGGAGGGAGAAAGAGGGAATACATTCCTTCAGCCCCACACTCTGCCAAGTTGGAAGGCAAAACGAAAACAAAAACGGACTGGTGAGTAGCCTGGAGGAGGGAGGAGGGAAAAAAAAGAAAAGAAAGAAAAAAGAGAAAGAGAAGCATTCCCACAAACCATCTTGGATGAGTTACTACAATGGGACTCCAGGAGGGGGGGCAGTGACAGGGCAGTGGTTAGGGAAGAGAGTGACAGGGGAGGGGAGTTTGTGGGGGGGGTGTTAAGATGCCACACCCCATGCGTGCCACTCTAGGGGCTCTCCCATGCCACTTCTGACACGCAGTTTCGTTTTTATGTGCGTAAATGCAAGGCGCCAAACCGACAAGAGCCCGCTCTCTGCTCGCATCCTGTGCAAAGCCTTCAACTGCTGTGCCACGTGGGACTGCCGGTTGTGCTGAATGGAAATTTAAGTTCCTACTGAAGGATAAAAGTGACACATCATGGATAGTGTGTGAAATGTGTAAAAATGCCACTTTATTACTGTAATATTTGTAAGGCTAGCATTAGCATTCCAAACTATAAAACGACTGCTAACACAGAAAGAACAGTAGAGTAATACAGTAAGAGTAACACTGTGATATTGCAACACAAACACTGAGACTGCAACAAAACACTGTAAGACTAACTCTAGGATCCGGACACTTACACCAAACTAATAAGACCTACACTAACATTAAAGTTATTAAACACTAAAACTATTAGGCCAACAATGATACGAGAAGACATTAACTGACACTAGGACATTAAAATGATCTTATTAAAACTAGCACAATTACACCACCACTGACACTGGAGGAGGAACACTAACACTGTAAGGTTAACATTAACATTATCCGACTAACACTAGCACAATTGAAACAAACACTGAAACTGGAAGAACACTAACACTGTAAAGCTAACATTAACATTATCTGACTAATATGTCTCAAAACTGTTTCTTATTAAACTAAAAAAATGTACTCCAATGGTTTACCATATTCGTTATCTCTACCAGCTAGCTTGTATCTTGTCTGGCCAACCATCAAAACCTGGTCACGCAGCACTCCTAATATTGTTGACTCCTTATGGTTTTTTGCTTGTGTTGTACTCTGCCTCGCTTGTAAGTCGCTTTCAGTAAAAGCATCTGCCAAATGACTAAATGTAAATGTAAATGTAACTTCAACACTGTGAGACAAACACTAACAATGGCGGGTCCAGTGAGGAGCGGGCAGGAAAGTGACTCAGCTGAGCAGAGAGCAGATCCAGGGCCTGGAGAGCGACTTGTGTGTTCCTGCGCTAACCGCATCACTGTTACTCAGAGCTCCGGAGCAGACAGCTCCGCACCCGCGCTGTCTGTGGTGAAAGTTCCGCGACACTCGCTCTGCCCTGGCGCAAGAGAGGCGTGCAGGAGCCAGCACAGCCCGGCCAACACGTATACCATCAGCGTTTAAAGGCCAGAGCGCGCTGACCAATCGGGCTCCTGACGAGCTACACGTGGTATGCACACCATCCAATCAACACAAAGCCGATCGGTACACGCATAAGCTAACTGCAACGATAAACCTTATGGAAATACACGTACCGTTATTCTGCAATGCGTGAAAAAACAACATACTCATTGTTTTTTTCCTGTTTTGGTATTAGCAGCCAAAGGCAGTAATGCTGATGAGAAGCCACAGAATGGTAAAATCTGACACCCAGCCATGTGTGGTCTAAAGCTGGTGGAAGACACACTGTAGCACAATGTGGCGACAATGGATATCTAATGCATGTAAATATTAGACACAACTTCCTCCGGCTTCTCACCCCAAGCCAGACACAACTTCCCTCTAAATGGTGTGTGTGTGTGTGTGTGTGTGTGTGGGGGTGAAGGCCGCAAAACAGGGTAATTCTGCTGTTAATTTGCCCGGGGGCTTCTGGGAGACACAGAACTGCAGGCTGCACACTGCTTTTCCCAGATGTAGTCTTACGACGAAGACGATTACTCAAAGAAAGAAAAAACACTTTCATTCCAATCATTCTTCTGATTCAGAACTAATTGTGCATTTCCACAGCACAAGTCATTGTGTGTCTGGAATGTCCGATGGCCGAGCCCAGTGTGTGTGTGTGTGTGTGTGTGTGTGTGTGTGTGTGTGTGTGTGTGTGTGTGTGTGTGCATGTGTGTGTTTCAGTCCAGGAGGCCATTTTGGACAGCTGAGGTGTACAAACATCTAACAGGCCACCGCAGTCATTCAATATGGTATTTACCTCCTGCTGTGCTTCTTCTTTGCACAGTAATTTTATTCCACTAGAAAGGCAACTTTGATTTACAATTACAGAGGGTAGTAATTTCATTCCACTAGAAAGGAAAGCTTGATTTACAATTACGGAAGGTAGTAATTTTACTCCACTAGAAAGGAAAGTTTCACTTAAAATTACAGAAGGTGAAAAAGGCCCTCTGGCTATCCACGGTGTCCTTCGATTTCATAAACCAATTTGTTTTCACAACTTTCGAACAACAAGAGCTTCATAATTTAGCTTTCATGAGTAATTTCTGGTACCACGTTACTAAAAGTGGCTATTATATAACAGTAATAACACCTTAATAAGCACATAGAAACAATACATTATGCATCTTACCCACTGTCATTGGAATACATAAACTATAACAAACATATGAAGAATGATCTGCAAAGGACATAACGTGATGTTATGTCCCTACTGTCAAGATGCATATGATTATATGTTTCATCGCCATATTTCCGTTGTTATAAGATGGTCAAGGTTATGCCCATTATATGGAGCTGGTAAAGGTGTTGTGAATGCTTCATAAGACTGATAACAAGGCTTACCCAATACACCTCAATCTGAACTTTTCATGACCTAATTAAAGGGGCAGTAATCGCTCTGTGTATGGAGTTTCCACTCTGGCTGGGTAAGTTAGGCTAAATCATTTTTTAGCTATTGTTTTGCCTGAGAGTTGCTACACTTTGGGCAGTTTAACGGGGTGCCCTCTGGAGGTAAGTTTAACTCTTCCCATCTCCACTGCTGGAACATGACACATAAATGCAAGCAAATTCACATAAACAAGTCAGAGATGGTAGGAAAACTGAGCACAAAGAGGATGCAGAGGGATGGACACACAGGCCCTCACATATCAGCCTCTCTCTGATTCTCTGCCCTCTCTCTCCCTCCGCCTCTCTGTTCTCTAACTCACATATTTGTGTAAACCTGCAAGAAAGGCATGCGTTGTTGTTTTGAAATCAATATTTGCCGTGCGCTCTCCTGAGCCTCAGAGCAGGGGGCCCTCTCGGGTGAGAACAGGTCCCGACAGCGAGGGCCGGGGTGGGAGGGGCCGTCTGTGTTGACTTTAGTCTGGATGGAGAGCCGGGGCGTGAGCGCACAGGGGGAGAGAGGAGACTGTCTGTGGTAGGACGGGCCGCAGGGCCCGCAGGCCCCGCCTCCAAACCGACCCCACCACTGAGAGGCGAGAGACACGCCCCCCCCCTACTCCCAGCATGCTTTGCGCACACCTTGCTTCGAAGGTACCATGGCAGGGGTGTGTGGTGACTGTGGTGTGTGTGTGTGGGGGAGGGGGGGATCTGAGAGGATGCAGCACGCGCTGCAAAGAAGCGAAACGCGCCGCTGCCGTCAGCGCAAAAATAGAGTTCAGAGAAAAACCGCAGGTGACAGGAAAGCAGGGCAGAGAGCAATGGCAGATATTAGTAAGGCATCTTCTCCGTCCTCCCCGCCCCCACACTCAAACCCACCAGCCAGTTCAGCAGCACACTTTCAGCCGCCGAGAGACGAGCACATGCTAACACACCGCTGCTTTTGACATGGACTCCAGAGAGCACTCCTGCAACACATGACTTTTCTGAACAGAAAAAAAAAAGACTGAGGAAATGTTGGGGGCAAGTGCAGGCCATTGATAAAAAGGAAGTCCTGGGCTGTGACCCAGGGGACGCTGAGGTGAAAGAGAAATCTCTCTACTGGCATAAACAACCCGCTACTAAATGGTTTCTCTTGCCTTGCTCTCTCTCTGTTCTTCTCTCTCTCTCTGTCTCTCTCTCTCCCTCTCTGACACATCCTGTATGTTTCAACAGCAGGACACTGGGTGGAGTGGGTGTGGGGGGGAAGGGGGGCAGAGCCCTGCTGGTGGAAATGCTACATCCTCCCTCCTATGTAAAAAAGGAAGTGAGACTTGTATTAAAAAAAGCACTTTCACAGCCTCCTTCAGAACCTGCAGGCCGCCGTTGGAGGGGGTGGGGGGGGGGGGGCGGACCAGAGGCATTCTCTCAGGGTAAGGACTTGGGATATGGTAACAATGGGGAGAATAAATACCTGGAAGCGGTGGCACCGCTCGGATACATGAGAGAGGGCAGCCGGCCGAGCATGAAAGTGCTGCTGCACAGCTGGACAGTCTGATAAAAACAGTGCATGCCTCCCCCCCGCTCAAACCCCAGCACCACCCTGCCTCCCCCCAATCTGTGGAGTGCGTCCACACCATTACCTCCCTCTCTCACTCCCGCTCTCCCCTGTCTCTCACACTGTCCCTTCACTTCTCTCTGTCACTCCTGCTCTCTCTCTGTATGTAACACCCTCCTGCTCTTTCCTTCTCTCTCACTCTCCTTCCCTCTCTCCCACACCTTCCCTCCTTCCCTCTCTCCATCTCCTCGCCTCTTTTCCGTGCTCTCGCGCTCCCTCTTCTGGCCGCGTCGCCGAATCTTAAATCTGGCTAATGATTTTCAGATTGGGCGTGTGCAGACCTATCTGTGGAATGAGGCTCAATCTGCCAATCTCCCCGCGTAACATGTTATTTAGCAGCGCACGGCTGCCGGTGCCAGCTTAATGAGTTACCTAACCCGTCGGCCAGGGCGAAAACCTTCCCAGCTGCGGGCCCATTATCTCAACCCGGGTTACGGCGCCCCGGCTGAGAGCCCGATTCTGCACGCCCCTCCGCGGTGGAGCGCCGCGGAGTCCGTTCAAGTGAGACAAATTGGGAGACAAGTGGATGAAGATGTTGGCGCCCGGTCGCGGCGCTGACGTCTCGGAAACATGATGGATGTGGGCTCGCTTTCGAAATGAGCAGAGCTCAGCGCGACACAAAGAGAGAGGGCGAGCGACAGAGCGGGAAGAAAGAGTGGCACGCAGATGGCTATGAGTCAAGACAGAGAGAGAGGAGACGGAGACATAGAGAAATGACAGAAAGTGTGAGAGAACGAGGGAAATAACCAAAATGAATTAATTTTACATACTTTTTAGTTTCACTCTTCATGTTTAGTTCACTGCTCATGTTCAGATGAGCGGTTGCATGTATTTTTTGTGTCTACGGCTTTTGCAACACAAGCAGACTTGCAATGTAAATGACGTATTTTTTGAATCTGAATTTGAATTTTCAAGACAGAGACAGATCAACAGAGACACATCAGTAGAGCCACACAGCAGTGGAGGACCTCAAAGGACAGAGCGAGACAGGTTCCATCCCCAGGACAGAGAGAGACGGGCTCCGTCCGCCACCGGGCCTGCAGTAAAGTGTGCAACTCCTCCATGGCCGGAGGCGAGAGGGCAGGAATGCGCTCCCCTGACTGCGGGAGGCCGCGGTCGACGGAATCCAACATGTTGCGAGCGCTCCGTCACACGCGAGGAGCAGCCGGGAGGCAGGGACCGGGCCCAAGCCTGAGAGGGGCAGGGGCAGGGGCTGCCGCCGCTCATTTCCAATTCAACAGGCACCGAGGGTGCTCCTGCGGGGAAAAGAAAACCCAGGGCCAGCACATAAACGTGCCTCACGAGGGGCTCGCTTTCTGGTTTGCCCAACTAAGGGCTTTCATTGAGATTCATTTTCAGATACTCATGCTCTGTGTATCTGAAAATCAAATCTCATTACACTAAATTCTTAAATTTTACTTCAAAATCCATCCAAGCTCCACTGGACTTGCATATTAAACAGTAACTGCGAGGGGGGAAAAAGCAACCGTTTCTTTTCAGACCTTCTCTTCGAGCGTGACAAAACCAAGCTCTCCCGTGTTTGTCACGAACGAATCCGTGAGCAGAAACAGGGGGGACAACAGAAGAGCTGCGTTTTTAATTTCGGCCTCAGAGGACGTCGCTAAATGAGTTCTGCAGCACAGCATACCGCAGCGCCTAGCCAAGACCTTGACCATAAAACAGTCATATTTGACGCAGAAATATTCCACAAATAATCGACATCTTTTTTTCTCCCTCCTTGCCTCTCGCCCCCTCAGAGGAGAGAGGGAGCGGGAACCCGAGCGTTGCTCTAACCCCCCATTCCCCCCCCCCGCGTTTTGATTTCGTGCCTCCTGGTAATTAGCTGAGGTGCCGCTTTCATCTCAGCCTCTCTCTGATAAGGCATCGGATTCCCGTTGTGCCACTGAAAGGAGCGACAACACAGAAGCTTGAGCTAACATCTTTTGATCGCAGTTTATCTTTCCCAGCTCTCTCTATCCGCTTTGTTTAGGCTGCTATCGGGTCTTTATTCTGTAATAACAGAGATTTTGGAACGGTTTAAAAGTGGAAATCTGGAGATCCGGGTAGCATGTTCACTATGGTGTGTGTGTGTGTGTGTGTGTGTGTGTGTGTGTGCGTGTGTGTGGGGCAGTGCAAATGCATATAGTCCACTTTCTCATCTTGGCCTCCTGCGTCGGATTTCGGATGGCAAATTGCCTGGGCCCCTCTCGTACCCATGCAGATGTGGGTTCAGAGAGGGCCTCCCCCCGCCCCTCTCTCGCCCCTTGGCAGCGTCGCCCACATTCCTCCCGTTCCTGTTTCCAATTAGCCTGGCAGTGGGCCGCAGGGCCTGAGGGGCGATGCGACCTGCACTGCAACACTACTCACAGCTACATCTACACAACAGCCCCCACCCCCACCCCCACCCGCACAAAGTCAGAACCACCACCTTTCATACAACATGCTCACTACTGTAACACAACAGCCCTTTCACCCTCAACGAGCACAGAACAACCCCCCTACCCCTCACAAAATACACTCAGGACCATAACACACACAACCCCCACCCCTCACAAAATAAGACCACTACAGTAACATAACAGCCTCTTCTCCCCTCACAAAACAACCTCACTACTTAACATACAAAAGCCCCCTCACCCCTCACAAGAGAAGCTCACTACAGTAACAGAGAACCACCCCCTACCCTTCACTACACAACCTGTAAACAGTGAGACAAAACAACCTTCAAAAAAGGAATGCGCTAACATAAGATGCAAAAGCCTCATAAAACTAATCCACTACCATAATACACAACAACCCACTCACCTCTCGTGAAATAAAGTCATTACTACAACAAACAGCACTCTCACAAAACAAAAGTCGTAATAGCAACACAAAGCACAAAACAACCCAACCCCAACACACAAACAACAAACCAAAACATTATGACACCATAACTTTTACCAAACGAACTAATTTGTGGACAACAAAACCCCTCAGAGCTAAGAAAACAAACTGACTTTTAGACAAAATAAAATTCTTAACCCTCTATATTTGACAATGCAGAGAGAAAACGTTCAGTGTAGATCAGTTCCGGGAAGACTTTCAGGTATCACAGATACTGTAAGAAGGGGAAAACACCACAAAAACCACAGGGAGATGGATGGGAAAGACATTATGCCACACACCATAGATATTACTAAAGGGAGCGGCACTGTATGTACCATAGATTATTAGAACATGGAAGACCCAGGCAGCACACATACTGGGGAAACGAAGAAACTCCAAGCAGAGCAAAACAGACCGATAGATTGATCCAGACATCACACTGCTTAATTTGTACAGGTTTCCTTGTGAATGATCAGCACCTGCCGCGCAAAGCAAAGTCAATCATTCACTTCACAGGGCTGTCATAAAGGCCCGCCTATCTAAAACTAACAAGCAGATGGGCCGATAAAAGGGTTTCGCCATCTCTCTGAGAGACACGCCAGTTTCACTGTCATATCAGATACAGTGATACTCTGCACGGTCAGCAACCCCCCTTCAGCATATGAGTCCTGATAAAACTCCAGCCCCAGCTCACCCCCCCCCCCTCCACCCCAATACCATAGCACAGTCTCAGCTCAGCCAACTCCATGCTCTGCATTTTGACAAGTTCCAATCCACACACTCTACTCACTCTCTCTCTCTCTCTCTCTCTCTGTCACACACACACACACAGTCAGGAAATCCAGAGCCATGATTTAGCAAACTGATGAGGCACAAAGATGTATGACAGTTAACTGCCTGCCAAGTAAAAAAGGGAGGGGGTGTTAATACCAAATTCCAGATAAATGTTTTTGCACAGTGCCTCTGCAGGAAGTAACAGCGGTAAATTCCCACAAGGCATAGCAGTCTACAACCAGATCCTGCTGCCACAGCCATCCTGGTTCTTCTTGCCTGGGCTGCGGAGTGTACATGAGGCACAACGTCTTAAAAACGCCCCACTAAGGGTTAAACCACGCTGCAGGTATCCCAAAATGCACCAGGGGACTGAGTGACTTACAGCGTCTTAAAAGCAGCAGGAACTTCGCTGCAGGCTTGTTAGAGAATTTAATCATCAAAACTGACATGTTTGACAGGCTCACACTTGTCTGAACTAAAGTGCTGCTGTCAAGATCTGTTTTTTTTCCCCTCCTTTTCTTTAATTGAGTCGTTTGCCCTTGTGCCTCCCCACTCGAGAGGATGGCCGCGCGTTCTGCAGGGGACGAGTGTGCTTTGCAGTTATTTTGCTCCCCGTGCCCTTCGCTGCTGGTAGGTTTCGAAGGACAGGACGTTTAAAAAAAAAGACGGATGATAGAACAGAGGAAAACAGGGTCTGGAGACCTTGTGTGCAGGCTCTGGATTCCCGGAAAAGGCCCATCTGGAGCGGAGAGGGGAGAGGCGAGAGGCGAGAGGCGAGAGGCGAGAGGCACGGGGGGAGGGGGGGCTGGGGCGGCAGAGGGGAGGGAGAGCGCTGAGGTCGCACGGACGACCGAACGTCAGAAAAACATTCCCCTGAAAGACTCCGCACAGCCCCTGCAAAAGCCTCCTGCCTCAAGGAAGGTAGCTCTGCTGACTGTGAGCGGAATCGTTTCACTCAAATAAGAGCAAAATCTCAGGCGTGCAGGGTAAATACACAATAAACCGAGGAAACACACGAGCTCAGAGGACCTTCGCATGGCACAGGAGCAAACACCACACAAATAAACAGGCTGTTCCACATTGCATTCCTGACTAACCCCCCAGACTCCTCCAGGCACTGTTACTTTGGGGGGGAGGGGGTAAGTTATGCTCCAAGTCATGTGACTATGGGCTCTTTCGCAAACGCCGCAGCGATACCTGTACTGGTACCTGCAAAAATGCCATGTAGACATGCATGTCCACAGCAACAGCACTGTAGAGCAGGTAAGTTTATGCCCAACACAGGAATCCTGATCCGGTTCTCTTTGAGGTCAGAGGATTTCTTTCTACCTCCTTCACTTCCTAGCCTGGGTGTTGATTTGCTAGCCAATATAATCATGCTCATAGACTCAGATTTATTTCGCTGTCATTGCCGACCCATATTGTCACAATTGCCTCCACAAGTCGCCCCCAGCTGTGGATTTTTTTTGCTCTATTTGTACTTCTTATTTTTCTAATTAATTTTGTTATGATTTCACATAACAACAAACAACACCAAAACTGAAAACAGCACACAGTCGTCATTATTCGCTTCCTGTCCTGTTATTAAGGCAGTAACAGCACGGGGGCCCGCGGTCAGCTCGGCGGGAGGCGTTTCCTGCCGTGATGCGAGCAGACCCCGCCCCCGGGGCCGCCGCACATGCGTCGCTCACGCATGACCCATTTAACGCAGCGTCATCCCGCGTGACGTCAGGGGCCACGTGTGCGACGCACCGGCGGCGAGTAGGCGGGGCCGAGAAAACGATTCACGCCAGAGACAAACCCGGCCGTGAAGGCAGCGGCCGCTGGGCTGCGCCTCTAGACCACAGGGGCGTCGGCGTTTGCTGCTTCGGGGCGTGCGGGGTCGACTCCTACCGCAGACCGATTCCTGCCGCGGCAGGAAGAACCGATGACACGAGTGACACGGGTGACGGCACCGAGCCAGGCGGTCACCCAGACGGAAAACACCAGCGTGGCAGCAGTACAGGTGGCACAGGAGACCACCGCAGGCTGTAATGGAACACAACTGTATAGAGCCATTGTAATCATTCAAAAAATATCACCGCTGTACAATAACACATGCTCCCAAGTGCAGAATTACGTTACACCTATTTACACATGAATAACAGATGAAGTGGTGTTTGACATGCCAATTAGCCATGAAATTGGACAGAGCAGTCTTCCCTTGGAAAAAAAAGAGGGGTGTGAGTTACTCGCGGTTCACACCAAACAATCTGAGATTCATTGCTGCGCAGGCTTACACAGGGTCACCGCGCTCTGCACCGACAGCTCTTTTCAGCGGGCCAGAAAACTAACAACAGGTTACAGATATACATCTCCTGCTCTGAGAGACTGACGGCATGAAGAGTTAAATTGCGTGTGAACTACTAAATCCCAGGATGGAAAGGAAAAAATAAATCAACTGCTTAAGAAATAAACAGCCGAGAAACTGAACCCAAACCAAATATTTCCTCAGGTGTGGCAAACAGGTAAAGCTCTACAAGAGGATGCACACGGCAAATACGCCCAAGCACAACAGATACAACCAACAGATGTACACTGCAGAGCAAGCTGACAGTAGAGGAAAAACTAGCCTAGAACCCAAAGCAAATTTTCCCTAATGCACATAATCTTTATCTCCCTAATGCAGCATGACATCAAATTCAATTAGCCTAATGAAAAACAATATCATTTGTCATTTGGGTTATTAGTTGTAGTTAGCTAGCTTGTCCACAAATACAAGGACTCCATTTACTCTGTGTTCTACAGTACAGTGCTCTTATGTTTTTCATGTGCATATGGTTCTTCATTTGGGGTTCTCCTCTGTTGCCCACCCTCTCAGAGCAGTGCTTGTGTATGACAGCACAAGGGCGCTGACAATCTGCTCAACCCTACTGTGCATCTGGATGTTACGGCCTGCCCTGAGGCCTTGCAGAGCCAAGAAGCTCTGCCAGAGAAACAGCGCCCCCTGTCGGGCAGCCGGGAAGACAGGACGGACTGACAGAGGACAGTGACAGACTGAGAGTCACCCCATCAGCTCCTGTAGAGCAGGTACATAAAGGCTCACTACAGCGATCATGCCTCTCTGATATACCACCTGGGGTCACTAGGGAAAGCACTGTCCTGCCTATTTGTCAGGGAGAAGTAATACTCTGTCTGCAGCACACATGTCTGCTGGATGATATGCTGAAACGCTCACCATTCAACACCCTCTGCACAACTGCAATACTCATTGCTGCACAGGGTGACGTCATCACTCTGCGCCCCTGTACTAAACAACAGGACTGAGGCACAGCTCTGTGCTACTGCACTGTGGAACGGAGTGAAGTCATCACTCCGCGCCATTGCAATGCAGGACAGGACTGAGCCACAGCCCTATGCTACTGCACTGTGGAACAGAGTGAAGTCATCACTCTGCGCCATTGCAATGCCTGACAGGACTGAGCCTTCCAAACTGCACCTTGTACACATGCCCATGCACACGTAGCACTGGAGGGAGACAGTGCTGCTGAATGCTAAACTGAGAGAAGCGGGGTGGAGGGCTTTGGGGTCGGCCCAGTGGACAGCTGTGCAGGGTGGGGTGGGGGCTGATTGTGGCCAGACGGCAGTAAAGGTTAGCTGGTCAGGAGAAGCACAGAGCCTCGTGATCCTGGGAAATGCAGGACACAGCACATTCATGATTTGTAGGTGACAAACAGCTAAAAATAAGCAGCTGCAGCAGGAGCAGAGAGGAGACAGGACTCAGAGAGGCACATACGCTTCAGCACTACTGCGCACACACACACATGCATGTACACGTGTGCATGCATGCACGTGTGTGTGCACGCACACACACACAGTTAGTGACACACACACCTACGTGCATGCAAACACACACACATACATGCATGCACACTCGCATTCACACGCATGCATGCACAAACACTAAAAACACACATGCACCCAGTTAGAAGCTAACACACACAAATATATGCAGACGAGCACACTAAAAAACAAATGCATTCTCATGCACAAGCACACCCAGACCCACGCGCTAACACACACCGCCCCCCCCCTCATGGATGACATCATGCCCGCCTCTTCCATGCCGGGGATTGTTTTGGTATTGTACAAGTGTTTAAACAATGCATACAAGCTGTTCATTTGCTCTGCTTGCTGGTATCGGGGGCATAAACGTGCGCGGTAAATAAACTAGTCCAGCACCAATAAAGTGTAGCCCAAACACACAGTCAGGCCCAAGACAACAACCCGCTGCAGCGCTCAGCTGCAACAAACAGAAAACCGAGCGGGTGCGTGTTTGTCACACACGGAATTCCAGGAGAAGGCGCCAGGCGCACTGATCCAGGAAGCCCCAGTGCAGTTATAAAGGTGAAAGGGCAAGCCCCACCCCCCCGCTCCTCATGCCGCTGACCCCCGAGCGAGACGGGATTACTACTCCCCCACACCCCACTGCTGCCTCCCGCGCACCAGTAAAAAACAGCACCGTGATAAATGCTGACTGAAGCCCCCCCGCGGTGAGGCACGCGCCCCGCGCCTCACTGCCCTGACCCCGCACCCCACCCCCACCAGCAACCCACGTGTCCCCCCCCACCTCCCCCCACTGCTTTTCAGAGTACAGTAGCGGCTGAGGGATCAAAACCCGTGCCCGCATTAAAGAGCCGGGCTTTTCTTATTTCATTTTCGCGGCCTCTAACGATAGTAGCAGCTGCCGGGTGATTGCGGCCGCGGACTTAACGAGGGGAATCTCATCAGGGCCGGGCCTTCCGAGGGACCGCGTCTGCCCGCCATCTGGTCTGTGTAACATCCAGGGTGCATTACGGGCAGGAAGCAGCGAGCCGCTCACCCATGGCCCTCTCTCTCAGGGGGCGGACTTAACCCCCGCCGCGCCGGACTCCCCTCGCCTGGGGCCGCCAGTCCGCTGCGGCTCCGGGACCTTCGGATCATGCGGGCTACGTGACTCCGAGGTCTGAGCGTGGAGTGTTATGTCTCCCTGTCCTGGATTTCCGTCCCTCAGAGAACGTACAGGCCTTGATTAGAGGCTCTGTTTACGTTGCTCTGACAGGCAGAACGGCGTGGGTCAGAGGAGAGCCATGGTGCATTTGTTTCCACAGATTGAGTAAACAATCCCACAACCCCCTGCGGCCGAGGAACCAATCCAGATGTGTGGTGATCCGATCAACGCACACAATGTGGACAAAGCAGCAGAGGTGGTCAGACCTGAACGCTGGCACAATGCTCGTTGGTGCGCGAGTGTCTGTGTGCAAGAAGGAGGGGGGGAGGTGATGTAGAAGGAGGGGTGGCGTGGGTGTAAGCACTCCCTACTGACCTGTCAGCAGGAAACAGACACCAGACACCAGTGGGCCCAGCCGCCACACTTCCTGCTTCACCCGGTGCTGGGCGAAGCACCACACAATCTGCCCTACTGGCAAATTAGCAGAGAGAGCACCAGGGCGACTACATGCACACACTAACATGCACACATGCACATATTAACACGCTCACACACCAACACACACGGGCATGAACACAAACACTAACACCGACACTCACACAGCAAAGCACTACCACACTACTACATCAGCACATCCGCACACTAATACACATGCACAAAAATTGCTCTGACACACCTGTACACCAACATACACCCACACTGACACATATATACTAGCAGTAGCACAAGCATACTCGCACACTGACACACTGGCACACTACAGACACTAACAGTTGCACACTAATGCGCACACACACTAACGCATTTGCCTGCCAATGCATACGCACACTACCACACCTGCACTCTAACACACTCGCACACTAACGCACATGCACAAACACACACACACATGCACACGAATGCATGCACATTCTAACACAATTGCATGCTAATTCGTACGCACACTAACACGGTCGCACGCTACCCCACTCGAACGCTAACACACTCGCACACGAACACGCTGGAGCTGCCCTCGGTGAAACAAAGAGAAGCACACAGCAGTGGGTCTCTGGGAAAAGCTCCAAGCTTATTTCCACCCCACCCGCCTCTCCATCATCTTGGCAGCGCGAGTGTGGAAACGTGCTGAAAGACCAGCACAACTCAAAGCCAGCAGTGGGCGCCCGCTGGTGTTTACAAACAAACCTCTGCACACACACACACACACACACACACACACACACACACACACACACACACACACACGTACACACATGTACACACACCCAAACATCTGCACCTCAAACGTCACTCCATTCAGTAATCAGCCTGATTTATCGCCTTTAATTGCGAGTGGTACGAACACACTGAATCATAATGTACCAATAAAATACCCTCTAATGTTAAAACGCAGTGAGTGGAAAGAAAAACAAGGCTCCGGTGATGAGGCCCATTTGCGAAAAAGCTGTGTGTTTGTTTGCTCTGTTTGCGGGGAAGTCTGGGGGTGTCTGGTGGCCTGGGCTAGGACATGAAAGGAGCCCGCTTCTCTGCAGAGGCCGCTCCGACTCCCTCCCCAAACCCCCACCCCCCTCACCCGTCTCTCGCCTCGTAAAAGCTCCTCTCGGCCCACTCTCGGGTTTGAAAGAGAAACATATTTATTTTCATTCCAGCTGAAATGTAATACATTGTCCGGGGAGAAAAGGAGCGAGAGAACGCAGGAGTTTGGGAGGCAGCATTCCTGCATCTGGAAACGTTCGGGAGCTCCTGCGTCCAACTCCGCATTTCTGCTTTTCTTCTCCCCCTTTTTCACCGTGAAGGAATTCTGTAACCCAATCCTCCGCTTGTCTTTCCTGCTGTGACCAAGTTCCGGTCAGGGACGGCAGCACCGACAGCACACACACGCTACGGCAGCACTCGCACCACACTGAGCGCGACAGGACTGACACTACAGAGCGTTACAGTACTGACACCATTGAGAGTGCAGCAGGACTGACACTGCACTGAGCTCAACAGTACTGACGCCGCACTGAGCTCAACAGCACTGACACCGCACTGACTGTGGCAGTATAAACACCACACAGACTGCAACAGTACTGACACTACCCAAAGAGCAACAGTACTGACACTGCCCAAAGAGCAACAGTACTGACACTGCCCAAAGAGCAACAGTACTGACACTACCCAAAGAGAAACTACTGACACCACGCAGAGCACAGCACTACGTGGTAGCAGTTTGTCCACCTTCAAAGCCAGGACAGCCAGAAACCATTTACTGTGCTGGACCCTGTGCTCCACACTGTGCACAGACACATTTAAATACAGCCACGACACCAGGTGACTCTGCAGAGACCCAGAGGCCTGAAGCAATAGCATGGAGGAGAAATGAGGAGTTGACCGGTGTTAGAGGAGTCTGAGTGAGACAGAATAACCTGATATCTGAGGGTGAGTGCAGAGGATAGAAATAAGACCAAACCCGGAACAAACCAACCAGGAGAGCAGAACCAGGTTCAACTGGGGCCACGTTCCCAGCAAACCAAATTACCAAACTAAATAAAACTGAAAAATGGAAGACACATGGGAGCAACGGAACAGACTATTTCAAAATCAGAGACGAATTAACTGCAGGGAAACAAACGCATCCTCTGCACCAGCCCTCGTTTCGAGCACGACGCTGGACTCTGGACTGCCCGGGACTGGCAGGAGCAGGAAGCAGGCCCCGCCCGCCCACCCACGCATGCAGGGCAGCGCAGCGCACAGACCAGACGCACCTGACTGCAGCCGCGGCAACGACCGCGCAGGTGAGGACAGCCGGGCAGGCGCGACACGTGACCAGCGAATGGAGCGCACTGAGAACACACAGCTGCCTCAGTCTCACCCGTCTATTCATTCAGTTCCTCCCGTTTATCACCACCTTTTTGTGCTCCCCAACTGCACTGGGGACTATACGCTTGTTTCACCAAGACAACCGTGGTGCTCATACAGGATCAAACAGAATGCGATCTTCCAATACACACCCAAACGCCAACACCGCTTTTTCACACTGCAAGTCCCACAGTGCACCAAGAAGCAGACATCTTTTGGAGGATAGGTGCATCCCCCTGACATCGTCTGAGCGAATCAAAGGTGCCCAAACAAGTTGAGAGCGGTTCCGCGAGCCAATCCTTTACACCGCTGTAGGCACACGGTCACCGTCGGCAGATGACGCGGCCAGTTTCGAGACCGGGCCGCAGGGGCTGCACCAAACAGGAGCCTCCCCCACCTGCTCACTGCGAGGGCTGCTCGTTTCCTCAGGGGAGGATGTGAAAATGAGGAAACGATGAGAGAAGAGGAGGTGACAGGAACCTTCTGGTCCAGATGCAGATGCCAGCGTACAGTCCCCTGGGCTAGACACTTACCAGAGCTTACTGAACTCTCCGAAAACCATCCCGGGCCTGATGTTTTACAGGCTCTTGAAACTGCTGAAATCTGATCTTCCCACTATATATTATCAATATGACCACTATTAGTATAAAGTGTACCAACTGTACATCATGATATACTAGCACATTATACACAGATGTTTGTTATAGTGAGACTGATTTTAAGGGTGGTGCAAAAAAAAAGCATTTAGTCCAGAGAAGGTTCTTGGCTGGATGTACAAGCACACACCAAACAGACGTGAACATGTGTCCATCCAACCAAGCATTTTCCCTGGGTTTACTGTGCTTGAAGTGATGCTTGGTCATGATGATCCTGTTTGGTCTTGGGATCATTCCATGTCGCTCTCCATGTCTGGGAAGCATAACCATAGTAACACTATATACAGTATGTCTGAATGCTCCAAACCCCCAACAGCATGACAATTGATACTCTAATCATTTCATGCTAGGAGTAGGCAGTATAATTACTTTGCTGTTGTAGGAGTGGTTTACGAAGCACTGAAATTAGGCTAAAAGCTTGGTGTGGATCAAGACTCAGACCTTCCTCTTATTATTCTGGTAATGATCACAGTATCGGTAATAGCACAAGTAAGAGTTCATCACAGTCTGAAATGATTTCTGAGTGCCTCATACAGCTCTTATTTCTGATGAAGGTTAGTGCCAAAAATAGTGAACGGTGTGCTGTTAATGAGGGGGTTCTTAGTGTGGGATTAGGTACTATTATTGCGTAATGTAGGTTTCCCTCCTGTTGCGCCATGTATTCTTAACGTAGTTTCAACAGTTCACGTCTGTAGAAATTGCATGAATCAGATGATGTTTTTGTCTTGAATAGGTTCTCCACGATGTCTTCGTGTAAGAGTTATCTAGATTTTTGCTCAATACGACAGGCAAAGTCACTGGTGCAAATGTGCCAAGCGATGCAAAATTTCAAATGCGACGCCAACCAATCTGAAAATAGCATATATGGGACAGAAAACAGAGCAGCACCCAAATCGAAACAGTTAAAACTTCTGAGAGTCATCTGAAGGTCCACACCCCCGCGCACCTCATCCCCTTTCGCTGGAGCACATCACATCTGAACTGGCAACGTCCAAAAAAACTCTGTCGCATCATCAATTCTCCGCTACGCCTGCAACTTGCAAAAAGCTCACCTGCATCTCCAAGCTCAGGCGCTTTCGGGACCCCGTACGCTCCAGCGCTTGCCAGTTACATAAATCATTTCCTGTCTACTGTACGATAATCTCCTAAAGCGTCAGTGCTTTGTTTCGGACGGTTGAAAAAATAATCTTCTTTGACAACATCGGCAGTTGACTTCAAAAGGCCGAGAACCAAATCAGCAAAGCTTCAGTAACACTGTACCACAATTTTCCCCACTACTTACACTTTTCTACATGTTGTCAGCCATACCTCTGAGATCCCCGAGTCCCAAATATAACAATAAAAATGCATAAAAGACTCTTGAAAGACGGTGTGCGCACCGAACGCTACATCTTACACCAAACGTCAAACGCTTCTCTAATGAAACGCGTGTTCTGTGATTCTTGATAGACTTCGCGTACTTAATCAAAAAAATCAGTGTTGACACGTGTATAGCTACCACACATTGCAAGCCCCCAAGACAAGAATAGCTTTATTAAAATCGCGTTCTCCTGGTTCAGCTGGACAGACATTCTATTAATAGTGTATCATGCTCCAGCCCGGACACACTTACCCAAACTGCCGGCGAATCCGTCCATTTCGGTAGGAAATATCCGGGCAGACACGAGGAGATATTCCTGCAGTTGCTGGCCGCTTCGTTTTCCGTCCGATTTAGTCGAGAAGAAAGGGGAGAAATGCTGGTCTCTGTCCAGACAAGGCGAGGAAGAGACTTAACGCGGACTCCTCTCGCTGCGGTCGGCCGCTTTCGTGATACCGGGGGGACTGCCGAGTCGCAGTAACTGTGTGTCCGGGCTTGTGCAACGCTTCTCCGGGGCACTCGCTCGCGTTCTCTCGCTGCGCTCCGCGGTGGCGCGCCTCCGCCAAGAGAGGGAGGGTAAAAAGCACGGCTCGACTTTCGCGTTTCCGACTCCGCCCGCTTTGGCACGGCGAGTTTCCCCCGGTGCGGGGATCTGACTGGCTGAAGCGGTGCGCGTTTCACCGTGACACATCTGTTTACTTCAACTGGTGGACGCGGGTATATCAGCGGCGGGGGTTTCCCTTTTATAACGTACAAAAGCATTGGGGGTATGTTTCGCGTTTAGCTGCGCGATGAAAATAGCCATTTATTTGCCGCTGTTGCTGTGTGGATGGCGTAGAACAGCATCACGCACCGCAGTGGAAAATTAAATATTTGAGCGACAGCTTACGCGCGTGTTAGGTCCTAGTAGCATGCATGGAAACAATGGCGATACGTAGTCCTGGTGCCAGTGTAACCCCGGGTCTTCGATTTCCTAATATGTTTTCCATTTGTCACATTTAAGAACTTAAACGGGATTTGGAGCATGAGGAGTACTGCATATAACTTACATGTATCGCGCTAAACAGACTATCCTAAGAACACAAACCAACATGCTTCTGGTATCGTACCTATTCTGACTAAATTTTACATTGGGTATGTTGTAGATATTACTAATAATCTGGAATTCATTAAACGGTGTGCTTTTACTGACACCAGACAGGTACCATGCATGCGCCTCCTTCCACGGGTAAAAAGTTGGATCACGGCATCAAGACCTCCATATGTCAATCCTCACTGCTGCCCCCTGTGGAAGTACTTCGGTGCAAGAATTAGACTATATTCCTACGAATACATAAGAGGTAGCTTCACTAAAGCACCCGGGAAGAGGGGCAGTTGTGCGCTTCACAATGCAGCAAACGTCAGTTATTAATGATAAAAGTGATAAAAAAATTATTGTGTTTATTTTCGACGCAGGTCGATATACACAACTATTTTCTTAAATGTTGTTGTATATTATTCACTGCGAGTCAAGCTACAGACTTTTCCCAAGGGTAAAACTGCAGCACCCTATCCAGGATTCAAACCCACAGCCTTTTTGTTGCAAGTTCAGTCCCACTAAGGGCTGTGCCACATTGCCGTCAAAAACGGCAGCCATTTTCTCACTAACTGGCATTCAGTGTTACAGAGGTGGAGTCCCAGTGCCTTGCCCACAGCACATGCACGTGCCGTCACTGGACTGAGCTGGAATGCTGAGCTGATAAACCGGAGCCCCTCTGCAGAGGGCAGATGTGGCACAGAGAGGGAAGCGATGACAGCGCGCTGCTAAATGTAAACCTGCCAGATTTGCGTGCAAGCTCACCTTTGCCATCTGCTCAATGAAGGCGCAACCATCTGTCCCCATGCTATATATGTGTGTGTCTCTCTTTTTACATTACATTGTCTTGTTGTCATGTAGCAGACGCTGTAATCCAGAATAACTTGAAAAGTGCATTTAGTGAAGCTAACATGAAAGATTGCGCAAACAGGACACAACTAACCACATATGAACAGGTGTCAGTGGCAGGCATAGTGCTGAGATTGCGAGCTCGTGCCTAGCTGTACATGTAGATGAACATGTAAGTGCAACACATTTATATTTAACCCTTTTCCTCTACTCTTCCAACGCGGTGCTGGCTGACTGTCTGCCTCTACATTATTGTCATGTCTTTATTTGAACAGAAGCCCTTATCTGGGTGTGGTAGTTAGAACAGTGATAAAAGCCATACTGCTAAATGCTGAGGGCCAGGAAAGTGTGTAATATATTACAATAAGCGTGAAGCAAAAACTGCATTTTATGTCAGTGAGTAACAACCAACTCTTACACTCAGCTACACAGAGATAGTAACGTAAAAAGACAGGCAGAGGTAAATCTCAGTTATGCTTAGACTCAACAAAACTGCTGTGTGTCGAGAATCCACAATTCTACAACCGACATGAATTCAAAACGCTCAAGGCATGTCAGTGTTCTGGCAGCCCAAGTACAGTCGCCTCACTGATAACGACCTTCTGCTTTGACATGTCTAATCTGTAATGTGTGTGACACTGACACCAGTGTTGGTCCCGTCTGACAGACGGTGTGAAAACAGTGCTGTCTCTCAGATGAAGCAGATATCAGGGACAATGGCGAGTTTGCTGCCCCCCGCTTCTGGCTGCGCTCTGACTTTAGACAGGCTTCAGTGTGAGAGGTTACTGTGATCAGCCGTGCGGGCTGACTCAGCTCGGACAGAGGGGAACTGTTCCCAACCCTGAAAGGGACAAAATCCCATTCTCTCCCAAGGTCCTGACAAATTGAGAGAGGTTGCATGTGCGGGGGTGTGGTGAGAGGGGGGGTGTATCTGGGCTGCCTAAATTCTGAGAGAATTAAAATACTGTTGTGGGCCTGTATCGCTGTGAACCGAGTGCCCCAAATCGCCCCTCTGCTTCCTGGCGGCCTACCCCCACCCCCGACCCCCCAAAAAAGAAGCACAAAGCCAGTTTTATTCCAGTCTCCTGAAGGATGGAAAGGGGAAAAGAAAAAGGACAAGTGAAATCTTTCTTCCTCTCTCCTCCAGAAAGGATTGACGTGGAGGGCTGGCCTGTGGTTTCAGAAGCGGGGGTAATGATTTTCTTCAGCTCTGAGGGCCGTGACTCATCAGACAGACTCCTCGCGCTCCAGCCGAGCTGCAGCGTTAGCCTGACACACCAGGCCCTCTTTCTCTCCCTCTAAGCAGAAAAAAGGTCTCAGTTCTCAATGTTTCTTTTTGTTTGGGGGCCAAGGGGGGCTCATCCTGCCTCGTGCTGGGGAATTCCTGCTCCTTCCAGATGTGGCTCAAACACCGAGGCCTCTTCACAAAGGCTGGAAGGGAGAGAAAGAGGTGCATCTGAATGTGTTTTCTTCATTAACCCATCACTAGAGGGCAGTATTGTCCATTCTATTAGGCCTACTTGTAAGCAAAAAGGTACACGAATGATCTTGTGAAGAGAAAAATCTCTCAGAGCTCTATTCTTTAAGAATCTCTGGTTCTGAAGTGTTAAAAACGTTTTAATTGAGTTATGGTGCATATCTATGTTATGGCTTCAGGGAGTTTCTTATCACATAGCTCAAAGTTGCACTATTGCTGTGTCAATGCTTCGAATTCCTTCTATCAGAAAAACACTGCCCCCTAGTGATTATTGTGAAACATTGAATCCAAAAACTGCAGGGAGTTCTTGATGACACAAGGAAAATTTGTACAACCATCCAAACAATTTTGTTTCATATTTTAGGCTTCTCCTCTCTGCTGTGTCTCTACCAAAGAATATGCATTCAGTTTCATCTGGATACTAAAGGGCTGATAGATCAGTAGCACACCAGCTGACCAGTGTCTGATGCCAGGGCACAAAGTGGTGTAGTGGTTAGAGCATTAGACTCTGGGTTAGCCTATTCATAGGTCTGAACCCCAGGTAGTGCAATGCCATTTATTTATTTATGCAAACACTTATTTACTGTGTCCAGACATGCACAGTTCCTCACAGCAATGTACTCTGACAGCAATACACCTGGTTCTAACAGAATAACACACAGTAAATACTCCTGGCCCCAGAACCTCACTGTAGTGCCCAGAGGTTGGACAATATCTGCTTTGGGCTGTCTGCATCAAATGATTATTCCCATGATGTTAGCTGGCTGTTTAAGGATTTATATTGTTGCTGTGCATTTCATCCCTACCATTATCCTTAAGTGCAGAGCAGAACTCAGTTCACCAAAAACTATAAAATGGACAGTTACAAATGAATATTACTGAGTTGTAATCCATATGTACATTGAGCCTCAGGGTGACTTCAGAGCCACTCATAAGCTACTATGTCACCAGGTCTGTCCAGCACAGAATACAGGTTATTAGTGTGGGCTCAAACTGACTCTCACGCTCTATTGAGACCTTTGGGACACTCTCATAATTTTAAACAGGCACTGAAATGGGAACCTATAAGGTCCAGTCTGATTTAAATAGATCACTTTATTGCACTCTGAGCCAGTAGACATTTAAACAATATTCCTATATCTAAGTGTTCTGTTGTTATGACAGGAGAGTGAGTCTTCATAAAACTGTGGGTGAAGCTACCTTTCCGTGGCAAAACACAACAGTTGGTTGGATCAGCAGGTCATTGGTAACACATGACAGCATCTGTACTCTCTGTAAGCACATTTGTTTCCTTCTTTTTCACCCAGTAATACTTTGTATGTACATGTAAAAAGAACAAATGAATTCTGAAAACATTTGAGTGTTAATCATTTTGTTCCGAAGAACGATTTGAACAAATCAAATTAGGGCTAAATAAAAGAGCAGAAGCAGGCGTTTGCATTATGGGAAGTTTTTGTCATTTCAACGACCTGCCCCAAATGCATAATACAGCTGTTAGTGGGAGGGAGCACACTGTAGATAATCTGTAGTTAGAGAGCCTTAACCACACTCATTCCCTCATTCACCTATTACTGTTATATATGTATAACAGTATACTCAAGGTTCCTGTGAGCAGAAGCTTGTGTTAAATAAGACAAATGACATGCAACCCCGGCAGTGGCCAAAAACATGCTTGTATACCTCTGGGAACACGCAACAAATGTTAATGGAATCCTTCAGGGTAGCACCTCACCTATAACAACAGCGCTGCTGCTACTGCTAGCGCTGCTACTATGAGTGATTAATGATAACAGCATTAATAGCAGCTACAGTGATTATAATGATAATGGCCGTGAACTTAGCGGCCGGCCGTTCCTTTGCGCCGGGAGGCCGATTCGTGCGATCAGAGCTCGTTTGAGCCTGTTTTCATAACCCTATTATAGCTTTTTTGCCAATGTTGTTATAATTGCCTGGGAGTTCTGGGGAAAGATTGTGATCATATTCTGCTCTGTTTTCATTTCATGCTGCGTGGAAAGTGAAGGGGAGGTGAGGAGTGGGTGGAGGCAGGAACAGAGGGAGAAGGGGAGATGGGGGGGAGGTGAAGCTTTTCTCTGTGGAATACCCCCTCCCCTCCCCCTCCATCCCAGAACAACCTTGGTGTATTTGCACTTACAGTAACATGTAACACACCTAGGCCAGTAGGTGGCACTATACTTAACTCAATCTGTGATGCTTGGGACTGTGGTGTTCTGTGTTTTGAGTCGGTAGCTTCAAAGTTCAGAATGTGGAGCTGGTTCTCTGGCGCTATGTTTCTATTCAGGGACACAGCTGCCTCTTTGTTCAGCACTGCCGTTGTGCTCTCCAGGTTTCCTGGCCTCATTGTCCCACTCACCCATCTCCTCCGGTTTCAGCCAGTCTCCTGATGAGCCCACCACCATTACATTACATTATTTGTTTAGCTGACCGTGACTTACATGGCTTTCATTTTTGCATGCTGTCAATTAATATTGAGCTGGATATTTCACTGAAGTAATTCAGGATAAGTGCTCATAGCCACTGCTGCTCTGTAACGGAATCGAACCTGAAACCTTTGGATTAAAGACTCTGCTCCTTACTGCTCTGCCACGCTGCGGCAGTTTTCATCATGTCACATTCACTCTTATCCAAGAGCCACCGATTCTGGCCTGGATCTCAACCCAACACCCCCACTCCCCCCCTCCCCATCGCTTCCCCCCACCCACCCACACGCCCGACGCCACTTGAGTGTGCCGCAGCGCTGAGAAGTAAAGTGTCCCGCAGCTTCGAGCGCGGTCTCTTGGCGCGTCTCTCTTTACCCACACCCCCCGCCCCTCCCTTCCGTATGTATGGCGAGGCGCGACAGACTTGTTGAAAGACCCACATTAGCGAGGCGAGAGATGGAGCAGAGATAGATGAGGGGGGGAACAGAATGCAGTCATTAAGGAAGTGTTGATGGAGCGGTCTGGATTACCGGGAGGCTGCCCCGCTTAATGCACGACCCCTTTCACTCCGTTGCGTTTGTATATAGCGCTTAAAAGGAAAGCTAAACGCGAGGCTTTTACCGCCGCACTGCTTACACTAGCGAACAAATGCACTTTCAGGGATTCGGTATTTAATGTCAACAATTAAAACGTTTGGTCTTTTTTTTCTTCAAAAAAAGGACTGTTTTATCCTGGTGTGAGACATCGGGCACAGTGGTACCCAGGGGTGCAAGGGCACAGGGCGTGCACTCTCCTTTTTTAGGATGCATGGTGTAAATGACTGGCACATGCACCTCATCCCCCCAGGGCATGGACACACAGGAAGAGCACGCAGGTCCCGGGCGGATCGCTTAGGTCGAGACGGGTCACTGTTGCGGGTAAGGAATGTCACCCTTATGACCAAAGACCACTCTGATAAAGGAGTTTGCTGACTGACTACCACGGATAGAGATTCTTTGGCGCAACTTTCTCCACTAATATCAGGTTCTGTGCCTCTGAAAACCGCTAGATCACCATAGCAATCAGGAAACCACCAGGAATTCAAATCACTTCATTCCACTGCATCTATAAAAGTACAAAGCAGAGGAATGGCCAGCACAGTTAATTTTATTCGGAATAGAAATATACGCTATAAATACAGATATAAATCTGAAACCTGTCATGGAAAACGTTCGCTCCAGCTTTGCTCCTTTTTCTACAGCCTTGTCATCAAGTCCCGGAATATAAGAAAAAAAATCAGGCGTGAATTTTCACCACTAGATGGCGAACGGGTGCCACAGAAGGCCGGAGTGGCAGATGTGGGACAGCCCTGCTCTGCAGTCTGTCTTGGTCTTCATTTCCTCTTGCTGACATGCCCTTATCAGCCCACCCCAACCAGCCCTGTCCTGTCCCGTCCTGTCCCGTCCCAGGCTTTCTCCAGTGACTGCAGGCAGATCACTTCTCCCGGTCTTTCCGGCCTCAACCGGTCTCTCCTGGTCTCTCACATCCCACCACGGCTCTCCTTCCTTGTGCACCCCAACCTCCCCCGATGTCATTCCAGCGCGTGTTGGGCACGGCCTGGCCCCCCAACCCCCGATTGTATCAGTCCAATTTGATTTGCCGACTGAGCGGCATAAAAATGAATGGCAGGCTCTCTCCTTTTTTTCCTTTTTTTTTCGTGCTAATCTGGAAAATGTAAATTTCCACCACAAACACGTCTTGGTTTCTGATTATTGGCTAACTGCTCCCAGCTGTGTTGTACAGTCGGCGGTCCAAGAGGGCCCTCGCGCTGACAACCGGGTGAACGGAGAAAATGAATTAGCGAGCCTGTTTATAAGTTAAAGATGTGACCCTTATTTTAAACAGCAGAATTCTCAACACAAAGCATGACATAGCGCAGCCTGTATGGAACCAATAGCGTTTCTGTCAAACAGGCTAAATTTAGCCCCGCAGTATACAGTGCGGATTAGGAGCGCTTTATCTTAATGAAACCAGTCGTATTGCAGGGTGGTTAATTATGCAGGTGTGAGGTGATTGGCCTGCCTTCTGTGAGGTAACCTAAGGTCTGATTGGCCGCAGGCGAGGGCCTGACGGTGAATACGCTGCCCGGCCGTGGTTTGGTTCAGAACACCGCAGTGCCATTACATCATGACAGTTTTGCGAGGAATGGAAGAATAAAAAACAAACTGAGCCTCAGTGATGGCTCACTTTGTGAAATTGTCCAGGTTTGAATGTGCAGGGGTTTGACCAGAGGTAACCAAGTGACTTTATTTGTTTAATTTTAGGAAAGCATCAACGCAGGTTTCAGGGGCCATTCCTTGATTCAGTGTGTGGTCAGTACATTACGGCGGGTGCTTCCTGCAAAAGGCCCTGATAGCGCAAGTGGGAGGCTTTGAGTTCCATATTAATACAAGCTGCAACACCACCCCCACCTCTTCCCACATACACCCCCTACATCCCACCCACCCCCCCCAACCCCTCCACATGCACGCTTCATGATCAAGGGGCAGGAAATGAGGAATGGTCAGATGTGTGCTGGGACGTGACCCGGCCGGTGAGGAGAATCGGAGCGTGGTGCGGGACCCACACGAGCGGCTGTGCCCCTCCCCCCGAGCCCCATCAAAGGCCCAGGGCCCGTCGGCTTGCCATCGCGGAGTGCCCTCAACGTAAACAGGAAAGCCTCGCCGTGTGAAAACACAGACTCGTTTTCCATTTCTGTCCTGAAAAGAGGAAGCAGAACAAGCTGTCGGCAGTGTACATTAAGGTTATGCTTTTCCATACCAGACCGGGGGCTTTGGAGAGGTCAGCGGAGGAGGGCAGATCTGCGCACTGTGTCGGCTTCATTTACTCCAAACAGGGGCCTTCAATCCCCGCCTGCTGCCTTTAGTTAATCAAAAGATCATTGTTACAATGTTCCTGTGACATTGTGAGAATGTAATGGATGTATGTCCCATTTCCCCTGTAGTGGTAGATCTTTAATGCAGAAAACATAGTGTGTGAATGTGTGTGAGAATGTGTGTGTGTGTGAATGTGTGTGTGTGTGTGTGTGTGTGCATGGATATTTCTGCATCTGTTTAAGTATTTGTGAGTGTGTGTGTGTCTGCATGAGACATTTGCTTCATGACGATCACATAGCAGTGTGTCTGCTGTTGATCAGGTTTCCTGTAATAGAACAAGAACTACTGTATAATTTCTTCATCATAACACAGCCCACCAGAGGCCTGGCAAGGGGGAGGAATCGGCCCCAAATCCGCAAATGATTTGGCCTCTCCGGCATAAACAGGCAGCTTAAAATCATTTCCAATTGTGTGTAGAAATATAACACGACATTGTATCATTTCATTTGATCATATTTTCTTCCCTAATCCGGCAAATGTACACGCGAAAACAAACAGGGCTCCCTCTCCGCCTGGTAAGCCACTGTGACAGCTCTTGGCCCAGGGCGTGCGGCTCTGGCAGGGGCGGGTTCACAAAAGACCTTAATGAAACCTAAGCCCTGCAGCTCCGCAAATACAATAAACATTCGCCCATCTGAATCGCCTGGGGGCGCGGGGGTGGGGGTGGAGGTCGGGGGATCCCGCTCTGCTCGTGGAGGCGCATCGATTCCCAAAGTGGATCTCTGCTCGGTCGAGCTTGGTGCCTCCCCAAAACCAGCAGTTCTGTTTCACAGGGTGTCTCTTCTTGAACTGGCTCCCCCATCTCCAAAGAGATCATACTGCAGTCACTGGTGATGTCTTGACAGGCTTATAATGTGGGTCAATGGTCCTTATCTCTGGTGCGGAGATCTTGAGCTTGACCATCTGGTAAGGGCACCAAAAACAGCCTGTCTCTTCTTCTGATGTTCTTAGTCCACCACATTCATCTTCACATATACAAAAAGCCTGCCAAACAAGGAAATAGAGGAAGCACATTGAGGGGAGGAAGAGAAAGAAATAGAAGCAAAAAAGAGAGATAGGGAAAGGAGAGAGGGAGGAGGGGACCGAGGAGAGGAGGAGAAGTGCGTTGGACATCAGATTTGCCACTGGAAACTTTTTTTTTTGGTCTAAACGTTCCTCTCGCTCCAAATCACCTTGGCCCATTTCGAGCCAAGTGAATCAGCGGAGTTTTTCCTGGCCGGGCGGTAACTTGGCGGGAATTGTCTCGCGCGCGTGGGAACGAGACTGGGCTAAGGCGGCCCTCACGCGTCCACTCCCCTCTGAGCTCCTGGGGAAAGCCATTACGGCCCCCTGTTACGGCCGCGCCGCCGGGACGCCGTTACGCTGCAGTTGCCGGGCTTATCCATTGGCTGGCTGCAGCCGAGCGAGCAGGCTGAACTCGCCGTGACTCTCCGGGAGTGACAGAGCCTCTGGCAGGGCAGGAGGCCTGTGACTCTGGGCCTTTTCCCAGTCAGACGCTCACGATCCAGACCTCACACCAACCCGACGCCCCGGTCCAATGGGCCCGACCGCAGAGGGGAATGAAGTCGCGCTGCACACGGGCCCCGAGAGCGGGGCGGGGGCGTTACAGCTCTGCGGGGGTTAACCGGGCTGGGAGGATGACAACGGTGCGGAGGAGCCAGGATGGACAGCGGAGGGGATGCCACGCAGCGCCATGGAAAATCTGAGAGAAGGACTGTTTCCTGTGCGCTCTCCAAATTCTTCCCTTTTCCAGAGCACAGAGCGAGGAGCAGCACAGACACTCCCATGCTCCTGCGTCTCATCATTTTTGCATACGTGTGTGTGTGTGTGTGTGTGTGTGCGCGTGTGTGTGCGTGCGGGTGTGTGTGTGCGTGTGCGTGTGCACGCGTGTGCATACATATAAGTTAGCGTGTGCATGTGCATATGTGTTTGTGTGTGTATGTGTGAGCGTATGTGCATATGTATGTGTCAGTGTGTGAATGTGTGTATGTGTTTGTATTTGTGTGTGTGTGTGTGTGTGTGTGTGTGTGTGTGTGTGTGTGTGTGTGTGTGTGTGTGTGTGTGTCATTCTATGAATCAATCTATATGTCTCTGTGCTTGCGTCTGGGTGCATGTGGCTGTTTGAAAGGGTGTGTTCCTGTCATTGTGAGTCTGTGTGTATCTGTACTCTTGTGTTGGAGTGTGCGTGTGTATGTTTGTGTGGATGGGTGTGCGTGTACCTGTGCGTCTGTGCACATGTGCCCGTGCGTGTGCAGCGTGCAGTGTGCATGTGTGCATGCACTTGTGTTTCCATTGTTCTTACCACAAGCAGTTACGCTTCACTGGGCAGAGCGCTTAGTTAAGACACTTTCCAGCTGCAGCTTCCCACACCGGAAGCTTTGGAGTCTCTGTGGGTTTATACCCAATATGAAGAAATATGGCGGAAATCATAAAATATATAACACAATAATACAATATTGAATTACATTTGGAGAAAAAAGTACACTAAAATGCTACAATGAAGCATTGCTGTTCTTATCCACCTTCAGCTTTCTAAATGTTTGGTAAGCGTTTATCCATATGTGGAGAGAGTTAGTGCCTGTCAGGATTTGGCGTTTTAAATAGCTGCTTTAAAAATGTATGCTAGACTTTGAACTGGAATGGGTTGAACCTGAAGAAGTCACAAAGTTGTCTTCTAACAGCATTTTGCTCGAGAAGCCTTTCTTTGTTGTGATCAAGTGATATGCTTTTGCATGTAATATATCCCATGATGCTTTGTGATTGTTATTATTGTGCATTTTTTTGACACAAAGAGGCTTCCTTCTCACGGAAACCAACATGTTTTGACCTGACCTTCAAATGCACAGAGTTAGAAAAAGAGCGAAAAAGAAAGGTAAATTCACCCTCAAACTGAACATTTCGACAGGGAAAGTATTGCAAAGTCAAATGCAAGTTTATAGCTGTAACCATATTAAAGAGCTGGATTTCCAGATGTGCTTGAAATGCAGTGCGGTGATTCAATATATAAATCTCTTGAGCGCCAATCAATTGAAAAATACCATACCAGCCCCTTTAATCATCTTCACTGCCTTTATTTCTCTAAAACCCGCATTTTTGTGGAGGGTTATGCTGCTGAGATCATGTTGAATATAACTGCTGCACAAGGTTCAAAGAGCCACAGGAGGTCCTCGATATAAAACAAGATTGAACTGGTCTGACAGTTAGAATGGGAGCTATATGGATGCATATATATGTGTGTGTGTGTGTGTGTGTGTGTGTGTGTGTGTGTGTGTGTGTGTGCCTGGGTCTGTGTGTGTGTGTGTGTGCCTGCTGTCATGAAATGTCATAAAATGTAGCCTTACCAAGATCCATCAAATTAGATCATTAAAAGAATTCTCTCTGGCATGAACTGCATGTATGAAAGATTTTTGCCAATTGATCACAAATTCAGGAATTTGTGCAACCTCTAAAATGCAATTATTTCAGGATTAGTCATTTCTGGTTCAGCACCAAACCAAACAACACTATTGTTTAAATAGTGATGTCAGGGATGTGACAGCATGGAGTGTTGTCTCTGTCCCATAGGGGATCTCCCCAGAGAAGCTTCAGACATGGATTTTCCAACATCTTTTCCTGTACAGACTGGCCTGTCTCTGTCCCTTTTTCCCTATCAGATCGGCTGAACAAAGAGAGAAGGGAACCGGAGTTTTCCACACTGCAGGGGAGCCTTTTGTCATCAGGTTTAACTGAGACAAGCTTGAACATGGAGATCAACAGGTGTGAGGAAAAATGATCACTCGGTCAATGACAACAGAAAAAGCAGTACAGGTGATGAACTTTAATAATTATAACAAAGGCATTACAAAGGGGATTTAGGCATTACAAAGGGAATTTAATGAGTGGATGAAGGTTTGAAGTGTGGCTGATTCAGCTCCCTGTACCTCTCTGAAGGGCTGCTTGGGTCTGGTCTGGTCTGGGCTCCTTGATGACGCTTCAGTCTGGGAATGGAGGAGCTCTCAGCAGTATGGTCTCTGCAGGGAGGGGCACTACAGCACCTCCTATAGGGCCTTTTTGGTGTTACAGTTGCTCATGTCAGGTATCGAAGAGCAGTGTGTGTGTGTGTGTGTGTGTGTGTGTGCGCGTGTGTGTGCGTTTGTGTGTTTGTTTGTGTTTGTTTCTTTGCCTCTGTGTGTGTGTCATTGTGGGTGGGATACCAGAATTAGCTCATCCTGAACCGATACCATTGCAGTAATTGGTGTTGATAAGCAGAGTTTTATAATGGCAACACGCCACACCTCTGCTGGAATCGTGCTCGGCTCCCCGGCTAATTCAGTCACAAGCTTGACTCAAGAAATTGTGTAGTCCGGGAATTTAAATTACAACTTTCATGTGGTCGAAAAAAAAACAACAAAGTGGTAACTACTGCACAGCCAGCACATACCAGCAGCTACACTGCTTACAGTGTGGCTCAGAGTGGGGGCGTGCAGGGAGCGGCTGTGTGTGTGTGTGTGTGTGTGTGTGTGTGTGTATGTGGGTTTTGTGACTGTGAGAGTGGGCTTGTATCACTCCATTTGTCACTATTCTGCAGGAACTCAGCACATATTGCACAAAGCAGCGAGTGGAGCAGTTGTGAAATGGTCAGCTTGACCATCAGAGTGGAATGGACACTGCGGGCATTGCACACCTTAACTCTGGGTAGAACTGACTGTGGCTGTGTGTAATGAACACATAAATAGGCTATATCCTGCATTGTCATGGCAGTTACTCCAAAATCAGGGCAAGCCAATCAGTGGCCCCAATGCCACAGATACCCCAAAGTGGTATCTGTAATGAATCTGTTTCAAATCTAAACATGCATGTGTGGATACACCTTCCCCAAACAATTCACCCCCGCCGAGGGGTGACATACATCACAGGGGGCATCTGCACGACAGCACAGCCAAACAGCGCCGGCACCAATGGTGAGCTGTGTCTGGAGGTGAGCAATGCGATCTTTACAGGGTTAAAGCGTGTCTCTGTTATTACCCACAATTCCTTGCAAAAAGCAGATATGTTCAGTAATTGCTTGTCAAAACACAGTGACATGCACGAAATGCGCATTTTATTTTGATTCCTTCTTGACTTTATTATGGAAGATTTAGGATGTAAGTGGGATGGCTTGGCGTTTTCTTGCGAGACAGACAATTAGATTAAAAAGTTTGCGTGCTCATGTGATTGGATTAATGTTTCGAGCGTTGCGTGGCAAATAATGTGGAGCGTGTGCGGGTGGGTGGTGAGAGTACGCCTGCAGACCTTTGTCGGCACGATTGCCAGAACTCCCCATTGACCCCCCACCACCGCCGACCGCCCCTGACCGCCCCTCACCCCCCACACACACACACGAGGTCTGCCAAGCCCCGCCCCCTCACAGAGCTGCTCATTTTCTGCTACATTAGGAGCGCTTCAGCAGTGTCTGCCTAGCAGATGGGCCGCGTTAGGATCAAACAGCGCACTATCTGACTTATATTCCAAATGTATACAGCATATGGCCCATAAGCAAATAATTTTCCCTTCTGCGGTTGAACTCGGGGGCTGGGCTAACTAGTTCAGGAAGCGATCTGGAGTAACTCCTTCGCTCCGAGAACGCCGATCTGCGATTCCTCCCGAGGGCCGCCTGTCGCTCCTTGTCCAAAGCGCTCTCTCTCTCTCTCCTGGTTCAGCCATAGCGAGGAACAAGATGGCCACACTCTACCCTTCACCCTCCTCTCCCCCAAATCCCCCCAGGCCTCCCACCTCCCCGGCCCATTCGGTCTGGTCCTGTTGTCCACTCCATCTCCATTTAGGAATTATACATTAGAGCGACGGGGTTGTTTGCTTTGCCCCCTAATCCTGACAGCTAATGGCAGTAGATTAAGCATGAGGAGCAGGAAAAAGGCCTCGGCCTGGGTTCAGCAGGGGTGTGCATTCTCTGCGGTCATAAACAACGCCGAGGGGTGGCAATTTGCCGTGGACCACGGGGGTTGAAATTGAATGAATTGTTATGCTTTCGTGCGGAAGTTATTAGTCTAATAGGGACTGAGTATCAATTATGTCCCTCGCCGCAGTAACCTTTTGATGTTCGCGGGACAAGATCTCGTGTCGGGCTGCTGGAACAGCAGCTGTTCGGAAGCCACCAGAACGTCCGGCTTTCAGTGCTGTAAGAGCACACAAGATTGGACACTGTATTTTACACCGCATCAATCAGCACAACTATTTCTCACTTTATCCGGCAGCCTCCTGTTTCGGACACACCAGGTTAATGACGGGCTGAAAGAGGACCTGCGGATTGATGCTGGCTGTGTGAAGCTTTTGTTGAGTCATAAAATCATCAAGGGATTATGATAAGAGGATTTCTCAGATTACCGAGACGCGACACTTCGGGAGACTGAGAGAACACAGTGTGCATCGTGGCCCCTGGCAAAGTGAAGATCCAAACAGCGATTCGGGAGGAGAGCTTTCAGACGGTCTCTGAGCAATTAACAAACCCGTTAAATTCACAAGTAAAGAAATCCCACTCACCACTCCCTTCACGTATCACAGTGTCCCTCTTCCATTTCATCTCAACCTCTCATCTATTCCTGTTAAATGGAACGGGTCCAAATGGGGTGGGTTCAACAACTTCCATACATGGCAAGGTGCAATCCCTTCATTGACCTCCAAGGTAAAGGCCAGCAGCCCCTTAATAGCAAGGCTTACACTTCTTATTGTATTAAAATCCATATCTACTCAAATGAGAATAATACAAATTAATTTTAATAAAAATGAATAACAGTGTATCAGAACAGTGTATCAGTTGTCTATGTAATGTAAGACAATTTAAAGAAGAGGAAGGTCCTCCATGCATTTAATTTTTCACACATCACCCACGTTTATTGTGATTGGTGAGGTGTGTGATGCTTCCTTCCAATCACGCCATCAAAGTGATGTCCTGGGGCGACCTGATGAGTCTCTAGTTTACTACAATGAATTGCACTGCCCACACTAATGAGGGGCAGGTGAGAGCCCAGTTGCTGTTGGACTTTCCTTGCTCTATAATTCATTGACTGACTAACCGATGACTAACCGTTCAAAGCACCTTCCTTACCACAGCAATGCACTGCAATGCAATGCTTTGATTGGTTCAGATGGGTGATTCATTGATAATTGGGAGCACGTGATAGCCCCAGGAACTGAGTGGTTTACATGTCCATTGTTAGCCCCTACCTGTAAAATCCTGTAGCCCACACCGCAAACCTTGCTTCAGCTCACACCCACACACAGATACACACACTCAAACTCTCTCACACACACACACACACACACACACACACACACACTCACAGTCACATACACACTCACACACACAAACACACATACAGACACACACAAGGTGAGATTTTTCAGGTAAAATTCACATTATTTGACTACTCACAAAGCCTACAAAGCTACTTCCACCTTCCACAGGCTTTAGCGACAAAGCTTGGGTGAATCTGTAGGGATGGCATTAAAATCACTTCACTCATCTAGCACACTGTCAGTGTCTGAAATCTCATACTCTGCCCTGAGGGACCACTAAATGGGCCGTGTCCCACGTTTCTCAAACGCCCGTGGGTTTCAGCCCCGCGCCAACAGCAGAGCGGGAAAACCTGCCGCGGTATCCGAAACTCACGGTACACGAGTTGCGAGTCTCTCTGGGACTTGGCATACCTGCCTGGGAGTGCTCACATCAAACACATCCGCGCGGAGCAGCGTGAAACACAATTCCGCCCGCGGTTTAGATAAACCCAATTAGACTAATTGATGTCAGGTGGATTATCAATCCGATCCAAAACAAATGGTTATTTCTTCGCACGTTTGGCTTTTGACCCGCTTTCTTGCGCACGCTGATTCGATTACAGTAGATTACTGTTGCTTGACATGATAATTGCAGCATCGTTTCGCTCTTTCACGCCACATTGCTCAGGAATATCTTTGACAGATGTTCCATGTCTGACGGGGCTCCGATCCACAACAATGCAGCCACCCTCTCTCCACCTCTCCCTCTGCCCTGACTTTAGCTCTCTCTCTCTCTCTCTCTCTCTCTCTCTGCCAGTCCTAATGAAAAGGGCCATAATTCCAGGCCGTATTTAAACCCCTGGTTGTTGCTGGGAAATAAAGGTCAAAGGTCATTATTTATAGAGGTTTTTTTTATTGGCCCAAAAAAAGTAATACTCAAATTAAGCAGTTTTTCATTTCTTTCTCTGTTGGTAGTTGGCCGTAGCCTTTCACAATTTAACAAGTGATTTTGTGCATTTAGGTTTAATATTAAATGGTGGTGAAGTAAAGGCTGGTGTCAGACTGATCTCAGATCAGATAGTGAGAGTGAGAACAATATCCATTATGCAGATCTCCAGACTCAGTGTGCAAGACATACATGGACACATGTGTCTATCTAATACCACTCCTGCCTCTGTGCTCTACCTGTCATTGTCTGATTTTATTGCTGTCTTTGTGCCATGCCAGTGTTTGCTGTGCCTCTATCTGTCTGTGGCATCTCATTTTATTTTGGCCTATGTGCTTTATTCAGGACTATCCACTTTGTGTGTGTGCACATCTATATCTGTACACAGAACCTCTGTTTGTGACTTGCCCCCGTGTCTTTCTTTTTGTCTTTGCGTGGGGTCTGACCATAATTCTCCCGCGGGGGTCGACTCAGGCAGAGAGACGAGCCTGGTTAATGTGTGCCATCGCCCTGGGGGAGGAACAGAAGCTAGCTGGGAAAGCTGCCGGTGCCGGTGTCACATGGACATGCCAGCTCTGAGGGGTGTGGGGGACGCTGGGTGTGCACAGAGCAATGCTGCCAACAGGGTAGGTATGCATGCAGGGTTAGCTGCCATCTAGCACGCTTCTCTTCACATTTGTCACCTCGTCACCATCCAGACTCACTCCTCTTATCCTGCACACGGCCTCTGAGGGCTTGTTTTTGTCACCCGGTGCCAACGGGCTGTTTAATATCCGGGGGCGATAGCCAACAGTGTAGTGGCTCTTTCGGGACAAACGGCCCAGTGACGGTTCTGTGGGGGTGGAATTACCAGCACCACTCTCCAATCTTACTCCAACACCTGATATTCCGGGGGATGGAGGGGAAGGGGGGGGGAAGAGACTCGGCTCAAGGAGGTGCCACATTTTTTTGGGGGATTAAGGAAAAGCCACGGTCACAGCTGTGATTTGAATTAATCAGGTTTTACGAGATGCTAAAGATTAAACTGCCGGAACAGGACGTGCTGAAGATTACGGCGGTGGCGTTTTCGGCGGAATCCTGGCCGCATTCCCCGAGAAACGGATTTTTTTTCTGGGGTAAAAAATCAAGCTCTGCAGACAGAAATAGAGCAAGAGGGAGAGCAGGATCCCAAATGAGGACATTGCACGCAATAAGTGTTCAAGACTGGAGAGGAACCAAGCCCATGATATTGGAAATCAGTTGTGAGTCAAAAAATATGTAATAAAATGCTGGCATGTTGAGCTTCTAATGTCATTGGTATGGTGGTCCCACCCACAGCATAAACAATGCTTTTCTATGTCTAATACACTCATTTGAACTGCACAGGAATCCTTCATCTCTAGCCCTCTGGAGATCCAGAAAAACTTCAGTGGAGTTACACTGATGGAATGAGCCGACCTCCGTGACTCCTGAAGCAGACATTGTTTTAACTCCTGATTTCCTCCACACAAGTGTCTGGTGATACCTCTGCTGTGGCCAAGCAGGACATCTGGGTTTCCTGTGTTCATCGATGTCCTTTGAAGTCTCCAAGGCACACAGTGTGGTATCCGTGGTAACCACATCACAGTGCCGCCATCTCTGTCTGGGTCAGGATGGACCTGTTTCGTCTCACGGAGACAGTCCCTCTCTCCCCCTCTCTCTTCCACTCATTCTTCCTCTCTCTCTTGCTCTCTCTCTTGCTCTCTCTCTCCCAGTTCACGGGGGGTTGCTCTTCCCTCCCTCTGGTCTCTCTGGTGGACCAAGGAATCTCTTATGCCCAGCTTTGGCCTGTCATATCCAGCAGCCACACAACTGGCTAATCAGCTCCTTCTCACTCCTAATCCTCCAGTGACCAACCTACCCTACTGACCAATCACTGCTCAGTCCATCTTCCCCTCTTAATCTTTATGTCTATCACCATGTGACTGTCTCCTGTCCTTGTCCCTGCTGTACCACTCTTCTGCTTCCTCCATCCTGGCCTGTCCCCCCTGCGGCACCATGCCTCCCCATCTCTCCCGCCCCACCCCCTCATCTCCTCTCAGCCCCACCCTGGCCCTCTCCCCCCCCCCCACTCCTGGCCGCGCCCCATCTCTCCCGCCCCACCCTGGCTCTGTGCAGCGCCCAGCCCCCCTTTCCCGGGAGCCTGGGCTACGCTGCGGCCTCTCTCCGCTGCTCCCGCAGACGTCTGTTATTACTCCAGCTGTCACCACGGCAACAGGGCTGGATTGTCTCAGGGTTCTGAGGGTTCGTGGCAAAAATAAACAAACCCCTGGAACCGAACCCTTCAGGAGGAAAAGAAGCGAGCGAGGAACGGCTTGCACCCCACAGGCTGCCCTCCTCTCATTGGATGCACACGTCGCACAGGATATCTACGCACCTCACGCTTCTCAATGCATAAAATGCAGCTCTTCCCCGCCTGCTGAACGTCACAGACTGACATGTTGATGAATGGTCTTTTCGGCAGCAGATTTGGCTGAAATCATTTCTGTAACCGAAGATGCATGAACTTCCATTCCTCATGCGCAGCCCTCCTGGGAAACACAATCCGAAGCGATTGAACTCTAGCAGAAAGCACAATGGAGTGTGTTTCCTGTGTGTTTGCCGCCCTGCGCGATTGCCGGGGATTATAGGAAACACTTCGCAGACCTCTCGGTGTTGACAAAGCTCCCTTTGTGGGCAGGCTTTCGTCGGAGTCGGAGAGCTCCCCGGCCCAGATGAACGTCAAGGCAGTTTAGCTGTACGGTAAGCAGGCCGGCCACCCCCCCCTCCCCTTCCCCGCCCAGAGTGGCTTTGAACTCTCCTGGGCCAATGACAGCGGCCCTGGGCTGCATCACCTCGTTGCTGCGCGTGATGTGCAGGGGACAGCGTTTGAGGTGTGTCTGTCGTGATGATGAAAGCACAGCCAGGGTGGAGCATTTTTCTCACATCGGCTTGAACCAGGGGAGTTATGGGTCATGTCGAATGTGAACGGCGCAAAGTTGAACCCCCACCCAAAGCTCTCTCCCCCGGCTCTGTCACACTCCTTGAACTCTCTATGCAAGTTCAGAAGGGGTGGGTGTGGCAGTCCCCAGGGGGTGTCCCCGCCTCTCACGCCTGTTCAGTGCACTTTCTCACCAGAGCATTTTATACAGAATGAGACCTCCGCATGATGAGTGGATATACAGATATTCCTCTACGCAGCAAAGACAGATGATAGAAGTAGTGCCCAAACCAGGTCGGCTCATTGGGTCAACGTTTATACCGATTCATGTGGCACCACGCAGCCACAACAGACAGCTACAGGGCCGCCCCCGAAAATCATTCCTTTGATGCCAAATGCCAAGCCAAAAAGCGGCAGGCTCCATTTTTAGAGTCTCTGGTATGGCCCGGTTGGGGCTGATACCCACAGCCCTCCGGTGTACGGGCGGACGCCGGAACCACAAGGACGCGGGAAGAGAATTTAACGGCGACGTTAAATCCGAGCTCAGCCCTCTTTCTCAGGGTCGGCCGAACCTCACTGCTCTGGCAGCCGCTCCTCTAAAGACCGGGTGTAAATCCACGCCCGCCTTCTTTTCCCCCAGGAGAAAGCGAGTCTCTCTCTCTCTCTCTGAACTACAGCTGCACTGAGCGCTCCTGCCAGGCCATCAGGAGGAACCGGAAAGACGTTAACCCTCAACCACCTCCTCTGCTCTCTCTCTCCTGTCTCTGCACATGTCGTGAACATAATGAGAGGCACTACACATGGTAAGAGGCACTGAAAAGCTGAGATGGTTAATGTGATTTGACCTGAATTTTTGACCAGTGCGTTCTCTGTCCCCTTTCGAGCCTTCAGCAGAGGAGAAAAAATGAAAGGAAGAAAGAAAGAGAGCTATGTTGTAAGAGAAGCCTGAGTAGCAAGTGGTAAATGTCTATGAGACTAACAACATTGTCTGTCTCTCTCTCACTCTCACTCTCACTCTTTCGTCTATATTTCAAAGGACTCTCTCCTCACTGCGTCTGTCTCTATTCCTGCAGTCCACGGCGCTGCAGCGAAGAGCAGAAATAGCATCAGGTTTGCGAAGGACGACCAATGTAATTAGGCAGACTGCTTTATCATGTTCACAACGAGCTAAATTTAAAAGGCCCTCGGATCGATACAAAGCCCACCACCATGTAAACAGGCTCACTTCCTGACCTCCGCTGCCCCAGAACCGAGGGGTCTGGGGAACGAACAGAGGGATGGCAACCACAGAAGGAGGAACAAAGAGCACTCTCACAAGAGAGACAGAGAGAGACAGAGGAGGATGAATGTTTTCATTTCTGTTTTGGATTTAGAGTAATCCTCCAATGTAATAAAATTGTCACTCTATATACCCTTAGATACAGTGCTGTAACACATTCGGCCTGTTACAAAAAGCGCTTGTATCCTGTCCAAGGCAGACAACAACTCCAAGATGTTAAACAAACTGGCAACTGGTGAGGCTCTGAAGCCATCAAACTGTTTCACTCTCTTTTTATATGTCTCTCTGCTCACACTACTATTTTTGAAGCCTCCCTTGAGAAAACTTTGTGAGACAACAACACGTGAAGCAGCCTCTTGTCTAGCAATGAAATCTAGCATTTGATTTAAGATCAAATGCCGCATCAAAGTCACACATTTGATCTCCCGGCCTTGGGACTTGATAATTAGACTGCCTCGGATCTCAGATGCGATGTTGTCTCCCTGCCCGGGCTGTTTCCACACCCTGCATCGATGCTTTGATCCTCGCTAGGATGACCTGCAGTTTGGCCACGTGTGGAATGTGTTTGCTTTTGGCTGTGTTAATATAAAGCCCCATGGTGTGTGTGTGTGTCTGTGTGTGTGTGTGTGTGTGTGTGTGTGTGTGTGTGTCTGTGTGTGTCTGTGTGTGTGCGTGTTTGTATGTGTGTGTGTGTGTGCGTGCATGACAGAGATTCATCTCTGATGCTTCTGTGCCATCCCAATGTTTGCATGCTTGTGTCATGGAATCATCTTTGCGTTTCTGCCTATGATGAACACACCACATGCACACCACAGACTAGTTCACCTGCAGCTGCACCCACCACAAAGAGCTTCTCCCCAGCTCCTGATCCTGCAAACCAGCAGCAGCAGGTTGTCTATTTGCTTTCTAATACTCGCTGATGCGGGAGAGAAGTTGTTCGGTTAGTTAATTCAATCATGATGGCCATTACGAGACTCCACCCTCCAGGACCAGGGGTGAGTATCCTAACCCAGTGTGTACTGTAGTCGTAAAGGACCAGGGTTGGTGTATTTTAACCCTCTAGACACTGTGTCCCTGCGGGACAAGGCCTCGGTGCCTCTAATCTGTGCAATGTGCTTCAGAACCTGCCGCATTTCTGATAGGGCATCTTTGACTCAGCCCTCAGACAGCCAGTGTCAGTCACGATGCGCTTCCAGGTGGCTCAGGGAGAGACGCGAGGGAAAGGGAGGGAAAGAGAGCACTCTCTCCCCCGCAGGGATGATGACATGTATAAGAAGCATTAGCCTGAGGTCAGAACCGGGGGGGTGTTACTCAGAGTGGGGCTGTGTGTTCCAGCTTTGTGGAGAGGGGATAGGGAGGAATGCCTGCTTTGTATGGGGGAAAAAGGAGGAGGAGAGGAGAGGAATGCCTCTGTGGATTGCTGCCGACTGCTTAAGAGATGATTTACGCCCCCCCCCCCTCTCGCCTCCCCCTCCCCCACCCGTGCAACAGATCGCAGGGCGATATTGAGCTGTTCCTGCCGGGATAGGGGGAACAGGCTGTGCTGGTCTCTCAAGCCTCGTAAATCAATTCCTGCATGGGACACGGGAGGGATCCCAGCGCTCCCCACGATCTCTGCTAACTGCCCCTCGTGCTCCGTGTCTCGTTATTCCCTCTCAAGTGCTTTTCCAGTGGTCTTTTTCTCAAAGCACAACATCGGAAAAGCCTTGGACAAGACAAGCACAAGACAATCCTCTCCATTGACTGGGTCTTGATCAACCCATTAAGGTTCAGCACAAGAAAGATTTTCTCCCCTCTCTCCCATTTTTACATCTGAAAACGTGTAGCAGCACTGAGCGGTGCTGAGAGCTTCACTCACTGTGAGCTTGCAGCTTCCAATAAAGAAATACTGACGGAGCAACCGAAAGGAGATTATGAGGTAATGTCAATTGATGGCTCTGTCCCTGATGGATCACTTGTTACAGTAGTGTTTTTTTGTGCGCGTGCATGCTCAAACTTTGAGATCACTTTCTCTGAGTCCTTCCCGTGTTATTTCTGGCTCCCTTTCCCAGCATGCCGTGCACATTGCATAAGCGTAGGTGCCAGGGATGTCCGAAGTTCTCCGCAGTCACGCACGCACACACACATACACACACACACACACTCATGCGCCAGGCCCGTGAGACATTGCCCCCCAGGCCTGGGCCCAGGTCCCAGCCGGGTCCCGCCAGACCGGTCTCCTCTCACCACAGGCCACTAACGAGCCTGTCTGAGCCGGGCCTGGCACCGGGCCCGGGCTTCACCCAAGGTAGCAACACTGCAGATGTCCGTGTAATCTCGGGGGAAAGGGGGTGTGTGCCTCGCATAGTGAGAACGCTTAACAGGACATAAAGCATGATGAGATTAAACAGATGTCTCCGGAACAAAAAAATAAAGAAAGAAGAAGAACCTGTGCCTGGATCCCACTTGTATGTCAGCGCGAATCTTCCATGGAGGTGCTCCATGTAGACTGCAGCTGGTTTAACAGGGTCTGGGGGGGTGGGGTAGGGAAGGCAGTGTACATGTAGTGTAAACCCTCTGACCAATTATTACTGGGAGGTCAGAATGCGGGCATGGGAGCAAACAGCTGTGTACAGAGGTGTGGCAAGGTGAGGTGACGCTTCCTGACCTGCCCCCTCCCCATTTCCTGTCTCCTGTGTTCCGTTGCTCCTTCAGAGTAGGACTGTCTACCCTGCCGACTGTCTGCCGCTCACTCCTCCCGCTGTCCGCCGCAGCTGAAACCCAACCGGTACCCCCGCGTCGAGCCTGCGGTCTTCAGCTGCTGCCCTAAAATCAACTTAAAGGGAACATCGGCTGGCCGGGTGCCGAGCCTTCTCGAGGTGATCTGGTTTACGGTCATCTGATACAGGGCACGTAATTGCCCTCACACAGACGCCTGTGTCTTCGCAAGTCCATTGATTGCTGATCGCTCTGCGGGTTTTTGCCTGCTAATTAGAATCATCCTCCCTGCCCTCTCTCTCAGCGTTAAATTCCTACCCCTCGTGCCTCACGGTTCATGACTGTTTTCACATCCTCACAACCCCCTTCAATGCCAGATATACAGTACATCCTGCATAACCCTTTCACTGCTCTATCTACATCCTCCCTGTCCCCTTTACTGTTATATCCACATCCTCCCTATGCCCTTCATGGCTATATCTACATCCTCCCTAGCCCTTTCAACACCATATATACATCCTCCATACCCCCTTCACTGGTAAATCTACATCCTCAGTAACCCTTTCACTGCCATATACATAACCTAACCCCTTCTATACATGTGTATATACATCCTCTCTAGTTCCTTTGCTGCTGCCCCTCTGCCCCAACCCGCCCCCCTCTCTCTCTGTTACTCTGGTCTGACAGAAGTGTGTACCCTAGTGTCTTACAGCCTTGGCCATAAATCAACAAGCATCTGTCTCCCCGAAGCTGAACAAATATTAGGACATGACTTTGGCAGTGTAGTCAGACTCGGAGCTGCTGCCAGGAGCACCGGAGTGTAGGCAGGGAGTGGTGGGGAGCGTTATGGATGACACATGTTTGACGCAATCAGAAGACACGCTTGACGTATTTCGATGCGGTGTCAAAGTTCAGCGATTTTTTCCGCACAGCCCGCCACTGTGAACTCTCCATACCCCCAGGTTCTTTTACTGCTGCTCCTGCTTTTGCTGCTTGCCTTTGAGATGTCTGGCATGACTGCGCAGTTGGGCCATGTCAGTCTTTGAGCTCTCCGGTGCCACTCCATACTGCGGACTTTCCCTGTTACATTACATTATCTTTGTTTACTAGAAACTCTTCTCAAGAGCAACCTACATAGCTTGCAATTTTTATACGAAATCCATTTGTTATCCAATAACTGCATATTTAGTAGTTCAATTCAAGTTAAGTACCTTGCCCAAGAGTGCAGCCTCGGTGGCCCACCTGGGAATTGAACTGGCAACCTCTGAGTTAGAAGTCCTGCACCTCACCACTAAACCACAGTGCTGCACACTGCTCTCTTTCTGATGCCTCTGGTGCAGCTCAATGCTGAGGAATTTCTCTGTCGTAGCACTGTTTCGGCTCTATGTCAATGTGAAGTAGGTGAAAACTGTAAGTGTATGGTGGTAAATATGTACTGGACGGAGCGTTTTTCTGCCTGGGGTGTACCACAGTAGCTCTGGCAGAACCTGAAATCCCCAACACCAGGAACAGATCCATCTCCCATGAACGGCATGTCTACAACACCTTCCCACATGTGGAATACCGGAGATAAGGCACATGTAGGGAATAAGGGAGAGAGAGAGAGAGAGGAGGTCTGCAGTCAAAATTTTAAACGATTGCTTTCACAATAAACACAAACCAGAGCCACATACACACAGTAAGCATTTCAGCCAGCACCGCTATGCAGCCAAATATCACCTTGTGTCAATAATTTGTTTATTTTCATTTACATTTACTGGCGTCCGCTCGTCGCAACCCAAAAGGATCTCACACACACAGAGTTATACACATTCACGTGCACACTTTCACACGGTTATCCATACGCCTTAACAGAAATGCACACACAAACACACACACACACACACACACACACACACACACACACGAACACACACACACACAATTCTACACATTCCCATACACAGTCTCATACAGTTATACACCAACATCAACACAAATGCACACACAAACACACACACACACACACACACACACACACACGCAGCCTCCGGTGCCTCAGACAGGAAATGAGAAAGTGCACTTCCCGCGCGGCGGCTCAGCGGGGTAACGGGAGACAGGAGGAGGCGGCGGGCGCTGACAGCGGCCCGCCCGCTGTAATTCCCATCTCATCGGCCCTGAAAAATGGGCCCGCCGGAGCCGCAGAACCCGCCGGGACCGTGTGATCTCGCGCGCAGGACGCAGCGCCGCAGTAAGCGGGCCCGACGCGGGGCGGGGGGGCGGCTTTCAGAACCTCATCCATCACGCCAACTGCGCCGGGAGGCTCCCTCCCCCCGCCTCATCATTCCAGCAACGCTGGGCTCGGGCAGTTCAAACATTGGGTTTACTTAAATAAACATTTGGCAATAAACTCCCCCCGCGTGACACACTATTGTTGTTTTTAAACCGAGGCGAACACTGACTTTTGATTTAGTGGGGCTTCCTGCTGTGTGTCACGCGCAGTGGAACGGACATGACTGCCCCGGGGTGTCCATTTTCCATTGTGGAGCCCTGATACCAGCAGCCTGTTCATCACAGCACATAAATTACACTCGCACTGCCGTGCTGTAGAGGGAAGAGCTTTGTGGGTATCTTTCAGATAAATCGGTCTGCGGTTTGACTTTTGACTGAGAGAGCCAGGGTGTGTGTGTGTGTGTGTGTGTGTGTGTGTGTGAGACATTGGGTGTCTGAGTGTTTGTGTGTGAGTGGGTGTATGAGTGTAAGAGTGAGTATGAGCGTGGGATTGTTTCTGTGTATGTATGAGAGTGTGTGTGTGTGTGCGTGCGTGTGTGAGAGCGTGTAAATGAGTGTGTAAATGGGTGTATGAATGTGTGTGTGTGAGTATAAGGGTGGGGGGGTCACACTGAGCAGCACAAAAAGGGATTATGAAGAATCCCCTGGTTGAGAATGGAGTTGTTTCATGTCTTTGGCAGGCGTCCTCGATGGGGACGGAGTCGGGGGGGGACTCTGGGCCGGGAAGTGGCGGGCCTGTGAAAGCCCGTTGTAATGGGGAATTTCACGCCTGCTGTTTGGGAGCTGAGCTCAGACCGTCGCTGTGAAAGAGCCCGTCTGTGTGAACAGCGTGTCCCGCCTGGGGGGTCACCCTGCCAGGTCAGCTCTGGGAAGGGGGGGGCCGAGCGGGACAAGAGAGGGTGACATCACCACAGCAGTGCAGCCACAGAGACCACCTCGGGGACTGCTGCTGCTGCCCTGAACTCTTCTGTGACCTACTGCCCCCCAAACTCTTTAGTTCCCAGTAGGGGGGGGACTCCCTGCTACCCCTGTCTACTGCCCCACCCTGCTCACCTTGTCCCCTGAATCTGCTGAATCCTCATTATGCTAACCTAGTCTGCTCCCAGTCTTTAGGGGGCAGTGTCTGGCATCCAGCCCAACAGTACTGTCTGCTTTGACATTGTAATACTACAGCCCTGGCTAGGAAACAGATTTCACTGTAGGTTTCCTGTGTTTTCCTAAGATACCAGTTCATCCACTGGAGAATGTAAAGTCTTTACAAGTTCATTCATTGAAGCAAGTTATTCATTTTGCGTTCATTCATCTATTCACTGTGAGAGAAGTCAAGCCATTCAAGCCAGGCTGATGTTATTGTGAATGACTGACCCTCAGTGACATTTCGTGTATGGTGTATTTATTTTGACGTAGAGGAATGTGTTTGTTCTCACTGTTCCCTGGTCTCAAATCAGGATATTTCCCCTGTTTATCTGTGAGTGTGGAGTAACTGCACACACCTGCACAAGTCACATTCCAATGAACTCTTTGTCCACCCCAGACAGTGTGCTTTGTCTTCCTCACCTGAAGAAAAACCACTTCCTGCTCTCAGGTGAGGGTTCAAGAGAGGGGTGTGACCGGTTTTTTACCGTGAGCTCAGTTCTCTTCTCAGATAGGAGGAAACGTGTACGTTCCATGACCGCTCCAGTGCCTCACCGGTCATTTTCCAGTTCCCCCCACCCCACCCCCTTGCTCTCTGTGGTCATTCTCCGGTCACTCATCTCACAGAGGCATGAGGTGGAGAGTGGTGAGAGAGACCTGGAGAGTGACATTGGCTGGCAGCGTAGCATAGTGGTAAGCAGCAGGGTTTGCTGGGGCACAGCTGCTGTACTCTTGGGTAAGATACCTAACCCACAATTGTCTCAGTAAATGCCCAGCTGTTTAAATGGATAACACTGTAAAAAACCTGTAATTGATGTAAGTCGCTCTGAATAAAAGCATCTGCTAAATGCCAATAATGTAATGGCTTGTTCTCTCTCTCTCTCTCTGTCTTTGGTCAGTCTCCCATAACCTCCTGATCTATCTCTCTCTCCCAGTCCCTCCATTCTCCAGTCACTTTCCAGTGACCCCCTCTCTCTTTCTATGGTCGTTCTCCAAGCCAGCTGCTCGGAAGTCACTTTGCGGTCCGCGCCTGCCCCAGTTCCATCGCACCATCAAATCCTGACACGCCGCATGATTTTGAAAAACATTGCTATTTATTGTAATAACAAAACATTCTGAAGTCACCTGACATTCTTTTCCCCTCCTTCGGCAGTTCAGAAGTTGAACTGATTCAGTGCCAGCAATGTGTACTTCCCATAAGTACCTTCAGGCCTCTCAGCCAGCTGTTTCAGAAGCACTGTTTCATTTATCTTTTTTTTTGGGTTTTCTTTCACAATCTCTGCTGTGCATTCAAGCCTGGGGTGGGGGTCGAGCAGGTAAGAGGCTTAATCTGGACGCTTTTGCGTGTAAGCTTTGGGTGAAGCGGCAGAACAGGCGGATCAAACCGCGGGGGCTTGCCTGTGCGCTTAAATCCGCTTTTGTTCTCCCAGCTTGTCCAAACACAATGCCCCCATGGGCCGCGCTTCCCGGAGCGTGAGGCCCACAAAGGCGGCGCTGAAGGAGCGCTCGCAACAGCACTGCGCTCATCCTCCACCCCCCCCCCCCGAAAATAAACGGCGCAGGTCGGGAATTAAGGGCAGGTATTGAAACATGAGCGCGAGGATTAGCCGCCGTCTTCCCTCCTCGCGGCTCCACGGCATCAAAAGAAGCTCGGAGAAATAAGAGTTCCCATGTACAAAGTCTTTGTTATTCTAATGATGTTTTCTTACTCGCCGTGCCAGGGCTCAATGAAGGTGTTTGGTGAGTGACACAGGAAACCAGCATTGTGTTTCTGTATGGGAGTGCAGTGTGGGCAGGCAGGAGGGAGACTGGCTTCGATCATCTGAAAAACAAACAAACCTCAAGATGTGAGCACAACTGATGTCACAATCGTAGGTCCCGAAATGTCTTTTTTTTAATTGCAAATGCGAATAATATGGCAGAAAAAGAAACTAAAAGCAGATGGATTGAAAGGAGTTTGCAGGGTTTGAGGGTTTGCTGAGTAACTGGGTGAGGTGAGCGGGGATAATCTACCTGGCACAGGTGTGTGAAGGCGTATTTGTTCTCTGTGATTTCCTGTTTGCTTTGTCTGCTTGTGGATACTTCTCCTGGTGCAGGTGCGTGATTGATGACGAGGTGTTCGCCGACAGAGAGAGAGAGAGAGAAAGAGAGGTCGGGGGGGGTGGTTGGGAAGAGAGAGAGACAGAAAGAGAGAGAGGGAGAGAAAGAGAGAGAGAGAGAGAGAGAGAGAGAGATAGAGACCGAGCCACAGCCGCATATCAGTGAACGTGGCGTAACGCATCGGTGAGGGCTGAGGCGTGCATGGATGGTTTGGGGGTGTACCGTCACGCTGATGGACCAGTCTGGGCGCAGCGCCGCGGTGACGGCGGAGCGCACGCAGACGGCTCGAGTCTGGACGTGCCGCGAGGGAGATGATTTTCTGTGATGATGAAATGCTGGCCAACAACCACCCAGAGGGAAACGGCCCTGAAAGACTAAGGAATGGAGGGAGGGAATGCAATCTCCCATGATGCACCCGGGTGGTCACAATACAGAATAAACAATACAATAATACAGAGAAAGTGAGAGAAGGGACAGTCAGCGCAGGAAGGATTTTAGGGGGCAGCAGAACCCTGATATTACAGGCCATACAACAGATCAATGGAGCACGCGGACCAAAATAAAGATCAGTGCCTCAAACCCAGGTAATGTAAACAGGATCACCTGCTGCAGATCCAGAAAGAAGGAAAACACTGAGAAAGAACTGCAGCAGACCCCAGGGGACTAAGCCAGTCTGTGAGCAGTGTAATCACGAGCGAGATACAAGACACAGATAAGCGCGGGGCTGAAAGGGTTAACGATGCCGGAGGGGGCAGCTGCGCCTCAGGCTGCTCCTTGTCGGGGTCTGACCCTCGCTGCCTGACTGGCCCCGCGGCCTCGACCTCTCGCCCACATTCCCCTGATAACAGAAACCAGATAAAGGCCGCCAGCGGAGTCCAGGGGCGGCCCAGGTGGGAGGTCAGGCAGAGTTTTGGTCGAAGAGGGCAGGGGTCAGCATCCGTCTCATTTTTTTTCATCCCCTCAGGGCTGGGGGTTTATCAGACCTGTCACTCCTGATGGATGAAGCCCTGTGCTCTGTCTGTCGGAGGCACTGGTGGAACATGTAGGACTAAATGTTTGTCGTCTCATGACTACAAAGCTGATGCGAGAGATAAGCAGGCCAGCCACACGTCCCTGGGTCAACGGACACTTGAAGACAGGGGAACCTGTCAGCGAGAGAACTGCATTCTAAAATATTATCAGTGTCTCGGCATGTAAGGGCCACAGCAATGCATACAATGGGCATATGGTGTGTATTCCTCTACACAGATTGAGTCTGCAGAGCAGAATATATATGATTGAATGAAAAAATGAATGAATATGAATGCAGTTTTAATGAAGCTAAGTAATTTGTAATCTCAGCTATTTCTCTGTTGATTGCTTAACCTCCCCTCCACCCACCCATGCACCCACACATACTTATATGCTTTTTGGAAACTTCTGAATGTCACTGCAACATTAAAGGGCTGCATAGGATCTACATACACTATGTAGACCCTTCTTGTCCCTCTCACTGATGTATATGAAAGCTTCCCAAGCTCTTCATACAAAACATGAAAAATTATTCCCACCATGTGCATGCAAAAATAGTCAGAACACACAATGCACTGAATACAATACTTGAATAAACTGTGGATATATTTCCTATCATTCTCCCCTACCCACAGACTTCCACCGCCACACCCTGTTGGCGTATGAGGACCAAACTTTTGGGCCAGGAACATTCACTGAACTTTTTCAGACAGCCAATGTAACTAGGATAACAAACAAAACAAGGAAAACAGACTCATGAGAAGCTTCCCATTGGTTTTTATTGGTTGCTATAATTTAAATCATGTTGTTTTGCAAAATAAGACCCAGAGAGAACTGTGTTTTAATGTGCGCGTTTTCAGGAAAATAAAGAGATCTCTACTGATAGTCAAATGAAGGAATGAAGAAATGGGGGAAGCCTCTGTTGTCTCGGCCGACTCACATGCACAGAGGTGCACCGATGAACTTTCGCCTGATAACGAAACCGAGATAAGAGGACAAGCTGTGTCCACTTTGATGGGGCGGGAGGTCAGTCGACTCCTGTGTGTGTGAATGTGTGTGTGTGTGTGTGTGTGTGTGTGTGTGTGTGTGTGTGTGTGTGTGTGCGTTGTGTGTCAGTGGGGCAGGAAATATTTTGCTCCACTGGCTCCAGGTTCTGTCTTCCTCCGGTCTTTAATAGGCCATTATATTGTCCTTGTGTCACAGGACAGTAAGTGTGGTGAATCGCTCTCCTCCCTCATCTGAGTCATGGTGACCAAGTGAGTGCTTCAGGTGCTCCAGTGGGTGCTGTTCCTCTTTGTTCCCCTCTGCTCTCTCGGCAGAACCAGAAAGGGGCTCTCACAATGGTCAGCGGCTCGGAATGGCTGAGGATCATGCGTTCCACATTAGGGTTCTATTCTGGGACCTCTGTAAGGCTTTTATCCCCCCCTGTATGCAACCTTTTTTCTGGAATGGCCAATTGGTCATTAGGCTTAGTGCTGCGCTGAGACGAATGCAGTCTTCTGATAAACTCGCAAGCATTGAGCGGCTATTTAACACAATATAAGACCCACAGTGCACTGCAGCAAAGTGGGCACTAACTGGAGGACAGGCCCTACTCCACTGACGTCATTCTAACAAATTCTCACAAGGTGCCCTTCAATGTTCTGCCACAGTGGCCTCCCAGTTGTTGTTGGCTGACGACATGGCTGAAGGTGAGCCCTGATTGTAGGACTCCACCTGAGGGCAGGACAAGTACCTTAACCACTGAGCTGCCCGGGACCGCCACGTTGGTGCTATCCCTATGTCCGTCTGTGGATCAGTGACATGCCATGGATCATACAGACTGTGTGTCAGTGTGTATCTCTTTCTCTCTCTCCCCTTCCTTCCCTGTCTCTCCTTTACTTTATATTTATTTCTCTTTCTCTCACTCTCTCTAGATCTCTGTAAAATCTTTGAGGGGATCAGAGTGAAATTTGACTTGACTCATACTCATACAAATGTTTTGACACTTTTTGTTTCATCAGTAACAACAATGTAGTGTAGAACAACATTGATTTCCTAGTGGGGACCAGCATTTTGGTCCCCACGAGGCACTTTTTCCAGATTATCTTAGTGGGGACTTACCGGTCCCCAGAAAGATAACAACATATTGCCCACACACACACACACACACAGGCAGATAGATGGACACACACACACACACACACACACACACACACACACACTGCAGTGGCGTGCTGATTTTTCCCAGTCACCGGCAGCTCATTATGGGTTTGCATCTGGATCTGGGTTTGCAATAACAAACAGTCAGCATGTACACTGCGCAGCCCCCCTTCCCCGCACCAAACCACTCTTCATTTTCCGCCCACGGGTTGGCACAGCGGGCAGATCTGGAGCAGATAGGCTCCTCCTGGGTGGCATGGCCGCGGGCGCTGGGCGAGACGTGCCCTCCGTGCCCACATGGCGACCTGATTGCTTCCTTGTCGGAGGGCGTGCGGTTTCCCAAAGCGGAATCAGCGCCCTCAGATAAGATAAGATAAGAGCCAGGATTTATTCGGTATGTGCCAATCTAAAACATTCCTCAAAGCCCTCCTTTTTTTTCTTCTTCTGTTCATCGAGGGCTTGATCAGCGCACACAAATGTTGTTTTCTTTCATAGAATATTTTCTTTGTTGTCGTGGACATGTTCAAAGCGCTGTGGTTCGAGTGTGACGATCATTGGATTCTGCGTTCATTTTTGAGGTGCTGCTGTTAAGGCCTTTTCACACCAAGCCTGATGTTTTTCATGCAAAAAACTTGCACGTTAAAAATTAAATCTGTCTATGACTGCTTGCACGCCTATCGCGAAGCTGACAGGAAAATAACATTAATGACGTGATGGGAACATCAGTGCCGCTGAATGAATCTTCACTTGTTTCACTATCATCATCTTTCAGACCAGCAGTACAACGGTCTGTTTTTGAAACCGGAGCTGTTAGTGACATTCAAATTGTGAGCCAATTTGTTAAAAAAAAAAAACTGGCAACAGTACCACTAGACACAGCCATCTCTCCTTAATTTTAGCATAGGCCTGTTGTATTCTGATTTGATGAGGAGAGGACATATATGTTTGTATGCCTGTCTCCAAGCATCTTTGCTCTGTTGAAGGACAATGTTTCAATACTCTGTTTCAATGTTCTGAAACCCTAACAGCAAGGCCTCAAAACAGAATCATAGTTTTGACAAGCTTTCAAAATTTTATATGAATTTAATGTAAACATTTTATGTTCTGGAAGGGAGTGATGGCTTCCAATAGGGCTACATATAAGTTTGAAATAATGCTCAAACATACACTGCCATGGAAAATGGTCCTGTTTGTTATGTTGGGGAAATGTCTCAGTTATGCATTGTGGAAATGGCAAAAAAAAAAAAACAATTTTTCAAAAATGACTATTTTTCATTTAAATTACGTTATGCATCTTACTTGCACTGTGTCAGTTTCACCATCTGCGCGGTGTCTCTTTGTGTCCCTGCGTCTGTCCACAGCTCCGTGCTCCGCGTCGCAGAGACCGCTGCTGGGGAGTACGGTAGGGGTAGCCGTGCAGATTTGGGTGACTGCCAGCCGACCTCGGGACGACCCCTGACTTCATCGGGCACGTGGAGAGACAGAGAGAGAGCGAGGGCGAGAGATGGCGAGATGGACCTGAGCCACCATTCATCCCCGCGTCTCCCTCGTCACCCCTTTTGTGCCGCGCTTGCTGCGGCGTATCGAGGCTGGCGCCCCGCGGGCACGGGCATTAGGGATGAAAGGGGCAGGAGCCGCGGCCGCCCCTCTCCCCCTCTGGCCCGCTCTGCTGAGCCACGTCAGGACGGGGGCCTGGGAGAAGTTTCACGCTCTGATGTCACTCTCCCTCTTGCCCTCTTCCTGCATTCCTCCGGACATCAAATATGCCCACTGAAAGCTTCAATTCGTCTTTATAAGACAGGAGTGTTTGGTTTTTTCCCGGTTGCGCACACAAAATACTGACGATGACAGCACAAGAAGTTTAATTGTTGTGTCAGATTTAACGAGCAGTTTACTGCAAGTTTGCTTTTTTTTTCTTCCCAGCAGAGATGTTTGTCCTCTTAATTACAAAGCATTGCCTTGGATCGCATCCAGAGACTAAAGAAAGCGTGACATTGAAACACTTAGACATCGACACACAACAGACACCAAAGACTGAAACTCTAAACACACAGGAACACAAAGACACAGAGACACTAAAACAGTGAAACACTACAGACATTGATATACTGTACTAAAGATACAGGTGCACTGACACTCTGATAACATTAGTGCGCTAATAATGCAGAAACACTGATACGCTAAAGGTGCTCTGTGACACGAAAGTTAAAGTGGACACAGAAGACACTGACTCACTATCATTATACAAACACATATCCTCAGTTTCCTCACCGGGACCCCTTACAGCTAGTCAGTTTTAAAGGTGTTTTTGTTTGTTTTAGTTCATTTGACATATGATAACAGACCCGTTCTTTCACTTTTTCAGTCAAAGAACCTTGACCTTCAAAAATCAGTGTAATGTGGCTTATGAAGTTATTTCTTCCTAGACAGCCCCCATCTTGATTTGTACCATGGCATCCATTCATAAAGTTCCCATTTGCTGGCACGTCTGCCAGCCAGCTGCTCAATGTATACTCTCTCCCTAATTGTGTGTGCCATAGGTCCCTGGCTGGGGGCCACCCGGGGGCACAGTTGCTGTCTGCTGTAGGCTGGTGCTGACAGGCTTCTGTTAACACAATGCACCAGCGGCTCTGATAGCACATTTCTCATCTTTATTCTGCCAGCCTGCCAGCTGGACGCCACGCAGGGGCGGCTGGAACCAGCGGCATGTTCCCATTGGTCCGGAGCCAGGTGCAGCCGCCGGCGCACCCCCCTCTCGTCGGCGCCGGGGCTGCCGGGCCCGAGGAACGGCCCGTCGTGCCACCGTCCGCCGCGGTGCAGACCGCGGGAACCGACGCCGCGGTCTCGGACGAAAGACTCGCCTTGTCAGATCGCTCGGTGCCAAGAGAGGCTCCAGAGGAACCGGCTGCGTTTGCGTGCAGGTGGTGGCTGGCCGTAACGAGGCAGAGACTGGTACGGGAGGTTATCTCCCCACACAGATAGAGGGAGAGCACGGGGTGTTAGAGGAAGAGCGATATTGTCGGGCCCGCGGAAGATAAACGGCGAGGGGGAATCGGCTAAAAACGGAAAAGGAGCAGGCCCCATGACGGCTTATGCAAGAGATGCATCCTGTGCCCGGGAGTTCAGACCGCACAGGCTGCAGCCTCCTGCCAGCTCCGTCTCTCCCACAGAATTCTAGGGCCTTTGTGCAGAGCAGTAATCCAGATAATTGCGCTGTCTAAGTGGGTCTGGAGAAGACCGCTTTCCTGGAGCGTTCTGGCCGGCACGGCCGTCTGCTTCGGAGGCAGCGGGCAGCAAGAGCCAGGTCATTCTCTCAGGCGGTTCCAGGTACAGGCGATGCCCTGCCCGCCCCCAACCCCCTTCCACCCCCAACAGCCTGCCCCGCTGGCGCGATGAGCATATTAAATGACACGTCCAGACGTTTAAATATAGTCACCGCTGACAATCGGTGCCATTGTGTCCTTTTCCCTCTGATCGGGAGAGGGAGAGAGAGAGTCAGCGAGAGAAAAGGCTAAAGTGAGGTGCATTTGTGTGAGCTCCCGAGGCGGTGGACAATGCCCACAGTGTTATCTGCAGTCCCAGGATGAGGGCCACAGCCTTTTTTTTGGAGGGGGGGGGTGGCAATTTCGCCTCTTAGCCGCTGTGGGGTTCGGAAGGGTACAGACATGACGCATCTCTGAAAGCCCGCTGTCTCCTTCTCTCAATGACGCCCAATCATCCTGGCCCCCCTCTCCCGTACACGCACACAGATCCAAACCGTGGGATACTTTGGTGTACAGAGAATGCTGCAGAGTACAGGTTGCCCCCAGGTCAATAACCGAGGTAAACCCCTAGGCCCCTCCTACTGATTATGTAACAATCAGAGAAGTTCACAGTGACCCCCTCTGTAACAGTCTGTGTGTCTGTCTTTCCCAGAAAGAGGCCCCTCCCTCTTTGAATGGGTTGATATTGCTTCTGCAAATTGAGTCTGAGTTAATTACATTGGCAAGACCCACAGAGACAATCAGGATCCCACAGACAGGCATTTTTGGTGTCACTCTGATTGTTCAGAAGCTGGGACAGAAGCAACAGGAGGAGATGTTGCGGGAACGAGTGACAATGCCCGTGTTTGTGATGGGGGAAGGATGTGCCCGCTTTATTGGGGCTACCTCATACTGTCAATCATTAACTTGAATAAGCCAATCAAATGACCTTGCTGGCCACAGCCAAACATAATGATTGGTTAAAATCAGTGACTCGTTGATAGTAAATGATAGCTTTGTCAAGTTTGGTTATCATTGCCTCACCCAAGAGGAAAACAATAGGATTCATTAGAAGGGATGGAGTCGAGTGGAGAGGGAGCAGCAAAGGAGACAGAGAGAGAAGTGGAGGGAGGAGTGGAAGGAGAGGAATCTGGCAAATTCAGGGTGTAAAAAAGGTGGTGAAAATACACCAAGAGTGATAATGGGGGAGGGTAGAAATTGGGAGAGATTCGCCGGCAGACTAGAGAGACAGGATGTGAGTGAGCAAGGGACACAGGAAGAGGTGGTGATGAGGAGACAAGGCTGGCATGGAGGCAGGAGACGGGGAAGGGGGACAGAGAGGCGGAGTTAGGGAAGAAAGATGGAGTTAGGAGACAGGGCCGTGAGGGAAACGCAGAGGGGGGCGTGAGTCAGGGAGAGGCGTCCCCGGCTGCGGCGCCCCCGCACAGGGACGTCTGTCTGGCTCTCATTAGCAGCGTGGAGCTCCAGGGAGCCCCTCAGGCACTGATCCCCCTCCCAAACTCCACACTCCAGAGCATGTAGGCCACACCTCAGGAAAACCCATAATCCCTGTGCCAATAAAACACAGATGCTGTCCCTCACACAAGAGGAGGAGCTTCCCCTCTCTGTGTCCCTTCTCTCTTTCATCTTTTCTTTCTCTCCATCTCTGTTCTCTCTCCTCTCTTTCTCTCTTCTGAACTTCTGATGTGATTCAACCTGTAAAAATTTTCTGACATGGTGTTTTCCTTGGGTCAAGCAGCATGTCTTCTCTCAACAGTCTCTACTTGGTATTCCCCCACATACACAGACAGACAGACAGAGAGACAGACAGGCAGACAGGCAGACACACACACACACACACAAACGCCTACACACTCACCAAACACACACTTTGTTTTTTGGTGTTCTGGTTTTCTTTTAGCTTCTCCCACAGCAGTCAGCTCTGTGGGACTCGGAGGAATCCCAGTGCCCTCCGTGAAAAGAATGTTTCAGAAAAACGGTCTCATATGGCAAACAGCTGCTAGTAAACTGGAGACCTCTGAACGTCCGGGTCAGCGGTCAACATCCAGTGGTTTTGGACCGTGACCATAACTCCAGCTCGACACGGGCTGTGGGGTAACTGTATGCACCTTAGCCCGTATGGACTGAAATCTGGATTGCAATCTCTCCTATATTGTGAGGAGTTCAGGTGTTACTGGAAATCAGGCATAACTCTCCTCAAGTCCACATCTGCAAGCTTGTCTCTGCATTGTGAATTATATGTATGGTTCACTTTTTAAAGATTATCAATTTATGCAGGTTGTTCTTTATGAAGCAATTCAGTATTGAGGTGCCTTGATCAAGGGCGTGTCAGCAGTGCCCAACCCGGGATTAGAGTTTACACCCTTCTGGTTACTAGCCCCGCTACTCCACAGACCATCCGTGGAGCTGCACAACAAGGTCCTTATGCTAAAGGATCCTCTCTCTCTGCTGAGCACATGACAGTCACGTGATAAATCCACAGATGAGTGTAGTGCTTATTTGACCTATGTCCATGCACAGAAAATACTGAGATACGCATAAGTCATGTGTGTGTGTGGGCCCTAGCTGAGGCCCCTAGCCAACAGCCAGATAGAATGAGGCATTTTGGGTATTTCTGCATTAATTTGAACGCCTATTAAAGTGTGTCACAGAGCGTAACGCTCTCCCAGAGATGTGTACCGTGTCACCCCAACCGCCCCCCCCCAACTCATCCACCCACCATTTTTCCACCTCGCTTTCACAGCTGTGTGGAGCCAGTCACTCAGGGGTCAAAGGTCAGAGGCCACACTGCTCAGTGCTCCTCTGTGCTTGGGCAGCCATGGAGGCAGGAGGGGGCAGGCCCTCCAACACACAGACTTCATTAATGCCAGGAAAAAAGCAAGGAAGCTTACTGATGAGACAGGATTCCCTCATTAGAACATCCTTTTTTGACCTGGTGAAAACAAAACAGAGACTAGTAGGCTTTTGAATCCACCCATCGAAAAAGACCAGCAGGCTTGTCGGCCACACCTCCCCCAATCCCACCTCCACAATCTGCCCTATAGCTGTTTTAGGCAGTGAACCAAGGCGGGGTGGCATGGGCCCGTAGCCATGCCAGCTCTCGGAGTCCAGCACTTCACACTTGAAATAGTTCCATGATTGTAAAATTGTGTTTGGTTTAAAAACACACGCTCTCTCTGGCTCTCTCGCTGCGGTCCCGTGGGGCGGCAGATTATAAATACACAGCTACATGTGTTTCGCGTGTTTCACGTGTTTTCCTGGGCTCAGTGAGTCAGCTTCGGCGTGGCATGCAGAATACCAGGATGTCTGTCTGTCTGTTGCGCACAAAAATGTGCCACGACACTTAAAGGACAGAAGACATCTTCACTCTCTGAGCTGATTGGTTGATCAAAGTTAAAAAATATGCCTCAGCCAATCAGCTCTGACCAGTATCCCACCCACATGTATCCCAAATCCCACCCCCATGGTGCACTCTCCAAGGCTCCAATACTCTATCTAGCATGTATTTTATGCTTAATACATCTCTCACACACACACACACACACACACACAGAGAAAAACAACACCTGCCAGGTAAGAGCAGCTGAGCATGCTGCATGGCTCTTTTATTTTTTAATATAAAAATATTCATCTCATCATTATCATCATCATTATATACAGCAAATATTGACACAAACAACAACAGACAAAACATGTTTATGATGTCTCATTCATTTTGTTTGAATTCATTTTTAGTTTTTTTCTTACTTTTATTTTTTCTTTGCTTTCACTGAAAGCAAATACTTTGTCTGTCCCCAAACCTAACGCACATTTTATGTTTCCTTTGGAAACTTCAGTAAGCAGTCAGCTCCTTCATTCCCTGGTCAGTGCCCTGGCCCAGAGAACAGGACGAAGACGGGCAAACGCCCAAAGGGTCACACCCCTATCGGGCGAGTAGGGCCACTCTGGCACAACACCACAATCTCTCTTTTCGGTGGGTCTGTTTTTCTCCTCCTCTTTCGTAAACCCCCCTCTGCCTTTCATTTTACATTAGCGTTTCCAAAGCATAACCTAAGAGCAGTTCAGTACTAAACATTGATAATGGCCAAATACCATAATGGCACAACAGCTGGAATAAAAAATAAAACCTCCCCCAAAATTCAATGCAAAAAAAAACTATGAAAACTTAATTCTCCACTCTTCACCATCATTATCTGTGATTATCTAAAGTAATTCAAGTTTTAGATGCAATCTGTTCCATATACACAGATACGTTTAAGACTAAGCTTGGTATTTCGATGGCCCTTAATGAAGGGCTTGCTTCTTTAAATTAACATTTAAATAATCTTAGCTTGGGTCATAAATGTCCTTGCAGTAAAGCAGAGGAAGCCTGGGCCCCATTTGACTTTAGAGAAAGTGCTTTGGCACAGAGAGAGAGAAAGTGAGAGAGAGAGAGAGAGAAAGAAAGAAACAGCTCGAATTTCACCCCAGTCTCTTCACAGACTTGACGGGAAAGCCGACTCCGCAACTCTAGAGCAAACACCTGCGCCCAGGTGATCCGACATCATGAGCCGGCGAGGGGCGGAGAGAGGGGCTCCGGGGGTGTGGCCGGGAGACCACCCAGCTCACGACCCGCAGTGTGAGGCGCACACACACAGAAAGGAGCCCTGCTCTGGGACAGGCGGGGAAGAGGACAACATCGAAAAGAGGGGATTTCCCCACCCCCCACCCGGGCTACGCCGTGACCTTTATCTGAGTGACCTCCGCGCCCCAGGTCAGTCCTAGCACTGCTCCAGTCCTTCACTTACAGCCCCCTTTGCAAACACATGCAGACAGTCACTAAATTAAGCACGAGGAGCACAGATAACAAACCAACACAAACAACATCGACGGCATCAACGGTCACATTTTCAGAATGGCATTATTGCACATTTAAGAGCTTCGTTTTGGTACAGTTTCAAGCCTGGGGGGGAGAGAGGAATACCGCCAGTGCAAGAAATCCTCAGTCCGTTTTCCTCCCCCCTGTCCTTCTTTGCCACCAGGTTCGTCCCCTGGCTGTTCGTCCCCTCCGGGCCTCGGAGGTTTGGGGTCCTGATGGGGTGCTGGTGAATCCTGGGGCGCTTTCCGCCCGCCTGATTCCCCGGGGGCCTCCTCAGCTGCTCACCCTCACAAATGTCACTTTCCCGGGGGCGGGAGACAGGCTGGCAGACCCCGTCTTGAAAAACACAAGCTGGTGACCTGCGGGGACATTTAGGAGAAGGGGGGGAGGGGCGTGAAACAACTGCACTGAAGCGTTGATACCTGTCACAAAAGTCTCCCATAGACACCCTAAACACCACCCCACAAGTCTGGAACCTGACCCTCCAATTCAGTCAAAACCAGGCAAAGCCATCTTAAAGGAACTGTCACGTTGCAATGTGGCACCAGATTAACCAGAGGTTTGTTTGTTTGATTGAATAGCACTTTCCCTTAAGTTCACTTGGAGGTTTTGATTAAAGTCAGGGTCCAAAGTGCTCCATTCACAAGTAAAGGAGATTGACTCTCAGTAACCCCCAACACCATGGCGGTGTTTCGGCAGAGTAATTAGCTTTGTCAGTCTTTGTGAGCTCAGGACAATCTTCCAAAGTAAAGGATTTGCAGTTAAATCAATTATTCAAGAGCAGAGAGACAAGGGGGCAGCCATCAGGAATGAGAGAGGAGCAGACAGAGAGAGACAGAGAGCGAGAGAGAGGCGAAGTGGGGAGGGGAGGAGAGGGGGAGGGGGGGGGGGTGAAGACAGAGGACAGGAATGTGAAAGTGCTCAAGGTCTAGACGGGCTTGTTTCAATAAAGATTAGCGATTGCTGTGCTGAGGTCTTCCTTTCAGCCTGTGCTTTAATGAAGTGTCCGTGCACAGAGCAGAAGCAAAGGGGGTGTGGGAGGAGGGGGGGAGGCATGGTGGGGTTTGGGGTGTGGGGGGTGTTGAGAGACAAGTGCAGAGAGGCAGCTATTACTGCAGCCGTCCTTCCGCACAGAAGCTGTTTGATCAGGGTCATGTCTGTCAGTACCACAGCCACCAGCACACACACACACAAGGACACACACGCAAGCAGACATGCATGTGCACACACAGATACACACACACACAATCACTCACACGTGTGCACACACAGACACACTCACACACACAATCACTCACACGCATACACAGACAGATACACTCACAACAACAACGCAGACATACAAACTACACACATTAAATTTCTCTGGATGAGACAGTGTGGTAAATGAACAAATGTAAAAGCACACTAATGTCTCCAAGCGCTCTCACACTTTCAAACACATTCACACACGGCACAGGGGCAGCTCACCTGTCCAAGTAGTCTGATTGGTCATCACAAAGGCCTGGCACTGGGCATGGCTTTCACACACACCAATGGCCTCGTGGATGTTGAAGACGGACAGCATGCAGCCCTCGTGCTGATAGGACGGCCAGCAGCGGTAGTTTTCACCAGTGATGGACGCATCAACCACACGCTTGTAATCTGATAGGAGAGAAGTACATCACAGGTAAGCGCTGCACTGAGAGGAGAGAGGAGAAACTGCCCTGTAGGTATGGGGGAGTATCAGTGTGACATGACTCCTAAGAAACACAAAATTCCACCACATAAAATTCCATCATTCCACATGCCACAAGTGTGCAATGCAGTGAATGTGTGTTTGATCTGCTGTGACAGCCAGGTTACTGTGGAGGGTCAGAGTTCAGTGGACGGCAGATTCCATGGGTCTCATCATGGGTTCAGAGGAAAGGAAACTTCAGGTTTTACAAGGATCAGGAGATGGGAGATATCCGTTAGGGGAATCCCTGCTGTTAAGCACAAGGGGCTGCAGTCACTGTGTTTTATTACCCAATGATGAAGTGGCAGAGACAGGCTACAGAGCCACTGGAGTCTGAGAAACAGCAGGACGGAGTTGGCCCACTCATCTTCAGCCCTGCGTTTTATTTATGTGTGTGCATGTTTGTGTGTGTGTTTCATTGTGTGTGTGTGTGTGAGACAATATATGTTTCAGTGTGTGAGTGTGTATGTGTGTGTGTGTGAGTGTGTGTGTATTGTGTGCGGCGGGGCGGAGGGGAGGGAGACAGCACGTGCACTGCAAGTTTCAGCATTGTCCGAGCGCTGGGTGGGGGAGGGCTTGGGGACGGGATTCCATTGTGGTTTTGACAGGGGGGAGTGTCGATCTGCTAATTCGAGTCTGAATAGTACATGCGTCGCGTGATTCCTCTAGTCGCGGCCCCTGGCGTCCCCACACCCCTTCCCCAGTCTCGGCACTCACCTAACCCCCCGCCCCGACACCCCCTCCCCCCGGTTCCGTTCCACAACTCAGTTTAACACACATTGTAAACGGCACACATCACGACCCCGCCACAATACATTCTACTGTCTCCAGGCAACCGTGGCCAAAGGCAGGCAGGCAGGCTGAGCCAGTGAGAGGGATAAAGAGAGGGAGATGTGAAGGGCTGGACTGAGGACTCCCAGTCTGGAGGCTGAAGCAGCCGCGGCCCTCCCTGCCTTCTTTAGGGATCGCTTATCCCAGTGACAGTGTCAGACAGGAGAGTCTCACAGTCCTTTACAGAGAGGCAATAACTTCAGACAAATATGCAGAAGGTACAAAGAGATGGGGTATGAAAACAGAAATACAAAAGGCCAGCCCTATGTACCGTGTAGAATAACAATGACGGGAGACCATGTATAGCTGGTTGTTATAAAGGCTCGGCCTACTGTCTGGTTCGCATTGTGACAGACAGCAGTGAGGGGGGGGTTGCCTTTTGGGGTTCTCTCATTGGTTGCTCTGCAGGGCATGTGGTCCTGTTTGTGACAATAGACATGTGGACGTGGTTTGTTCCCTTTGTGCTCGCTCGTGTAATACTAAAACTACGGGAATCCAGGAATTCCAGCGACCGCAGCACAATGCGATCCACCTCTTCTTATGCCAATCCACAGGAGTTTTTCTGGTTTTGATTCCTCCCAAATTATCCTGATTGTAATGACCAGTTGCACAATGCTGGTTTGTAAACTGTTTCAGAGTTAAGACATCGTGATTTGTCCAGTGCCACAGAATTGTGTGTGTATGTGTTTGTGTGTTTGTAATGTGCACATCCTCCCTTGAATGATTGAGGGTGAGTGTGTGTATATGTGTATTTGTGTACATAGTATGTGTGTATGTGTACAGTATGTGTGTTAGAGTGTGTATGGGTGTGTGTGTGTATGGGTGTGTATGGGTGTGTGTGTGTGTGTGTGTTTGTAATGGGTCATTCTTCCCTTGAATGATTGAGTGTAAGTGTGTGTCTATTTAGTGTGTATTTGTGTACACACTAATGCATGCAGTATGTGTGGTAGATTGTGTATGAGTGTCTATCAGTGTGTGCGAGTGTATGTGTGTGTGTGTGTGTCCGTGCCTGATAGTGCACCTGTGTCTATAATTGCATAACACTTTCAAGTACATAATCTTACACACCGCAAACACCCCACATCCCCGTGACGACAGGGCTAGAGAGAAAAGGATCTCTTCAGAGCCCCTCTCGTGGGGGAACCTCCCCGCCCCCAGACTGTGAGGCTAGGAGTCCCCGCCCCCCGAGCCCCCAGGTCAGCCTTTATTTAGCGACACGCCTTGCTGAACCTTGAGAGCAGGCTGATTTAGTGGGACGGTTTACACGCCCGTTTAAAGGGAAGAGGGATGGTGTTTAAATTGGAGGAGTGGGACATTTTCGTCTCTCCAGGATTTACTGTCAGCGGTAAAGAGCCCCCGCTCCCATCGTGCCGCAGACAGTGGGGGCCGCGCCAGTAAATAACTGCAACTATTAGATGGTTTATGGTGGTAATTAATGCTTTATGGAGCTTTCGCTTTCTGTAAATGCCGTCTTAAAGCTGAGGAATGGCGTGGCTGGGGGCCCCCGGCTGGAAAACGCGTGTGCAGTGGAGGGCGAGCAATGTGCTGCTCTAATCGCTCGGGGAGCACATGACCGGAGAGGACACATTCCAGAGGGTGAAGCCCCCCGGGAGGCGCACGGATCGCTGGGGGAAATCTCCCCCTGCGCCGCTAACCCTGCAGCTCAGCTGCTCTCCCACCCCGAGGGAAACCGAGTCACCGTTCTCCTCCTTCGCTCGGACAGAGCGCCCCGTTGGACTTCCACTACAGTATGAGAAACAGGCCGCCTGCTCCTCTCCTTCGCTAATAGAAAACACCCCGGCGCTGCTCTCCTGCAATGTGACAAACTACCACATTGCTCCTCTCCCTTCTTCACTGAGAGAAACCACCCCGTTGCTGTTTTCCTTCACTGAAGTTACTTTATTGCTCCTTTCTGACGTTTTGTGCAATAACCACACTGCTCTCTTCTTTCACTGAGGGAACCCGATCAACTACTCCTCTCCAGCTCTGTGAGACTGCCTCTGTGCTGCTCCTCTGGCTAAAGGAATGCTGCAAACCGCTGTGCATCCCTGTACGAACCTCCCCAACACGTTCTATCCCATGTGCTCTCCTAATGGACATTAGGAAGGAACACGGATGCAGTCTCCGTGCAAAGTTTGTCTCGCCGCAGTAACGGGTCTGGGAAAGGGTTAACCAGGCCCAGATGGCTTCGAGGCAGAAAGTCCTCGTCAGTCAACAATTGTCTGCATCTGCTTTAGACGATCACCAAAGCGAGGAGAGGAGGCAGGGAGAGAGAGGGGGAAAGAGGGAGAGAGTGGCGGAGGGAGAGAGAAGGGCAGAGAAAGAGAGAGGCTCACAGGGTGACGTGCAGAGACAGAGAGAGAGAGTGGGAGACATGAGGCGAGGAACATTGCAGTGGAGTGGGTCAGTGAGAAAAAGACAGCGCGTGAAAAAGAGACGGTGAAGTGTCCTCTCTGCGGCTTACTCAACGGCATCCAAAATGTGATTCATCCTGCTGCCTGTTCGGCCTACTCCCTCTCTGTTACGTAAAATGTTGATCTTTTTAATCTCATTTCATTCGTTCTGTGCACATCAGAGCACAACTCCCCCTCTTCCCACCATCACCACCCTAGCCAGCCTATTCATCAGACATTTAGATACCAGCTCTGTTGAGCACGGCTCGGCACCCATATAAGGGTCTTTCTGCACCCTGGCTGTCAAGAGGCGTCAGAACTCAGGGTAACAGCTTGGAACATCGCATCAGGAGTTGGAGTGTTACGTGTGTGTGTGTGTGTGTGTGTGGGGTCGTTGGGGGCGTCCTGTTATGTAGACGTAGGAGAGTATATGGGAGTTTGTGGGGTTATGTAACAGTATTTAGTGCTGCTGTCCAGTCACCAGAGGAATTCGGGATGTGAGTCTGAGCATAATCGTTTTAAAATGTTAGCTGGCATATGGATTTATGAGAACGCTGGGATGAGACGGCCATCCAGTATTACAGAAAAAAATACTCAGAAATAAAAGGACTGGACCTGAATCAAAGTGTCCATTATGAGTAGTAACAGAAGTAATAGCATAAACAGTAGCTGTAGTAATATGACTATAACCAGGAACAGTTTTCCTATTATGCCATCTAGCAATCATGAACATACACGTAACATACAATGCATAAGAAATTAGTTATAATAGAAAAATAAAATTTAATTAAAATATAAAATATAGTTTTATTATAACATCAGGACAAAAATATAACAGTCATAAAACTTAATTAAAATTAAAAACCCCTTTTTCATAAGTGGTTGCGAAATCATGCAAGTTATAAGAATAGTGACAGAAAGTGAATCATGCACATGTGAGTGTGGGTCAGTGTGTGTCTGTGGGTGCATGTGTGTGATGCTAAGGTGTTCTTACCTGCTCTGTGGGGCTGCGTATTATTCTGCAGGTAGAGGCCATTCCTGTACAGGTGCAGCACCTTCTCCAGTTGGACAAGAGTCTCATCTATGCCCCAGATCAGCTCTCCTACGACCGGCAAGTCACAGTTAATACAATGACACACACTCCAACAGCACAGAGACACAACATCAGAGTGCTAACATGGTAATACAGACACTTAAATGTGCCAGACAAAAGACAGACCCTGCTAACGCAGTAAAGGTTACAGCAACATGTTGCTATGCAATAAGACAGACAAAACACAGAGCTTACACAAATACAAAACAAATACAGATGAAATAGGCAGGGAAACACACCACTGCATGACGACCATCAGATATAAACATGTTAACGCTGTCCCAAGGAACATGATACATCACACTTGACCGCTCATTTCACAAAGACAGAGGGCACTATGTCCCCTCACAGTGGGGGGGTCGGCGGGGGCAAAGGTATTTTTCGGCCAAGGTGTTTGGGTAGGGGGGCACTGGGACGGCAATTGAGTTTGCCCTTATTGGGTGACAGTGAACAGGGGGACGGGGGGACGGGGGGGCACAATGAGCACGCTGTCTGTGAGGGACCTCGTGAGGAGCAGATACGATCGCTGCCTTCGCCCGCCCGCCCGCCCGGCCCTGCCCGCGCCTTCACGGCCTGTTGTGCTCCAGAAAAACAGATTTCAAATGCTGTCTGACATACCATCACCCTGATGAGCATGAAGATAGCGGGAGACGCAGAAGGGAGAGAGAGTGAAACAGGGAGGGGGAAGGAGACAGAGATAGACAGGGAAAGGCCGAGAGAGGGAGGGAGAGGAGCAGTATCGGGAGAGAGGAGAAAAACGGGGAGCAACAGAGGAATGGGGAGGCCAGGGAACATGAGAGACGGAGAGAGAAAGAGTGAGAGTGTTATGGTGTCTGTTGTCCCTCCCTTTTGAAGGAGGGAGGAAGATCTTATATTGTCTTAAATATTCACAAAAAATGCTTTGGCAATACAGGACAGCTCTTGCCGTGCTAATAAAGCTAGTTTGAATCCATTGAGTCATTCTGAATGAGCAATAGGGAGAGGGAGGAAGAGACAGTGTAAGCAGACTGTAGTATAGAGATGACCCAACTCATCCAGATGAGACTGATAGCACAGGGTCTGTACAGCGTGACCGCACAGATCTCGCAGTGAATCATGGTGGCTCACCCGAACTGTGTGGGAAATGTTTCATACTCTGCGGACGTCACAAACTCACCTGTGGAGTTGACGATCTTGTCCAATAACGGTCTCAGGGCGGGCGGGGCACTGTGAGGCAGCAGGTAGGTGAAGAAGAACCTGCAAATCAGAACAGGTGTGTCACCACTCAGCAGAAGCGAGTCTGCATGCATACTACTGATCCTGTGCTTGTGTGGGTGCACATGAGCATATGCATGTGCATATGTGTGTGCATGCTAATGTGCATGTTTGTGTGCACATATATGAATGTGCGTGTGTGTCTGCACGTGTATGAATGTGTGTGTGTATGGGATTTATACCACTGTGTGCTTACCGGTAGGCATTGTAGAGGTTCCTCTTCTCGTTCATGCCTGAGCATCGCCCCCTGCTGCAGGGGAGGGTGAAGTTCCGCGCGGGGAACTCCATGACGCAGTCTGCGGGGGAGGAGCAGGGCGTCTCCTCGGCGCTGGCGTCATCCAGGTCCGTCACTTTCAGCTCGCCTTGCACCAGCACGAACTGCCGCGGCCGGAAGTCCAGCAAGGTGACGGAGCCCAGCGGGGAGTGAGCCAGGTAGTGCAGCAGCCGCACCAGACTCAGGCAGATCTGCCAAAGAGCAGAGCATTCTGGGTAAATCATGGGGGCGCCTGGGTGCTCTGGCTTTACGCCCTCTCCTGGCTGTGCTCAGCACATTATGGAACAGGGTTCATTGGTTCATCTGAGAGGACAGGTTGCCCATAGCGTTTACATGGAGGAATGGCGTCCAGTTTTGGTTCTGGAGATGCATGGTCAGGGGGAATTTATTGATGCCTTTCAACTTATTGACACCTCAGACACCACACATCAACTCAGGTTCTACAATCAGTAGCTCCAATGAAGTAATTAAGGTCTGAGCTGAAGGAAGAATGGACACCCATTGATTGACCAGTAGACACCACTGCCATAGATGTTTGACTGGCTTGTATAGGACCTGTGAAGTGAATTCTACTAAAATCTCTCATCAGTAACTGAGTGCAGAGTCAGAGGATACGGGAAAGGATAATGACAGTGGTGGCTGGTGTTGACTGAAAGCACTCAGAGCTTAGAGAAGCGCAAATGAGTGCACAGAGAGCACGGTTAGTGCTGACCTGAAACCATAGACAAAAGACACTGTACCACACATACACACACTCCTATCACAGACCCTCAACAACAGGTGAATCACCCAGCTTCCTCCTCACCAACAACCTCTTGTGAAATAACTCCATCTCTTTGACATCCCAAAATATTCCACATCCTCCATCACAACCTAACCACATTTAAACCTTCTCCCTCACAACGACCCACACTCTTTCCTGACACCCAAACCCTAAAGCCCCCTGAGCCACTCTACCCCCCCCAACCCCTTCCTAACCTCTCCACCTCCCCTCTGACTCAGTGCCCCCCTCCTTCCCTCCTAGTTCAGCAGGAACAGGTTGCTTTTGTCCATGTGATTGTGTGTATAGTGAACAAGTTGACTGGGAGCGACCCCCCCCCCCGCCATCGCACTTAGCAGACCACTCCTGTGTGTGTGAGGCCTGGGGATTAGCCCTCTCCCTTTGTGTCTGAGGGGCGAGAGGGGGCTAGAAGGGGGCCGAGGACCCGGCGCTCCGACAATAACTACTATCCGCGGCCCCCTAGAACAGAGAGAGGTGGAGGAGGGAGGAACCGAACACGACTCGCTCTTTTCAACCAGACAAAAGCCGCCTTTAATGTACTCGGAATTAAGAGCGACTCGGAAAGGTCAGAAGATTGAGCGGTGGGGGGTGAGTTGGGGGGAGAGGGTGGGGTGGGGGGGTGAGTGGTTGGGGGTTACAGGGTGCAGGCTGAATCCCTACCCCTGCCAGATTAGGTGCTATTGGAATGTCTGAAAGCGCCATTATTTGAGAACTCAGCGTTCTTTTAATGGCGTCTCTTTTTTTTTTCCACCACGCACCGCAGATGAATTAAATGTTGCAGCCACCAGCTGCGTAATATGAATAATTCTGGGGAGCAGTCAAAATAAGCTGCCTTAAAGTATTAGCTATAATGAAATTAGTCTGTAACCCTCCCCGACACACACCCGCACACACGCGCGCACGCACACACACACGCACACTGGTTGGCCAGACTAGGCGAGAGTGACGTTCGGTCGCAGCGGCCTGGTTCTGGCGTGCGGGGCAAGGCGAGTATGAAAGCGTTCGTCAACGCTCACAGGAAATGGCTACAGACCTAAATGGGCTGTTTGAAATTCACTGGATTTACTGTGTCCCGTCCCCAGAGTCCATTAAGGCCTCATACGAATTGCAAATGTTGGAACAGCGTTCGTGGAGCGTTTGTGCTCCAAATTGTAAAGGGGGGGGCAGATGCTTGACCAGACCTGTCGAAGTTACTCTACTGACAGCCTCACGGGCGCAAAGACGCGGAGCGTCTGTGAACAAACTCCTCCCAAAAATCAGTGCTCTGCACGCTGACGTTCTTACAACGTTCCAGCGATGTTGCAGCAGTGAGCATTGCTGTGGGGAGGCAATGCGTTACCTGCAAAACTCACTAGCCCAGAACAAAACTCCCCCAGATACGGGATGCTTTCCAGCTATTTTTGCCAAAAAGGTTTTTTTTCAGGGTCACTAAATCAGCGAGCAAGCTAAATGGACATTTACAGAGCCATTTACAGAAATCAAGTGATTTTTATGAGCAAACGAGAGTAATTTAAAAAAACGGTTTCTGTTCTGCATTAAGATCAGCAGCAATCGTTTGGAAATCTCACAAGAGAGACAGATAACCAATGTTAACGTAATTAAAAAATAGCCATTTACATTACGCTTAGCCCTATCTCGTTATCCGCAGTAAGCGCGCCGCAGAAAGTATTCATGTGGTTTCAGACATTCCAGCTCTCATCGTGGGCCCTTGAAATCACTGTGGAATGCGATAAAATGCTGGTGTGGCTGCCTTAGAGACTAACCCGAATATCCAGGGCCCTCAGCCTGGAACATCCACCCGCTCAGCGCCCCCCGCCTCCACGCAGTGGCCCTTTACGCCCACATCCGTCGGCCCAGCACACCCAAACACCACCCCCCCGGCCCCCACCACTCCAGCCGGGGCAGAAGGGGAAGGGATGGCTGGTGATTTATGCACTCCAGCGAGTTCATCCTCCGCAGGCAGGACACTTCCCGGCCAGAGGAAGCAATAGGAAATAATTACGGAGGCCGCGCTGCGATAGCGATCGTCGGCCGGGGCTCTCAGCTGTCTGTCAGCGGGCAGGAAGCTCCATGGGGTCACGGGCTCAGCGCGCTCCCGCCAGACAGGAAGTTCTGGTGGAATCCAGCCCCCCCCAACACACACACACACACCCCTCGCCCTGTTATTCACCTTCTGCCTCACTCAACGACGCCACGCCCACTGACCCACTCTCAGACTGCTCCCCACCCTAATGAGGGGCTCTCTATAAATTCAGAGTGGGGAGTTTGGGGGAGGTGGGGGGGGTTGCGTTTCACAGGGTCACTAAATCAGGGAGTGAAATTAAATAATATTTACAGAGCCACTGTTGGCTCACTGTGGCTGCCAGCACAGTTTGAAAACAGTCACATTTACGATCAACACAGGCCAGGGAATGCGTCAGTGTAAAACGCAACAACGACAGATGAAAACAATATTAAAAGTACATTCCAACGAGAAGGACGGAGCAGTCCCGCTCAACGCGCAGGCGTGATTCTAACCCTCACCGTAATTCCGCACTTGGCGACTCCGAGCCGATTACTCTGGCCTAGAATTGATGACCCCCACCTTCATCGCCGGGGAGAAGGATGAGGCAACCGAATCGTACTCACCCGGAACCGCTCCTCCCAGGACGTCTGCAGCAACTGAATCATCTCCAGCGGGCTGCCGAGCTCCGTGATGGCGGTGACCGTGTCGCGGATGTCGTTGCTGTCCTGGTAGCAGTAGCCGAACAGCTGCGGGTCAACAGGGGGACAGCTTGTTAGGGCAGCTTATTCAATTTGTTAACACGATTCAAAACCGCTGGTCTCTACCGGCAACTCAAACTCCCCCTTTTCAGACTTTGCTACCCACTGCTTTGAAACGGTCGGAGGGGGGGAATGTGTACCTTCAAATTACATTTTTTATACATATATTTTGTCACGATTGTTTGAAGCCGTCTGCGATGACGACTCCCTCGAGGTGGTTTTTTTCCAGCGTGTCGCCTCTCTGAACCCCCCCAGACCCCTGCGCCAGGCCTGGCCCTCTGCTTTCAGAAACATTTTCTTAAGCTAATTTTCTTCCAAAGCGGCGAGTCGGGATGAAAACGGCATGAAATTAAAGCGGAAAGAAAAACAAAGAGCAATCTGTAACATAGGGCTTGGCAAACCATAAATCCAGAACCCAGAGGAACCGAAATAAAACACAGACACCGTACACTACCTCTCAGAGGTCAGAACCAGAGAGGAGAGTGTTTCTTCATTCTCGCTCTGAAAGAAAGCATTTCAGGCCATGCACATACATGTATTTTTATAGTAGCAGTAGTTCTGCATGTAATAGTGCAATGTCTTGGCCATGTGCCGCACTCTCTAATACGCAGCAATCAACTTATTTAAATTTAAGAAGAGATTGAGAGTAATACTTACAATAGCTTACAATAAATAATTAGAATAATTACATTTTCCATAATTAGATGAAATAAATCAGTCTATTAAAAGCACAGTTTATCACCGTTGTCATTACTGTTAGTTGGTGTAGTACTTCTATTATTGTGTAAGCTATTAAATGTTCTGGCATACATAAACACATAAAAAGTCAATATCAAAAACTGGAATGAGTAGTCTAACAATGAAAAGAAGCAACCGTTCAATAAAAACGAAGGTATCTGTGTTTTTTGTATAAACAGGTCACTTGGCTTGAGCTGAGACCCAAGGTCTTTTTCTGACTGCGGGGCCTTGGAGAGGGGGCAGCTGAGGGATTTTCGCTGCAGCGCACAGAGGATTTTTAGGAAGAGCGCGTGGACGCTGCTCGGGGCGGTCACCCGGGACAGTTTCTGCCGACCGGGGCTGCCAGGCGCGTGGGCGGAGGGGAAGAGCCCTGCGTATGAGAGCAGGGGCTGGCACGGCACTAGCCTTACTGAAGGACACTCCGCGGCATACACAGAGACCAACAGAGTACCTCAGAACGCAATTGACGCGCAACCCGTCACAGGCTTGACTGAGCGAGTTGTGTCTCTGGTGTGTGCGCACATGTACCCTTGTGTGTGCATGTATGTGTACATTGCCTGTGGATTTTTCACTCCAAATGAGCCTGCAAGAGTCTCTGTACATTGTGCAGTGTGTGTATTCTTGTACGAACATGACTGTGTCAACACTTGCCGTTCCTTCGCTTACTAAACTCACAGAGCTTAATCGGCAAGATAAAACCGGCACAGGTTCCAGGACAATATTTCTCTGCTTTGAATCTTATGCCATTTTGTCTGACTTTGTCATATTTACTTATGCATTAGCCCAACATGGTTATTTCTTGATCATAATAAATTGATTTGGCAGCTTCCAAACATAAAAGGTGAGGAATTAGCACAAAAATGCACTATAAATAAAGGTGTATTCATATGTCTGTTTAGAGAGAGGGAGCAAAAAAAAAGCATTTCAGCCAGGAGTGAATAACACCAGGAGGTGAGGTAAGTGTGAAAACGAACTTTTCATGAAGCAAATCAACCCTAAAGGACGATCCACTGGCAGCTTTCCCTTTTCTTAGGGAGAGGGAAAGAAGGAAAGACTGAGTCAGCAGGGTAGCCCCAGCCACATGGAGGAGAGACAGGAGCCGGAATGGGCCGGAGTGAGGCCAGAGCTAAGAGAGACCGGAGTACTGAGAGAACACAGAGAAACCAGAGCAGAAAGAGAGTACAGAGAGATCAGAGCTAAGAGAGATCAGAGTACAGAGACCACAGAAATGAGAAACTAGAGCTGAGAGAGACTAGTGTACAGAGAGATCAGAGCTAAGAGAGACTGGAGTACAAAGAGACTGAAGCCAAGAACAGACACAGTACAAAGATACAAGAGTTGAAAGACAAGAGACTATAGAGAGCAGAGAGAGTCCACTGCTGATAGAGGCTGGAGCAGAAACTTTGGTTTCACGGACAAGGCAGTCGCCCCAATGATATCTTCACCAACATCTGCAGTGTGTGTCTAAAACACTAACAAACCAGCACTGTACAAGGCCATTTCTGTGTCCATCATTATTAATGTGTAAATAAACCCCGGGGCCAGCCAGCGCTGGCTGTTACCCCACCACACTTTTTTAATGAGGGCGTCCTGGCCCAAAATCAAGATGGCCAGAGAAACGGACGTGCTTGTTCAGAGCAAAAAAACCCCTCTGCTGCTGGACTGAGTACACTGACCCTGAGGCGGAGGAGGTGGGGGTGGGGGTGGGGCGTGTGGGTGTTGGAGCATTAGGGTCATGGTGGGACTGACCGCAAGGCTAAATAAAAGCTTATCTGTAAGATAAACATACGGGTTTCATTAGTTTTACCATAGCTGACAGTGGCGTAGAATAATTCCTATGCAGTTCCCAGGTTGGCATTCTGCGTGCTCTCACCTAAGTTTCTGTAGTCGCACGTCTCTGAGGTCACTGCGTGACCCACGCAACTGCTGACGACTGCACTGCAGAGTCCTCCATCATCAAGCAAGTAAAGTTTCTCGGGTTTGTTTTTTTTTAGAGCAGCGTCTTTACGCCAAATACCTTTCTTGTCTTTTTAAAAAATTTTCTCTGTCGACGTCGCTTGCGGAACATTTAAAAGATCTGATAAACACATCTAAACATTTTATAGTTAAAAACTGAAAAAAACAAACCCTTTAAATCTGAACTGTCTGTAAAGAAAATTCCGTAATTACACACTTCATTTATGGCATTATCCCGCATTGTTTTTATGGCAGAAATGCCTGCAGCGTGTGAGACCGTCAGCAGGCTGTGAACGCACAGGCTCCAGAGCCACTGGTGAGAGATGGCGGCTACTGTGAATAATGTCTCATCACCTGACAGTGTTTGCTCTGTTCCAGTGTCCGGCATTCTACAGTGAGAGTTTGTAGCTGAGGTGGGAATGTTGGAAACAGAGGCAAGATTTCCTCCGTGAGAGACGGAGAGAAAGAGAGAGAGAAAGGGAGAGAGAGAGACGGGGGAGAGGGAGAAGGGGGCAGATCTCAAATTAACCTGATCCTGCCACCGTCGCTCTAACTAAAATAAATACGACTGCATTGGACGGGAGTGGGGGACACAGGTCACGGAACACGCTGTGCTGTGTGGAGACATTAATGTCTGTCCTCAGGGGTGATGCTCTCATTGTCTTAATATTCCCTCATTTAATCCAAAACAGAATATAATAACACAGGAATGTACACATTTCATTTAATGTAAGTTGATAAATGTTTTTTTACTAAAACATACATACATATGATTAATTAGTTAATGTAAGTTGACAGACAGTTGTTGGAATCAGTCAAAAGAAAAGAGGCGAAGGCAAAAACTGAGGCAAAGATGACGTAAAGAAATAATGTAAATTAATGTGTAAATATGTCCTTTCTCTGTGTGTGAGTGTGTGGAGGGGGTGCAGTTGTGTGATCCCTCAGTGTGCAGGAGAAGGCCTGGGGAATCACCCAGACCCTGGGGGAGAGGGGGTACACAGCTCCAGGTCCTGCAGAAATAGAGCCAGGTTTAATCAGGAACCGGGTCGCAGGGTGGAGAGCGAAGAATCCCACATTTCTCTGCATTTCTTTTTTTCTACTTCCTTCCCCTGGAAGTCGGGGGTTAAAGCGTTAACCCTGCCTTAATTGCGACTATGGATGGACTCCAACTCCCGAAAAAAAAACCCTCCCTTCCAAGATCCCCAGAATGACCTCAAAATCCCTACGGCTATGGCACCCAGTTTCTCATTAACACAAGCTGGTCACTGATTTCCAGATTTGCTGTTGGGAATCTGCTGTGGGGCCCAGGAAAAATAGGAAACTGCCCAAGGAATGACGTTTGTTAACGCAAAACCAGTTCAAATATATGGTCATAATCAAACAGCCATTTCTGCCATGCCGCATGTGTACCCCCTGGTGCACTGTGATTGCTCATGGCCTTCTCTACCCCCCCCCCATCCCGACACCACCAGGAAGGCCTTGGCCCCCCTCTACCCCCGAACACTCCGGGTACGGTCAGGAAAGCTCCCTCTATCTCAGTCTCTGATCTACTCAAATTCGTCTTGTTCGCACTCAGGCTACCAGAGAGGAGGGCAGGGAGTGCATATCAATCCGTGTGTGGCGTGAAGACACGTGTTCGCGCCCCCCGACTCGCTCGGAGCCCCGGGACCCCCAGACCACCAGTATCAATCATGGCTATTTATACAACAGGTGTGCCCCTCGCTCTGACTGCAGAGACAGGACTCCGCCGACCTGTAACACTACCCTCCGCAGCAGCCCTTCCAAGGCTGGTGATTCCCAGTCACCCGTAAAATAAAGCTAAATCAGAGCTCAGCATCATCATCTGCCTTCCCGACGGCGCACTTATCGCGCCGCGATCACCACGCTTCTCACTAATGTTTCATCTTTGATGAATCAATCCAGGAAACTTTTTTGTGAAAAAAGAGAAACATTTTTTTTCTTGTTAAACAGTTGGCTAATGAATTCAACGTATATGTATATTATGATTGAATTTAGTAGCTTGTCAAAATTGTAAAAGTTTTATGAGACGGTTCACCAGACTATTCAGAAGCTCCATGTGTACGGCAGAACAAGGTATAGGTTTTCTTCCCAGGATGTGGTACTGAGGGAGAACTCTGAGATCACTCAGAAGGCCTACTGTACGGCCCCCTCAGACTAGGCACCCATTCCAGCTACCTGTACAGTATAACACTGTCCATGGGGCTGAGGAGCAGGTGGTAATATTTATTTTATTCTACTGTAATTTTCTTCTCATTACCACCATTTTTTGCCATTTTTGGGGCTTTGAAAATTACCCAGGGACCTCATGTATCAGTGTGCTTCTGATTTTCTGATTTCTCAGAGGGTAAGAATTTATTCCTTCACAGAAAGGTACTTTTTCCCCTCAGAAAAATATTCCCCGTGATTTTATTTATCACAGCATTTCATGGTAACAAAAACTACAAATAAAAAGAAGCCCAGACAAACACAGGCAGCACCCCTGTTCGTGTGTGTATTGGTGTGTCCGCATGCACAATACTTCTATATTTCATTATTTTGTTTTATGCATTCGTAACAGACTAAAGGTTAGAGGAGAGTTTCTATTTGGAGGGAACGTGGTTGACACGACTGACCCCCGGTCAGTCTGCTCCCACACAACTGTGCAGTGATGAGTATTTTTGTCAAGCTTTGTTTTCTTTGTGAAAGCAGCTAAGAACAACAAAACCACAGCCAACATGCAGCAGAACTGTAAAGAGAACCGTTTGCAGAACAAACAGAAACCACGGGAACAAGACTGGACAACTCTGACGATATACATGGGTTACATACATCGTCGAAAGATATATTCCCCAAGACACAGTCCCCTTCAATCCAAAACGCAAAGCTTTCGGTTCTCGATTACCACGGTAGCCAATATATCCGAGAGAGACTAATTTTTTCACTGGTACGAAAACGTTTATGGGGAAATATAGGCAGCCTTCCATTAATATTTAATCTAATCTTTATACATTCTAGTTAGTTGCCTAGTTATGAATACAGTAAATAATAACTTTTTAGCAAAGAAAAAAAAAACCACTGACATACAGCCAGTAATTAATGGAAACCTGTTATAGGGCTACATAACGCAAAGAAATTAGTCTGTAAAGACCTTTAACAATATTGATATCTTAAGTGCATAAAAAATACGAATATTTCCATTGTGTCGCATTTTAAATCTAAATTTAGAGGTGTATTCGCATTTTAAAAAGTGGTCGCGCCTTTTTTACTTCAATGAAGGCGAAGAGGGTGGACATATTATTCAAGACGTAATTACAAGTCTTAGTCTTATTAAAATATTACAGTACCAATTATAATTCCATGAACACCTTTTCAGTAAGCCTACATTTCACAAAGTTGTGATTATATTAAGGTTATATATACAATCCATATAGTTTGCCAATTCTTAATTAGAGGCCGCTAAATGAAAATTAAATCTTTTATATAGATTTGAAATTTAAAGTGCGATGTAAATAGTTTTAAAAGCGCATAAATTCCAATTATTATAAGCAGTCTATATTTAGGACTCAACCGTCATTCAAACCCTACGCTCTCCTGACTAAAATTAGGCTACCACTGTAAAAATTGTCGCGATGCTCCCTAAAAAAATAAGTTAGCCACCTATCACTCGAGCGGGTTATTACAAGGAATGCAATTACAATTAACTTTGATTTGTAAAATGTTTTAATAAAATGTTATTTAAAGAAGCGTTTAATGTATTCCATATTAATTATCTGAATTTCAAACCATAAATTTGAAAAATAAATGACAAAATAATAGGACATATAATTTCCTTGGAATCTCATTTTTAAGATAGATCTTATATAATTAAATCATTGCTTTTAGTAGACATGTTAAACAATGAGTTATTTGTTATCTTTGTAAACCCAAGGAAATTTAATAGTTTTTTTATTTCTCTTTTAAAAGTGGGCTTCTTTAAAGTCAGTCTGATGATTGTGCATTTCTCTCATTAAAACACGTGAACAAAAGAATCATGCGTGTTATTAAATGGTAGTTATTGTTATTCTCAGATCAGTATTGTTCTCTTTCTTTTGTTTCTGAAGGCTTGTAGTCCAACTATTTTAACACTTGGAACAGACATTTTACAAGGGTTCACTGAGCAGATATTTAACACGGACTGGTCGCTCGCTTGTCCATCCTTTAATTGCATACGGGGTGGTTTAGTTTCATACGTCCGCGTTTTCAAAATGATGTCGCCTGGTTTGCTTTTGTTTGAACATCTTAATTGGGTTCCTGTTATGTTGGGCTCAAGCTGTGCAGATATCGCACGAATTCACCCCGGCCTCGAACTGCCACTTCGGTTTAACGGTCACTTTGAGTCTGTGTTTTTCTCGAGTGACCCCTGTTCAAAATATGACCAGGTCCCCAAATTCAAACAGACATTTTGTTTAGAAAAGAGAACACGGCCTGTCTGTCCGTCTTACTGGTTAGATTTTTTGGAGAAAACCAATAGCTCATGAAGTTGTGTTTTTTAATGTTTTGGATTGATACTGTTTGTTTTAATTACACAATGAAATCCGTGTGAATTCGAAGCGAATAATATTTTGCAGGTACATATTTTACTTTATTTTATTTCCTCACAAACCCGTCATGATATGGAATCGAATGCTATTTTTGAGCTTTTGGCGATTTCCTCTATCTTCATAGTTGCGCGCTTTATTAAGATTGATTGACAAAAAAACTTAGAAAACATTGTTAGACTTTGAGAAACGCGTTCCCCAGTTGTTTACAAGAGTTGATTACGAGTTCCCCAAGGATCGGGCTGCTACAGAACTTCCCCCAAGCAAATAAACACGAGACAGAGCAGGGCTTTGCCCGGGGGCTGCATAGCAGCTCCTGCTAGCCATTCGGGAAGCCTCTGCTGATCTGCCTAAAATCGGAATTGCAACGGAGAGAAAACAAAGGACAGGGAGCGTATCATACAATAAACCGAGGCATTCAAATTGTGTAAAGAAAAAAAAATAATTTTTGTATTCAAACAATATCATATGTAGATAGCTGTCCGTGTTATTCTACATCCTTCACGGTTGATTTTTCCCACCGTTTCTCATAGGCTCTTGAATACACACCTCGGTCCTAAGTGTTAAACCTTTGTGTTCATTTTGACACTCAGTGGGTAAATTTTCACACCGAGCGAACACCTATTCTATCATTAGATCAACTCTGATTTATGATAGGGAATTTTGTTTTGACATTTTCAAGTGAATAACAAAACTGGAAATCACGTCTAGCAATGCGCTACATTTGGTACACTTGTCAACGTGGTAGCTGCATTTAGTTCATCATTAAAACGCCAAAAGGCTGCCAATGGATTAATGAGTGAACTATTGAAATTAAAGGTATCGTTAATTTAATAGCTTTGGGTGCAGGAGTTGCTTTGTTAAATATACAACAGCGAAGCAATGAGAAATGTTATATGGCTGATGCCCAGATAGAAATTTAGCTAAACCTGCAGTATTAAGTAGGCTATAACATTCTAAGGAGATATTTTTGTGTTACAGAGGTATTGTGTAAAGCTGGTATTAATGCCGCAGACATGCTAGCTAAACCCAGTTTACCTTCAGAATGTTGGGGTGTTGCAATCGTTCCATCAGTGTCATTTCTTTGACAATCTTGAAAGACGCAAGCCTGTAGCAGTCTCCAGTTGAGCCGTATTTCTTCACACAATTTTCCATGTCGTGTCCCCCGAAATCCACGGATTTCAGAGCCACCGACAAGCTGCTGTTCAAAGCCGCCTTGTACACTGCCTTGGTGTAGCCGGAGCCGAGATACTGCACATCGGTCACATTGTCTATACTGCTGCAGCCCAGCATCGGTGTACCGTTAACGATCCTTGTATTCACAGCAAAATCTCTCCGTGATTTCGTGTACAGGGATGCTGCAGGAGAGAGCCGGTGGTGAGAATCCGTATACTGGTTGTTGGTTTTCTCCGTTCCTTTACTTAGCTCCCAGTTGTTCCGCTGCGCGAGGTCCATAAGCCTTCTCCTCTCCAATGGCCGAACTGGGTTCCCTGTCCCGGACCAGGGCGACTGCTGCTGGCGGTACCGGAGCACCTCGTCGTATCTTTCTTGGATCTGCAGCTGGAGGTCGAGTCGCTGGCGACTGCTGGTTGTGGGCTCGCCGTTCACATCGACTGCCGCTGCAGCGTCCGAGTCCCTGACATGAAGCTTCGTGCCGTCCACAACGCGCTGCTGCTGTTCGTGGTAGAATCGATGCACCCTGTCTGCGTGGTTCTGGTGGTGCTCGAACCCGGGAATAAACAGCAAATTCATCAGCGTGCCCAAAAAGAAAGAGAGGCAGAATCCGGCCGCGACTGCGATCTTTCTCCGCTTCATCGTAATCGGTATCATTAACAGCAGAAATAGCTTTGTCTTCTCTTCAAGCCGCCACCAACCACCTCTGCAGCTGTATAGGAACTCTATAGCTACGAGGAGCTGTGCCGTGCAATCCAAAACGCTTTTTGACAGCAATACGGTATCCCGACGCACTGAATGATGCGGAATGCGCAGTGTTCACGTCTTCATCTTGTAGCTATGATTGAAGCCACCACGCAGGTTTAGGATCCACCCATATAAGGCTGATCATGGTGACACTTGCTTCCGCGGATTGCGAACCCCACTACTACTTGAGATTGTGCACATCAAGCGGGGCTCCACTCGCACAGAGAGCACGAAACAAGGATGACGTCAGTTGATTGACATTTAAAGACGCCCCTCGTGGCTGTGAATGCTGTAGTTCCTCACCTTGGTCTTTCCCTCTACTGGTTAATTCAGAGGTGCTCTCTAAAGAACCACATTTCCCGGCGTCCAAAGTATGACACCAGTTTATGAAGGCACAGAAGTTCAGCTAACCATCAGTGGCGGGCGGTGCCTGAGGTTCCTTGGACCTCGCATTTCTTGTCCTGGCACGCGCTTGCTGTTCGATACAACAAGCGCTTTTAAAAAGAAAATGTTTTCAGCAGCTGAGTCTTTTTATCGATACATGGAATTGTGACTGTGTATCGGTAATGGTCACATTATATAACCTGTACTGGCAATTTTCTCCTTTTGGGGACAGCACTTAAAGCGTTTAAAATAAAAAATAAAAATCCAGAAAATGCATTAAATAAGCAAGCGTATTGCACCGAACATGTGTAACCATGTTTCACCCTAATTTACAAAATTATCTTGGGCATATATTTGTTACAAGGTACATGAAGGCCTACAACACGATAAATGGTTCGCGAAGGTTGCTTGAAATATCCCAGATGTACTTACTTGAATAAAAACTCAAAGCGTGAAGAGATAATTAATACCATAGAAAACATGTTGACAGTTTAGGCTTTCAACAATTCTTACACTTTAGAATTTCTTTAAACCTTCAACTCATATTTACAATTGATAGAGCAGTCGTGATTCGTTTCAGGCTAAAGTTCTGCAAGCTGTTCGGTTTCTTGGAAAGAAAAAATGTGTATAATTATGTCTCTGGGGTCGGCGAAGTAAAACTTTAAATTAAAAGCAGACATTCCAAAAAGAATTAAATAATGGCTCCAGTAAAGCTTTGTTAAGCTAGGTCGAGATAAGGCATTACTCGCCTGGAATCTCCGCCACCCCCTCCCAATATTAGTCCCACCGCGTTTGTCTACTGTAAATACAGTATAACACTGTCAGCAGTGTTGCAGAATAAACCTCTGCGAACCTTTGTTTGCTTATTAAAGAGTTCACGGGAGGGTCATGTCGTTCTCCATGCACAGGGATTAGAAAAAAAGCATGCACGCGATGTTATTAATGTTCTCATTCTTTATACTTTGGGATAATGATATATTAATTATTTCATTTTAACAGAGGCAAGGGCAAGCGGCCTCTCGATTCATTAGCCAACAAATCACGAGGCTGACGCGGGGAGCCTCAAATCCTGCTGGAGCTGTGAATTGTGGGGCTAAATGCCAATGACATGGCTATCCATCAAGCCCGCATTACCATGCTGTTAGCAACTAATTAACAAATACAATCAACCTGGAAACTGAACAAACAAAGCCGAGACAGCGGGACGCAGCCGCGAGGTGGTCGGGGGCGGGAAGAGAAGGCGCTGAGATGGATTTATATAAGGCAGCACGCACCAACACTTTCTTAACAGTGTTAATTAAAGGCGGGGATGAATTTTGGTGAAACAAACAGTGCGGTGTCGAAATTGAAGTTTAGAGCTTTTTATGCATATGCAGCCTGCAGAGACGACGTCACTATATTATGCGCTGGTTTCTCACCGGTCTTGATTTCTTGGATTGAAACAACAGAATAAGTGACTTGGGATGTCTAACTCTGACCATTGTGTCCCACAACGCAAGGCCATACTGTATATATCCGACCGACTGATATTTAAGAAAATGATCATTTTGGTCTACTTATATATGTTTTTTTATGTTTAAATATGTTTTTCGCTTTTATAATTTAGGCGGCATAATTTGTATTATATTTCCGTTATATATTATGCTCAATTCTACGATAGAAGGCTACATTTTGTTATATTATGTTATATATTAACCTATGTGATAATGTCTTAGCTATTCACATAGGCAAGTTACCCACTACCACCACTAAGTAGAATTCCATGACTTCGAAAATCTTTTTAGCGGCGTGGGGTAAATACTATCCTCAAATAATTAAAATGACACGACAGATTTCTTAAACCTAAATATAGACCTCACTGGATTTTGGAAACGGAGAGAAGCGTACTCAGCATCTAAGCACTGTTATCATATCTGCAAAAGTTTCTGTCACTCTCCAAATTACTTTACGGCCTCTTAAATGTCACAATCAGCAGCACGAATCCAGGCAAAGTCTGTGAGAATGATATGCACGCGGAGACGCTCGGCTCCATCTCGTCTACACCGGTTTCTCGGACGTGACGGGTTCGTGATTTATTCTCGATTATTTTAGTCCACAGTGTGAGATGTATCACATTTATTTTCAGGTTTTAATAGTACCAGGTTTCGTAAAAACACCAGAACTTCAGAGAGTTTTTCCCAAATTGCTAGCGTTTTACTAACCTCAGGTATCACGAGGATAATGGGTAATGGATAGTCTTTTTACATTACAATGGCAAATGAGAGCGAACGGGAGCATCGTTTATTCTGCATGCATAATGGACATTTACCGAGTTTCCCAATCAACAAAAGACTTTTAGTATAAGTGTTTATTCTACGTAAACAAGTGAAATTCCAGCATGAATGAAAACAGGCTAATGTAATTTATTTTATAATATATTTGTGTTTACCTCACTGCGTAAATTAATACCCTGCTGACCAAGCAAATCCGTCTGGATTACTGTCGTGGGTGTTTATAGCATCCGACCCATATAAATTAAAAGATTATTTTACCCTCGTAAAACTGTCCACGACTTGTTAGATGCTAATTTAATAGAAGATATGTCGGATACTGCATTACCTCTTAATGAGCGTAACAGCAGGCATAGCGCGACTTAAGTGGAGCTACCTCGACGGCAGAACCCAAATGTAGTTGAGGAAACTTTTACCAACCATAGTCATTTGATATGTCGGACATTGTATTTTCCTCGTTTGTCGTATTTCCAAATATAAATGTAAATGTCCCTTAGAAGTTGAAAGGTCGTTTGCATCACCCAGCTTGGGGTGGACAGCGCGAGGGAGGGGGCGGACAGAACGCCTCGGGGGAACAAACACGCATTAATCCTCGTTAAATAAGTTAATTTTCTCGGGCATTTCATTTGACAATGAGGTAAACATTGTGTTCTTTAAAGCACTGTGATGGAAGCCCCTGGTTCCCTTTAAATGCACGTTTTACATGAGAATCGGTTCTGTAGGAGCCTCGAGGAGAGAGCGAAGGATTAGCGCGCAACAGCGCAGGAATGTTCGGCCTTCACTGTCCCATTGTGATTGGCGCGGCTCACAGCCGTACTTAATTAATCCTCTTCCATACGATTTTATAAGTATTAACTCTTTTCAACCATTTCAAACCTTTATTAAATGTTAACTGTAAAGCATTTTGTGCAGATTTAGTGCGTGCTCCCTGTAAACCATCCTCAGGATGTTGCTCTATCCAAATTACATTTGAAAAAAATGTATATCAACCAATTCCTGTAATATGAGGTGAATGAGATGTAAAGACTGCATGCACGGTTTATGAAAACGCGTGACTCACTGCAGAAACATGACTTTCCTGTTGTTTTTCTGTGTTGGGCCATGTTTCAAGAGACCCATGTGTCAAGCAAATGCGGGAAGGGAGGCGATACACAGTAAAGCTTCTGCATTTGCTGTGTCTTGAAATGGGTTCAACCACACCGCAACCCTCTTATTGACCTACCGTACTCTGGGTCAGAACCCATCCCGGGAAGGAGGGAGAGGTTGATGCAAGATGTGGCCCAGGGGTTCTTGCTTTGTCATCTGAGTATTTCAGATACAGCTTTGTTGAATTATTCATTTCGGAAAAACTCTAATTTATTAGAGTTTTAATGGATAATTAAATATAGTATGCCCCCATAAAAAACATAGAGGATTAAAGATGTTCAAGTTTCAAAAATGCATGCCTTCTATCTCTTGCCATCTTGCTCTACCTCTTGTTCTGCTCTCTCTCTCTTCCAGACCTGAAAAAACACAGAATTTTTTTTGTGACCTCCTGACCTGTTGACTGAAATAGAGAAAGGTGTTTAGATTGAGTGGTGTTTTGCGTATATGTTGCAAGAATCTGATAGATAATACCTAATGTAAATTTATTTGTAAAATAAAGAGAGGCCTTGACAGCTTCTTGGACCCCACCAGTGGCCGGAAACTGTGTTTTCTGGCAATGGAACTAAAATGAACCTTTTTTTTGGAGTTGTCTTGTGATTGTCCAAAAACAAAATGTTTCTGGCTGAACTTGTTGTACATCTCTATTCTGAGTCTTGTTTTCAGAAATTTGCTCCATTTTATATCTGCAATACTTTTGGAGCTGAGCTTTTTATGGTGCACAACTGTCAAAATGAACTCTGTTTCCAGCTGCAACTGTACTTGATTTTATGATACTGTGTTCCCTACCCCCCTCACTCAGAGAATATTTCAGTTGTCTTTTTAGGACTTGTGACCCAATACTATTTACGGTAAAAGAACATTGCTGAGGAGGGCGAAGTGTAATGTTTATTATGATGTTGATGTTGCAAAGTTGAGTGGAGGGTGCTGGCGTCCAGAGGGTCGGACGCAAAGAAAAATAGAGAGGGAGGGAGGGAGGGGGAAGAGTGGGAGGCAGGGAGAAGGGGGCGGCCACAGTCAGCCAGCTCTCGGTCACACTTTGTGAGTTTATGAGCCTCAGACTACAGTGTGAATGTGACCTTGAAACAAGCAGGCGCTTTGGTGGGAGACTTTACTGTTGTGTCCGCCTCTCGGTTCTAGCCAGAGGACCTGCATGTTTGCTCGCCAGTTAACAGCTCGTGCTGTGTTATCAGTCTCGTGTTAAACAAGGCTGTAATGGCCGTCGCTTATCTCAGGGTGCACAGAAGTATGTGAATTACAAACACGGCACCTTGACAGTCACAGGAAACAAAATAAAAAATGAGTGTGGGCACAATGTGGGTGGACTCTGGGAGCTTTAGCCTGCTGTCTACTGAATAAGAAAGAGGTTTCTGTTCTGCCAGTCATTAAGCATAAATATTCATCCATTATTTTAATGTCATTATCTTGTAATTAAACGGAAATAGGGTTTTCCCCTGTCCTCAGATAAGTTGGGAAGAGTCTTGTCAAAGTGAGGGTGGAACTGCAGAGAAGGATCTTTGAGATGGGTGGGAGTCTGTCTGTCTAAACTCAGTGAGCATGCTGTCTCACGCTGTCTGTGTGTTTTCAGGGCCTTGACAATCCAGGAGCTCATCATCACGCCTAGACAAACACTATGTACTGCTCCAGAACCATCAGAAACCTTGAAGTAACGCTCACCAGTGCACTGACACCACCTTCTTCCAGATTATTGGCTGATGACCAGCGCCTGCCAACTCTTCTTGTCCAACAGTTGAGGAATTCACTTGTTTCTTGCCATCTGCTCCACCCAGCTACTAATCCTGGCCCTGGTACTCTCCCACCTGGACTACAGCAACACCCTTCTGGCAGGCTTCCCTGCCAATGTAATCCAATCCCTCCAAATCGTCTAGAAGTCCAACGGCCCAGCCTCTTTCTTTGCTGTGCTTGCACTTGTAATTTATACTTTGTACTGTGCATAACACTTACACACACCTAAATCACCTGGATTCAGCTGAAGAAGCATTTGAATAAATAACAATAACAAGGAGTCACCTGGATGTTCTCCAGTGGTCTTTCACACTAAGTATATGGCTATGGAGGTCCCCTCTGCGCTGAATATTTTCAAAATGTTGCCAGTCTCACTGGTGGAAACGGAATACTCCCGTGCTCCTTTTGTTTCTTTTGAGGTGACGTTTTGAGTTTTGTGTTCTGAACCAGGACTGTTCCTGACAATTGGTTTTTCTACATTTCAAACAGAGCCTGTTTGTCTGTTATGTTAACTGTTTGCAGTGAAGAAGCTCCCTTGACCCGTGAACTCGGACGCTCGACACCTTTGCCACGTTGCTAAGCAATGGCATACCATTCATGCTTTTGGTCACTGACATCACTGTTGGGCAGTCTCCCCTAGCGTTCCGCATCCTTGTGACATCAGCATCTTGTCTTACCCCAGCATTCAGAGCTGCCGTGAGAGAATGCGAGTGCTGCTCTGCCCCAGTCAGTGCTATTTACTCTGCATGAGAGGTCAGAGGTCAAGGAGAGGCATTTCACTGCTAACAAATGAGACGTGGCCTGAAAACCTGACTGGCCCAGTTGAGTGGCTAACCCCAGTCCCTGTCATTGAAGCTGATGGCATTGAATCCTGATTTCCAGCTTTGTCATGTGTCCAGACACACATTTGGATGTGTACTCAAAGAAACACACTTGTTTTAGTTGCTTGTGGTTGAAATTAGCTGTCGTCCCCAATCCTGTTTTTGTGGGCAGAATGCTCATGTTGCAAGCTAGGCGATATTTCATTCTGTTAGGCCAACGGTTTCTCTTTTCACTTCTGGATAAGGGTGTCAACGAAGTGACCCTGCAATAATGATAAAATAATAGTAAATTGGGTCATGTTGTAATCTGATCAATCTCTCTTTTAGAGAAATATTTGGCTTCGGCTGAACTTAAATGGAAAGCATTCTGCAAGATTTGCCAACGTCCCGTTGCAATGTATTACTAAGAGTCTCGTTCCATAGTGAAGGTGATGAGAAACAGGCCATCCCGTGTCAACACGACAGCATAGATTTCCATCAAACATCTCCGCTCAGCCCGGGCGACCGCGCAACCCGAGGAGCCGATACAACAGAAGGGCCTGAACTCTGGAGGACTCTGAACACAGGGGAGACCTGAGGAAGGGGGAAGGAGGCTGGCGCGCAGAGCGACCTGAACGCCACGCACATCTGAACACCGGCGGAAACCGTCTGGCACGCCGCGCAGATTGGAAGCCCTCTCCTCTGAGCCGAGGTGGAGGGGTGGGGGGCACAGATGTTTCCAATCAGTGGTGTCTAATAAACGCCGCCCGAAGGTCGGCAGAGATCACTGTATCTATACATGATATCATTTCATACTGGCAGTCAGGCAGAAAATCAGATCCTCCCCCAGTTCCCTGTTTTATCAGGCCTTTCCGTCAGTTTGTGCGGTTCAGAAAACATCGCCGGAGAAGCTGTGATTGCTGGAGATGCCTGGCAGTGATACTGTCACTCCTGGGCCCTGGCCTGTCTCTGCCCCGGTGCCCCCCTGTTAAATGAGAGCTGTCATCCCCATTCACACCCCATACCTAATTCTATGTGACAGACTGATTGCTTGCTTATTTGATGAATCAATCATCTCCAATGCACAAGACTCTCTCCATCTCCCCCCACCCCACAACTTCTTTTCAATCCCTCTTTACTTTAAATCCCTCCTCTCAGTTTCCCCCATTTCTCCTCCCACCTCCCTCCCCCCTTTTCCCTCCCCCATCCCCAATCTCTCTTCATCTCCCTCTGGGTAGGCTTGTGTCCCCCCCCAACCCCTGCTAACAGTCCAATAGGGGACGTACTTGGCAGTAAAGGGGTGCGCTATCTGACAAGCCCTCCACATAAAGAGCTGATTTCAGTCAAATTCCATTGCTGCCAATGGTGTCTTCCCACAGCCCCACCACCCTTACTGTGTGCTTTTCTCCCTGCTGCATGTTCCACCACCTTGGTTTGACTTCTGTTTGCCAATGTCGGCATCCACAGACCCACCCCTCCTCTAGTACGGAGGCATAATGACACAATCACAGCCACCTTAAATGAATTGTCACAGGCAAGCTTTGACTTGGCTGATGTGTAAGAATGTGTCTCCCAGGGCTAACCTACTGGAGTCCTTCATACATGTCATGTGTAGGTCCCAGTGTTTTTGCCAGTGTGTAAAAGGTCTGAGAACACAGTGCTGCAGTGTGTGCGTGGGAAGCTAGGACATCTCGAAGCCCAGTGAGTGCAGGGCAGTGGCCAGTCAGAGAGATTTGATTTCATAATGCAGCCTGAGAGGCACATTTCCACAAAGCACCGGAAAGAGTAGTCGTTGCCGTGTTTTAGATTTAAATGAAACATAGAAAAGGTATAATGATGTTAAACAGATTTCACAATAAGACATTCAATTAATATCAGCAGGAAGAGACAGGTTGAGAGAAAAACATTAAAAAAAGGAACTAAACAGATGGACTTTCATAAATTTTGTAGCAAAATGACAAACTAGAGGTTCTGAAGATTGACCCCCAGTTTGACAAATAAATGACAATGATATGTGAAAATGTGAGAGTTAACCATTATAGTCATAGAGTCATACACAATGAACATAAAAATAAAGCAAATGGGGTAAAATGCATTATTATAACAAAGTGAAAAAATTAAGTAAAAACAATATTATAGGCATAAATTATATACTAAGAACATTATAGATAAGATTTAAATTCCAACGTGATAATGCAATGACAGTCTGGCATTAAATTAGCACCCAGGCTCACATCCATGTTAATCCATGTTAGACCTGGATATTAAGTTCATATTCGCTTTCATTTTTCAGAACCTGCATGTAGATATCAGAGAAGTAGATAATGGCAGTTGGCAAGGAGAAACTCAGGCACCAGTGTGCATAACATGTAGGCAGTGGTGCTCTCTGACATTTAAGTCCTCATTAGATACCAACTGAAAAATGCATGGCATGCAACATTTTTCAAACATTTTTTTTCCAGATGTTTTTCCCTCTTCACAAGTGTGTGTGTGTGTGTGTGTTTGTGTGTGTGGTGGAGTTCTGTTGTACTTCAGCACAGAGTGTTTTCATAGCCTTGTAAACAACAAGGCCTAGTGTGAATCCGTCACCCACGGCACGGTCACAGGCGTGTACCCACCATCGACAGACGGCCTTTCCCTGGAGTGAGACCTGTGTGGCTCACAGGTGGGGGGCGCTACGTGGCCAATCAAAACGCCTCTCTTATCTCGACCGCGCTAACGAGAGTAAATGGGTGCAAAGGGGAGCTGAGGCTAAGGAGGAAGGCAAACGAGGGCCGGGCTGTGAGTAAGAAGAGCAAACGGCTGCGTGGCGGTGGGTAAGCAGAAGGGTAAACAGGAGCAGGGCTGTAACGGGTCAGTCAGGAGAGTAAACGGGCTGGAAGAGGAGGAGAACAGTGTCGTGGCAGGAGTTAAGCACAGGAGTAAACAGGCCTATAACCACCCGACCTCAGCAGGAATAGCTTCGCAGGCCTGCAAGCCCGGAAAAGTAATTTACCCAGGGAAATCTCATCCCCCCCATCTCCACATCTCATCTCCAGAAAGCGATACCACCCCCGGCGATGAGTGACGTACGTGTCTGCACTTAACGCCGGCGGACCCCGTGTCCACTGGGCCGTGTCGGCAGCGCCGAGGCGAGGGGGAGACTGCGAGGACGGGACGGGGACGGGAAACCCGATCCAGCCGGGATGCTCTGAGCCGGGACCGCTGGAGTGGGGCGTCTGGATGGGGTCGCTCACAATGCGGCGCTTCACCGAGGAGTGGGGCCGTTCCAGCTGAGGGCGCAGAGAGAGAGAGGGCCATTGTCACTCATGCAGGTATGGAGTGAGGGAGTGGGGGCACCTGAACAGAGACAGGGAGGACTGGAAAGGGAGGACATGAGCATAAGGGTACAGATGGAACACAGGTAAAGACAGAAGGTGGAAGCGCAGATATAAAAGAGAGTGAACACAGGTACCTAGAGATGGAAGGTGTAGGTATAGGAGTGAACAGAGGGGAGACTCTTAAGAGAGACTGAGGGTGCAGGTACAGGAGCGGAGAGCACACAGGTATAGACAGAATGAGGGTGCAGGTCTATGAATAATAAACACACAGGTACAGAGAGATGGCAGAGGTACAAGCACACAGGAAAGGGGCTCTGCAGATACACAGACAAGACCAGCGAGAGAGAGATGGAGTACACAGCTATAAAAGAAACCCAAAACCCTAGCACAGAGGAAGAGGATGACGGTGCATGTTCGCGGAAAATGGTGCCACAGGTAAAAGAGAGGGAAGTCCTTGTCTTCATGCCGCAGATAGTGGGGCTTTAAACCCCTCTCTGCATGGAGCAGATTCAGCAGGAAGGAAGGATCCCTCAGCCCAAAGCAGGGAGACAGAGGGGGGCTCTGTGTTTGGGAGGTCAGCTGGATTACACAGGTGCTGGTGTGGGGGAGGCGGGGGTGGATCTCGGCTCCACCTCGCTTTCCTCTTGCTCTGCGCCGCCGTCTCCAGGGGCCTTGCCCTGCTTATTAAAATCCCTGATTAAAATTTCTCTAGAAAAACACGGCAGCCTCATAGGGGCGAGCTCCCGGCACGCCAGGTCACGTGAGCTTTCATCTCTGTGGATGAAATTTCCCCCTCAATCTCTGAAGCACCAGGGGCGCCCGTTATCAACTGCTGTCCTGTGCAGACATGGGTGCTTGTTTTGATTCTTGATAACATGATGAAGAAAAAGCATGATGTCTCAGCAGAGAGAAAGGGGATAGGAGGGGTGCGTGGGGGGGGGAAGATGTAGAGGCAGGGAGAGGAGGCAAGCATGGGGCAGGTAGTGGCAGAGAGATAATGGGAGAGTGACAAAAAAGGCAGGCAGGAGGGAGACAGAGAGGATGAGAAAGGAGAGTTGGGAGAGAAAGACATGGACAGGAAGGAGAGAGAGATCTGAAAGGGAGAGAAAGGCAGAGAACGGAAAGAGGGGAGGGAGAAACGCGGGAAGGAGACAGGAAGGAGGGAGTGGGACAGAGGTTCAGAGAAAGAGAGTGAGCGAAACAGGGGGCGGCGAGGAGCGCAGAGAGGGTGAGAGAACGGCCCCCGTGTAAAATGGCCAGAGGGACAGAGATGAATGATCACAGCTGGGGCGGGAGGGCCGGAGGCTCCTGAGAGGCTCGGAGAGAGAGCCGGCTGCTCGCCGTCGCCCACACCCGGCCCACCGGGGAGTGAAATTACACGCCCTGTCTGAGAGCAGCCCCTCAGGCCGGCGGGCGGTGTGATGGATGGACCGGCCCCGCGGGGAGTCTCGCCCGCCGGGCGACTGCGGAGGCAGTGGCAGCACACACACACACACACGGGAAATTTCACACGCAGGGAGGAACCGGAGAGACCGCTCGCGCTGATTGCGGAGAGGGGTCCCGTGTGATGCGTTCATTAGCCAGTCCTTCTGGCTCGTCAAAACAAGGAGCTCTTTTAAGCGCTGACCGCCGGCTGCTCCGACCGCAGCCCGTCCTCATGGGGGGCTCGGAGGCCCCAGGAACACTCGGCCGGGAGAGCGCAGAGCTCCTCTCCAAACCACTCCTCCCGCCCTCGTTCCCAGCTCCCAGCTCAGCGCTCGTCGTTATTACAGTGTGATGTCATAAATGATCCAGGATCAGTGGCCAGGGAGGGAGCAAGGTGACAGAATGCAGGGTAACTGTGTAACACATGTGGCTTCAGTCCAGCAAGATCAGTGTTAAAGGACACTGGATATCAATTTGTGGGCATACACGTTCAACAATGTCATACAGACAAATTAAATGCAAATTTAGCTTTTTGCATCGTTATATTTTATACATTTACAAGTTTGCCCTTTTACATCTGTCATCCATCACTGTTTGTACATCATCAGAAGTGTTTTGCCCTGTCTCTGTGCTTTCAATATTTAATTTTTATTTATTCTTTCATTAATTAATTTATATTTGTGTTTTTTCTAGAGTGTATCAGTTCTTCTCATAATTGATCACAGAATACATATCTATTCACTTGTGTGGTCATGGATATGACAGTTTGGAAATACCCTAATACAGAGGCACAATCAAGGACTTCTGAGCCAAATTATGGGCCAGTTCTCTCCATATCTCCCCTAATTCAATGCGAAAGCTATTACACCAAGCTGACAGGAAGTCCAGCTCCGGAGCTTCATCTTTGATCAGTGGCTTTAGAGCTTTCTCCAGTTAAAAAAGAGTCTCATCCACCTTTAAGGAATTATGTGATTCTTTCTGCCTGTGTTCTGGATTACGAGTCTGATTGCCGCTTCAGTTCTCCTTAACTTCGTCCCAGGATGTAATGACAGATGAAGTATCTCTGTGAGAGTCCCAGCACAGTTTCTAAATCCTTGTGAATTCTGAGTGACCCACGGAGACAGGCTCAGAGACAGGCAATGTGTGCATGCCTGTGTGCGTGCATACACACATGTGTGAGACTGCATGTGTGTATACATGTGTGCGGGCTGTGTGCGTACACACACGTGTGTGAGGCGTGTGCATGCAGCTCTGCTTGTGCGCGTCATCTTGTTAGCATGTGTGCATGCATGTGTGAGGCATTTCTGTGCATGTGTCTCAGCACGGACACACAAACATGTGAGAGAGTTTAACGTACCTGTTTTCCGGCATGTGTCCGGGATGGCAAATGCAGTTCTTTCTGGTTGGGGGTAGTCACCCAAGTGGATGACGAGGCTCTTGTTCTCATTAATCTTTACCAGTCGCAGAGGGGATGGAGTGTGTTAAGTGTGGTGGTCTCTCTCTGTGAGCGGTTTGGCTGTTGCTCTGACAGCAATTTTGGTGGTCTGTGGCGGTCACTCTGGGTGCAGTGTGGCTGTCCCCACAAGTCGTGCAGCCGTCGAGTGGCGTAACGGTCCCAGAAGGAACCGTGCGATGGTCGGAAACTGTGACAGGCGCTGGCAGCGGCATGGCACTCTCTCAGGGACTGTTGTGGCAGTCTCGCGGCAGTCCCCCTTGAGTCCCACTCAGCCGCACTGTTAGTGCACACAGCTGCTAGACAGCCGCAAATCATCCAAGCGCGGGCCTGTTATTTTCTGAATGGAATCGGTGCCGGTACACTGATAGCGCGTGAATACGCTCGATTTTATTTGTGGCGCCAATCTATGACGTGGTATAGGGAACATCTATTCCAAGAGTGGTTGCTCAGTATCAACACAAGCTGTGTACCCTGGTCCAGTCTGTCTGTGTGATGTATCTGTGTGGGAGACTAATACAGAAATACTGATCCACTGAGGAGTGGATGCTAACAGTAGAGACACCCTAAAAGCTCCTTTCAGTAAGACAGTAGGGGCTTGGAGGGCATTCATATGTCGTGACCATAACAGAAGCGCAGCATAACCAGGTAAAAAGATATTCAGTCAGGAAGCAAAAACAATGACCAAAATTTTGCCCATCCTGTTGCAGCCATTGCACAGAAACATGCTCCCCCTGTAACTTTGGCATTGAGCAGACCCCGTTGGAGGGTCATTTTTCATGTGGTGTTTTCTTTACAACCCGATCTTTCATTCTGCAGAGTCGGGGTGCCTGGAGTTCTCCTCCATGCTGTTCTGGTGCGCAGACACACGCGGGGTACCCCTCCAAGGTTTGGAGGAAGGAGGAAGTTTGGGAACGTTCTTTCAGCGGCCAGACACATGTGGCGAGACCTGAGAGCTCAGAGGAAGCTAAACAAACAGGTTGTCAAGCGCCGTTCCCAGTGAAATATGGTCTCGTTGCATTTTTTAATTTAGTTTATAATCGCTCATAATGGGGAAGATGGAGGTCACCACTCTCGGGTCAAAGGACCGAGTGGTACACAAACTGGGCAATCAGAGAGGCCAACATTAGTCACTGATTCATAACAGACTGTGGCAGATATTTAGGTCTGGATGATTGAGCTGTTTTATAAAATGTTCTCCGCTTGAAATATGCAAATATGAGCATGCTTGTGTTCCATTTTACTTATCTTTATTCAGCTCTTTGTAACTTAATTGCTTATTTATTGCCCGAGAGCAGTACCCTTATATTTTCATGTAAACAGCCAACTGGGCTTAATAAGTCCTGACTGGTAACATTATGCGGCTGTCTACTGTCTGAGCAGTTAGTTACATTTTTGTATTTTTGTAGCAGTGTATTGACTTTTGTTATTGTGGTGGAACAGTTTTTTTAAACAAATGCAGAAACCCAGCATTCACACGAGCAGACATGAGAAGAAATGCCTATTGATGGAAAGCAGGATTTACAGAGTAATTTGAGTATATGAAAGTTCTGGGGGGTGTTTAGGGGGTCCGGTGGTCTCGTTGCCAGGGAGGGTACATTACATTACATTTCACGACATTACATTACATTCATTTAGCAGACGCTCTTATCCAGAGTGACTTTAGCACAAAAGAAAAGAGGTGTATCCATTCAAGTTGAATGAGCATCAGTGTTAGACCAGGCTAACAACAATCCCAGAGCAGTGAGTGTGAGCATAACACTATTCAAGCCCTACCACAAGTTAACTTGTGCAACCTGACTAGGCAATGGCAGCCGAATAGACTACCATACATCAGTCACTAGATCACAGAGTCGTAAACACATCACAATACTACACGTAAAATAAACAGTGCTAACGGCGCAGTGCTATGCCGTCTAACAGACGTGGTGTTTGAGAGCAGAGGATGCAGGAACACCCTGGTAGAGAGCCCCTGCCGTGGCATTCCCAGAGCGGCGGGACAGAACGGGAACATTCCTCAAATGCTAGAGGGAACGGCGCTCTTGCTGTGTAAACACCGGAGAATAATTTAGTGGCAGAGCGAGTCCCCCATCCCCCCCCAACCGGCCCCTGTCCCGTTTCTCGCCGCGATGCCGCCTGGCACCCAGGGTGGGCCGGGGTATGCTCGTTAAAGTGTCTCTTCACCCCTAAACTCCGCAGTGTGGGAAACCGTGCCAGTGTGGACTTGATGTATGCTATTTACCTGCGCGGGGGCCCCACTGGTACTTAGGAGAGACTGAGATTTATGGAGTACACTCATGTGTTCTCCCTCTCTCACACACAAACACACACAAACACATATGCACGCTCTTCGTCATTTTTATTAGCACTGAAAACACTTCAGCGGTGACAAGCAAACAGACAAGACAACTGAAAACAAACAGACATCAATCTCTCTCTCTCAGTTGCCAGCACAGAGAGTATGATAATAGCGCATGTCTGTGATACAGAAGCTATGTCTTACACACTCACCCACACACACATACATGCAGCTCTCAGTCCAGTGTACATCTGAGAGAATGATAAAAGCAAGTGTCATACAAAAGCCATACTTTACACACACACACACACACACACACTCATATGGACACCCACCCAACAACACACGACTGCTCACACACAGAAACATACCCACACACACATACACACACACAGTCACCAGTCCAGTCTACATCTGAGAGAATAACAGTGTGTGTCTGTTATACAGAGGCCATTCTTTACACACACACACACACACAGCTGCTCCGGAGGGAAGCGCCTCGGTCGGATTCTCCCCTCTTTAATCTCTGCCACGGACCCCACAGAAGTGACAGGTCACAATGAGATCCAGAGCGGGGCACGCCCGCCGAAGCCTTCCCCTCACACGTGCTGGGGATGGTTAGCGTGTCACACTCCCGTCTCCTGCGTGCACCCTGCTGATACCATGTCCAAAGCAATTGACAAGGCGGAGGGGAAAAGGGGGACAGCGTCTGGGAGTGTGTGTGCGTCTGCACGTGCGCTCGCCCACATGTGCGGGTGACTCAAGTCACCATCACTGAAAAGCATGCCTGTCAAAGTCAAGCTTGGCGTGAGCGAAAAGGTTAGAGGAGTGAGAGAAGGGTTATGGGACATGTAGAAGCTGACAGAAAAACGTGTACACCCATTAGTGGTGTGGTCATTAGACTGGGGCAGGGGGTTGGGGTTGGGTTGGAAATAGAGGGTAAGTATGTAATCAGCTGATCATGTGTGTGAGTGTATTTTTGGTGGTGGGGGGTCTTTGGGCTCTGTTTGTGTCCAAACTCAGAGACTGTTCCAGTCAAAATGGTTCTGCTTTCACGGCCACTGCTCAAACACACCCCTCCCCACTACGGAGCACAAAACCCAGGAGTCTCTTCTAGAGGGTGTTTTGGGGAGGGGTGGTTGGGGGTCAGGCCAGCACCTCTCCAGGGTCGGGCTGCCAGGAAGCAGGCCTCGGAGGAGCACCTCCATCCCTGCCGTTTGTTTGGGCTGGCGGGGTCAAAGTACGCGCGCACCACAACAGGAAGGCACTCAGCTCTGACTGACAGCTACTAAGAGGCTCTTGTAATGCACACAAACAGGCCAGCCCAGAGGCCCTAAAACATCCATCAGCCCTTCCTGTCTCTCTCCGATCAGTCCACAGATAGGTAGAGGCTGCGAGTGTGGGTGTGCATGTGTGTGTGTGTGTGTGTGTGTGTGCGCGTGTGTGTGTGTGTGTGTGTGTGTGTGTGTGTGTGTGAGTGTATGTGAATGGGCAGTAGCTGAGACAGGGACAGTGTGGGGATCTAACCCCTGCAGCCGATTGGTTCTCGAGCGCAGCTCCTGGAAGTCTCACAGCACAGCGCTCTTTAATGACTGTGGCTCCCGTGGAACTCGCCAGCAAAGCGTTTTGCTTAATGCCTGGAAACCCTGGTAAAGCGATCACTGCGAGCGCTGGCACGGGGTCCTCCTGCTAACTGGACGGCCATAAATATGAGAGCGACAGGAGTAACCCGACACCCCCCCTGACCAGGCCACAGCACAGCCCCCCTCCGATCGGCAGCGGGGTGTTACACTCGCCTCCTGCTTATGGTGTCACGCAGTTTCTGTACTCACATCCTCGTCATTGTGTCACACAGTCTTCAGATACACTCATACACAGGCCCTTGCTCCACACATACTGTTACACACCTTCTGAAAAATACATATGTACACACACATACGCCTCTCACTGCGTCACACAGCATCTCAACACACACTTACACACTGTCACACAGTTACCAGATGACACTCACTGGACACACCTTAATGAAGTTTCTGGATACACACACACACACACAAGCACACACTTCTCTCACAACAGCATACAGAATCTGAACCCACACTCACAGTTTCATAGTCTCACAGTCTCCAAACACACATGCTCACACACCTACACACTCCTCACTCACACAGATCCTCACACAGCTTTGTCCGGTCCTGAGTCCTCTCGTCCTGAGCTCTGCCCAGCCCAGCCCCTCTGGGCCTCTGCTGTCACATTCACCGCGAACGAAGATGCGGCCGGTAATTCAGTTAGCCACGTATCCTTTCATAGCTCCTCATTCGTTACACTTCAAAGCGCGAGCTCGTGACCCCCGGAGACAGAGCGCTTTTTCTTCTGCTTATCGTCTGCCCGGGCCGTCTGTCGCGGGGTAACCCAATCGGAGGTCTCCGCTCACTGCGACCCCCTCTCCCCTCCAGATGGCAGGACAGTAAAGCACCCCTGCAGACCGCAAAAGGGAACCGTAACCAACGGTCGGATAACAATTTTCACCCAGAATGTGACATCGGAGATACTGAGGGGGTGGAGTCCCAAACTGCCTGTTAATGGATTTTGGGGGGTTCGGGTGGTTGGGGGTAGGGGGTTACAGACAGACCGCATCAAAGTATAGATGGAAGTGCCTCCATTTGTTGGCTATACAAACAGACCTAACAATGTTATATCCCTCCCCCTATTAATTACCGGGTTCATTGGGTGTAGGGAACTAGTTATCATTAATTACTTGCCATTAATTACTTGCCATCAATTACCAGTGTGTGAAAGATGCTCAGGAAATGTGTGCTTTTAATCGGTTGTAAAGAGTTAGGTGCTTAGTAACGGACAAACAGTCTGTTATTTCAGACTGTTATTAGGAGCCTGGTTCAAAATGACCTATATTTTAAGAGAGTTATAAACATTTGCTTGTATTTAATTAGATAGTGAGATTAAAGGGGACGCTGAGTACACAGCGCAACTGTGCCCTTGTATCTTTGGTGTTGAAATGAAGTGATTACTCATCTTGTGAGCCCAAGCAAGTTTTTCATTATTTATTTCAATGAAGTATCTTCCCCTAAATTGGTGTGGTGCATTATCGTCTCATCAATAACATCTGAGAGTTTGGTCACACAGGCCTGCAGAGTTTTTTAGCAACCAAACAGATGAAGTGACACACGAGATCCAATGACAGTGTCCTGAGAAGAAAGTGGAGCTCTGTCAGTGTATATGTGTTTGTGAGTGAGGAGAGACAGAGAAAGAATATTTGTGTATGAGTGTATATGTGTGTGTATGTGTGTCTATGTGTGAGTGTGTGCATGTACGTAGGTGTGGTTGTGAGAGTGTGCTTGCTTGGGTAAGCATGTGGGCCCACATGCGTGCGAGTTGTATATCTAGGCGAAGTGGTAGGTTGTTTAGTGTCAATGGGTCAGTAGTGTTTTTCCACAGTCTTTCTCCCCTTCCTCTCTAAAGACCATCTTCCTGTGGAAAATCCCCCCGTTATTAAAACATTATTAAATTAGCGTCTGTCTGCTCCGCGCCTGACACCCCTGCCTGCTACCCCGGTAACCAAGGACTGACACACACATTGAGAAAACAATGAGGAGAGGTTAAAACCCTTTCCTCAAAAAATATAATCATCCCATTTTTTTCTCTCCTCTCCGCAAATAGTTCTGCTCAGATGCCAAACTGAGATTTGGTTGATCCCCGCAGCTTTAGTCCAGATGGGACAATCAGGGTTCGGAGTTCGACTCGCTGGTCTGCCTAAATCCCCTGGACATCTGGAGGACATGCTCCGATTGTGGAGTCATCCCTGGATCGGCCCGTAGCTGAGACCCGCTAACAGCTTTTTGGGCAGAAATGGTGCATGTAAGACATCACACTCAACTTAGCACTGCGTTACCCCCCTTGTAATGGGTAACTTGGTAACTGTTCAAAACAAGACAAAAACAGGCTTGTTTTACGGTCTTCCAGTCGATTAGATCTCATACCTGTCAAAACTAACGGGGGAATGATGGTAAATCGTATTACCGTTTCATTCCACTTCAATCTTACACGCGTATGAAACCCTTATTTATCATGAAAGCGCTGGCTGATGTTCTGGCCTGGTGGTGAACTCCTACAAACATTCCGCTTGCAAGCCTTTTAAATCAAATCAGAATAAAGAATTTCGGACCCGGCTCTGATCTGAACACCCCGGCGTCTCCTCTCTGACAGCAGGCTGAGAGAGATAACAGCGCCCTCCTTCTTCAGTATCTGCCATAGTAGCTCAAGTGCTGTACCAGCTCCCAGCTCCAGCGTGTTCTTTATTTTTTTTTTCTTTGAAGGTTGACGTGAACAAAGGACAGGATTGTTTCCTTTTCTCGGTCCGAATCTCTGTTCACCACTCACGGTGCTCCAAATCAGTGGGTTCCTCGCTCTGCAAATTTCATTTGCTGGCAAAATAGACCCTTTCATTGCAAAATTGGCCCTTTTTTTCCATCCTTTGGAAACAAAGGGATGTTTTTTTACTCTTAAATGGTCTGTGTGTGGATGTGCCTTTGGCTCTGCCTTTTTCCTCTGGTTTGAATTTGACCGTGTTTCTGGGATCCAGACCTACCGGGCCCATTGTGGCGCGGTGTGGCATGGTGATCGGTATGTAAACGGTGCTCACGGTCACACGTCGCCGACCACCTGCTGTCCCCATTCGTCAGGGAGCCGCATGTGACAGTAGGATTCCAGTTTGAACAATCACAGCAGGCTTCTGTCCTGTGTGACGACCCTTGAACCATCTGACCCCTGACCCCTACATTGCAGTGCTGACCCCGCCAGGACTCCAGAACCACAGAAACTTCCTCTTTGGTTCAGAAAAAAAATCCCCATGCCACTGCAACATGAAACAGATCACCAGAAGGCACAAACCCAGCTTCAGTGGGCCAATCAGAAAGTGATGCCCAGAGGAAGAAAGCAGTCAAAGATTCAATGCAGTGAGGTTTAACTTTATTCACACTAATCTACGCCTCCCTCTCATTCATGTTCACTGAGAAAGAAATGAAGGTGGCCATTACTTTCTGGGCAGCACTCAGTACACCCAGTACAGTGGCAATCTGAGCCTCCTTCATCAGTGCTGGTAACTGACAGTGATAATGAGAGTTACAGTACGGATAATGATAATAAACAGAACTTCATCCCTGTTCCTTAGGGGATAGAACAGAGGAGATTGTTGAAGCATTCTGCCTTTAATGATTAGCTGTCCACACCACAAGCATCTCTCTGATACTCGGACCACAAGCATCTGGCTGCCTTCGCAATCCTTTCCAGTGTGGAGGTTCTGGCACTAATGTTGATTCTGTGATTAGAAGAGAAAGAATTGCTCTTTCCAACTCCCGCACCACCAAACACGCTGGTCCACAAGCGGGACCCTTTCACTCTGGTAATCCAAAGGATTTGAAACTATGACCTGCCCTGTTAGACCTGCAGTAACCTTCATCCATGGAAAATACTATGACATTGAAGGAAGTTAATGCATTAGTCACGATTATGCAATTAAACAGTGAAAATAAAGAATTTGGTGCTTTATTTGTGTAGTGGTTTGTTGGGCTATGAGGGCCATATTTGGCCTGGCTCTTCCCAGCAGCCTCCTTGTCTGTTATTCCTTGGCTTCTGCTTGACATAATCTTGGTTGTACTCCTGGACACCACTCTGAAATTGCTTCAGCTTGTATGTTATTTTTTTCACAGCAGTTAAAACTGTAGTTATACCAAACAATAAAAAGATCAAAAATCATAAGAATTGTGGTTCTATTGGCAGTCAGCTTTTTCTCTTGTCAAAATATATAATTGTACTGTAAAATTTAGCACATAAGCCTAAGATCCAGGTCCAGCCTGATCTCTGTCTTCCCACAATCTGGCTTTTCAATTTTTTTTTTTTTGCGGTGGGGGTCAGATACATTGTACAGTGGTGTATTCATTTCCTACCCCGTGCGTTGAAAAGACCAGAGGAGCAGCTCCCACATGTAGCAACAGCACTTCCATCGCCCTTGACAGCGGTGATGCAGTCATGATTCACTGAGACTCTTGGACCGCTCTCTGTCGGGGTCGGACTGTGGGGAGAGAGACCCGGGTCAGCACCAGCTCTTAGCCGGCTTTTAAAAGACAACAGTTCCTGATTGGATTACACCTGTTGGGAGGTTAAGTAAAGAAGCAGAACACTTCCCCCTGAACCCCTGCCACCCCCACCCCTACTCCTAACCCCCACCACCACCAATCAGGGGCTCTGCCTCACGGCTGTTTTGCTCTCCGTTGCAAGGTCAGCGCCGGCTAATGTTTGATTCCATGGCTAAAATCTGGGGGCTGTTTTCACTCAGCGGCAGGGTCGGTGAGCTGATGTTTGATTCCACGTGGTGAGCGCGGGGATGAGAGGGGATCTTGTGCACAGCGCCACCTTTGCCAGGACCCCTCCGGCTGTCCTTTCAGATGCCTTTCCCACACCGCAGTTCCCCTCCCTTTCTCCAACAGCCATCCACTCTCCTTTCAACCCACAAAATGTATCATGGGATGAGGAGACCAGGACCCAAATTTACAACTGACGTCTTCTGACTGGAGATGGACTTCAGTTTGGAGTTTGGACTGGAGATGGACTCAGATTACCTCAGGTAATGTCAGCCGTAACTGGTTAGGTTCCAATTACCAACAAAATCCCAGTGCTGTACAATTTGATTCAAGCAATACAAACAGAAATTCTCAAAGCTCTTAAAATAAAGCCCTGAGGGAAGGATTCAGTATATATTTGAGTAGCCAATCCCCACAACATCAACACGATGCCCAGCGCTAGACATTAAAATGTCCTCTTGGAACCTATGCACATTCCCACAGAAATTTCAGTCTGGGCTGTGTGATCCACCCTCCATTTACCCTGTTCTATGTTAATACATAAAGACTGTTGGTTTGGTGAGCTTTTAGAGAGGGTTTGGATCAGCGTCAAGCTCAGGTACTTCCAAAAGCCAGTCTTCTTTTGAAATGGTGGAGTCTTTGGTTCAACATGGTATTTTGGAAATGGCACACATCCTCCTCGCACACCCCCTTTGGTCAAAACCGAGCTCCCCTGCACCATCTGTGAAACTCATCTGGATATTTTCTCTCTCTTTTTTTCTGCGGTTTCTGTAACCTCCGAGCCTTCAAATGTCCCTGCCAAGGTTACAAATGAGTCTCATCAGAGGTATTTAGCCTTGGTTTATGGTGTTGCTTTTAATGAATATTTTCAACGCCGAATATCACTTACAGCGCCGAATACCTGATGGAAACATTATGTTTCCATGTAGAGGTGAATGGATGGCGGTGGAACAGAGTGCGTGACTCAGTTAGCACTGTGTCAGAGATTAATCAGGCAGATGGTCAGTGTTTTACGGTTAATCCGTGAGTGGATCACTCCTTTTTCCCAGTATCAGGTTTCAGTCAATGAACTGGTCATTTTTATCTCACTGAATCATGGTTCATTCATGAAGCTGGGTGCAGTGAACGAACTGGCTGCTCTTTTGTCGTACCAGGCTTCCTCGTTCCATTCATTGTCAGTACAGTGGCAATCTCAGCCCCCTTCATCAGTGCTGGTAACTGACAGTGATAATGAGAGTTACAGTACGGATAATGGTAATACATGACACTTCATCCCTCTTCCATGGATAGAATCGAGGAGACTGCTGAAGCATTCAGCTCTTAATGATTAGCTGTCCACACCACAACCATCCCTCTGATATTTGGACCGCAAGCATCTGGCTGCCTTCGCAATCCTTTCCAGCGCGAAGGTTCTGGCACTCATGTTGATTCTTGGGTCAGGAGCTCTTGAGCCTCATCGCTGCAGCCCGCCACACGTCCTGTTTCCCCTGTTTGAGATCATCATCTGAGGCTTCATTCCATCGCTGTGTCCTGAAGCGCCCCCCATGACAGATGGCACTCCCACGGGGATTACTTACCAAGCACGCAGCAAGTCAATGACCCACAAAAGACTGGTTCATAAAGGCTTGATACGTCCAATCAGACACTTTCTGTGGGTTTTTATGTTCTGGCCTGTGCCATCTTTCATTGCTCCCAGTCTGATTAACAAGCCAACCCCACCCCCCCAACCTCTAGCCATTGGGGGTGGGAGGGGGTGGGAAGGAGATCCAGTGATGGGAGCCAGAGTTTGGAGGAGGACAGGGAGCAGATGGGAGTGTGGGGGGTTCAGGAGTGGTTAATGGTGTCGTTTCCACACTCCTGGGAGAGCAGGGTAATGAAACACGATCTCATCCTTCCAGGTCCCGGGTGGTCCGACAGACCTGCCTGCCTCACTCACACATGATCGACGCCGTGTTTGTGTGCTTGTGTGTGTGTGTGTGTATGTGTGTGTGTTTCTGAGAGAGAGAGAGACAGAGGGATGAGTGTGTTTCTGCATGGTCAGCCTTGCCTCATGCCATCCTTACCCAGTGTAAAAGTATTTAAGGCAGAGGGTGAGAGGGCTGGGTGCCAGGCATGCCGCCCGGTGCAGTCTTCGTGACGTGCACTGCGGCGTTGCAGTGGAGTCGTTCCAGATCAATAGCGGGGAGTTTTTAGAGCTCCCCGCTATCGGGTTTCACTGCAATCCGACCTCAGCGAGCCCTTGACCAGAGCAACTTGTTTTCCAAATTTAAAGAGTGTCTTTTATGACTGCCTCGGTTATCCTCTGGATATGTGACAAAATCACATGTGTCGACCTTGCCATGCACAGCTAGAAACACAAAAACAAAAGGATTCTATTTTCCTGCATGCTGTTATGTCACACAGCTATTCTGGCTTAATACATGTTCCTTTGTCATCAAGTGTTGGTGCAGTATTTGTGACTCAATCATTTGACACTTATTTGTGTCTCTGTGAGGTATGATCTGAGTTGAGTGGTTGATGTAAAAGAGTGACCATGCATCATGTAGGTAGGGGCTACACTGTAGTCCAAAGCAATTCAAAAGGAACGAAAGGTACCATATAAATGTAATTTATGAGTATGTGTGTTTGTGTGAGTGCATAACCATGCACATGCGTGTGTGTGCAGGTGTTTATTTGTATGTATGCATAGGCATAACCATGTGTATATTTGGGTTTGTGTCTGTGGGTGGGTGTGTGCTAGCTTCTGTGTGTATGTGTCCTGTGTGTGTGTGTGTGTGCATTTGTGTGTGCGTTTGTGTGTGTGTGTGTGTGTGTGTGTGTGTGTGTGCGCGTGTGTGTGCGTGCAGTCTGTGCTCGGCCCACCATCCTGCTGGGACCAGGCTCTGAAAGAGTTTAATTGCAGCTATTAAAGCTCAAGGCATTATCAAACGCCACGCCGCTTTACAGCTTCATAAACACTTTATTTTGTGGTATCCACCTGTGGTTCGAGGCCGCAGAGTGGCGATGCCAGCATATCGGAGAAGACGAATCGGGAGACGGGGTTCTCCTGCGTTCTTGTCTCCTCAGAGCTTGTCCCCTCAGATGCTGCCTCGCCCCCTGCTGCTCCTAAGCCAACACTTGACATGGCGGCTGAACTCTGACCTCAGGTCGGCCGATCTGTTTGTCTCAGACTGTGAGGAGTCTGTCTCTGTGGGTGATGGACAGGCGTCACTTTAATCTCTGCCCCCCAGGCCCCAAGGAAGAGGAGTGAGGCGTACTGGGGGGTGGGGTTTTTTCGGGCCCACCCGAGGGAAGGGGGGGGTGCAACCACAGGGGTCGGTGACCGTTCGTCCCTGCCTAATTTCTAAACAGCTTGTCCTGTGTTTGGGCCACGGGTCTCTTCCTCTGTGAGTGTGGTCTATTGGACAGAGCCTTGTAGCTGGAAAGGCTTGTTGTTGCATAACAGCTGTGTAAGTGTGTGTGTGTATGTGTCTGTCTGTTTGGATGAATGCAAACCAGTTTGTGTGTGTGTCTGTCCGTGTGTCTGCACTATCTTGATTGATGTTCTATTTTCCCTTGTGGACTGGCCTCTATCTGGCAGGGCTTTGACTTGGCACTGTCCAGAGTGTGTCTGTGTGTGTGGCAATGTCCGCAGCCTCTCCTGCTGGGCTCGACTCTATCTGGCTTCAGCACCAGCTCTGACTTTCAGCATAAGATTTTACAGACTGCGAGAACAGCTTGTTGAGCTTCATTAGCTGTCTTGGCTGCAAGCAGGTGTGTGTTATACCTTGTTGCCATTAGCCTCGTTGCCTTGTTGCCATTAGCCATACAAAATCCGTGCACAGAGACGCATTTTTAAAGCGTCTGTCTGCACTTCGCTTGTCTCTGTCTGAACCTATGGCTGACCCAGGAAATGTTCCAGCCTTGAGGGGTTAAGCGTCCCTTGCATTACCCCAGCATCATTGTTGACATATCATCGGCAGTCATGAAAATGTGGTGATGAAGGATGATAAAATTAAGATATTTGTGTTTTCGTATTCTTCATGATGACAGAAACGTGACTAATGCTTGAAAAAATGCCCCTTCTTTTATTTGCTGCACCTCAGCTGCACCAACGCCATAATGCACACCCCAAGAAAATATCTGTTCTGCATGAAGTCTACTGTTTATGTCTGCCTTTTTTTCCTATAACGTGCCTCAATTCTAATACCATAAAGCATGTAAACATTAATATTTTGAAACAGGCTGAAATGCAGTTGGAAGTTAGATAGCCAGTCAGATGGACATTGAGAACTCGGAAATTAGCCAGTTTATTAAAAAATTACTACAGTTATGGTACGTACAACCTTGGATAATACATGATAACTCTGAATCGGATCATGTATTTGCAATGCTCAAAGCTTTCAATGTAAAAGAGCAATGCGCCTAGCATTCTGTGCCTTTGAACAATGAATGTAACTGAATAACTACTTCATTAAACTAAAATATATGAGTCAAAAGCAAGAAAACCAGAAAGAGCAAAAGGAAGAACCAAGGGGTTCATGAAACTCTGCATTTAACTTAATGGCTTATTAGATAAACCAGAAGCCTTCCTCACTAAAAAAGAGAATTTCTTTAATTCTTTAAATTGCTTAAATGCACATACTTTTGCCTGCTGTGTCAAAATCTCCAACACTTTTTGCTGGTAGATTCCTCCCAGTGAACTCAGCCAGGCCATGATTTTGCCATGCCCAGGTGAACCTCAGCTGAAAGGTGCCACTCACATGGGGACTAGCTGCTGCTAGGGTGCAGTGGGACTTGTGTGAGAGGATGTAGAGGGGCATTACAGGGCTTGTGACTGTCCACTAGCTGGCCACCCATCTCTATATCCCCCTCTGCCACCATAGTACCCGTGATAGTACCCACCCCCTACTTTCCCAAATGTCTCTTAACTGCCTTTCTGCACCTCCCTTTGAGCTTTTACCTTCTCTCTCCTGCCACTGTCCTGTAACCGAGCTATCCTGCCTCTCGCCCCTCTCAGGCACCCACTCTTTCCCACTCCTGAACCCTCTCTTGCTCCTGTGCCCCCTTCCTCCTACCCCCCTGACACTGGCCCCCCGACCCCTTCGGTCTCTTGCCCTTTTACCCCCTGTTCCTAACCCTGCTCTCCCTCCACCCTGCCCTTCCACCCCTACTTTTGCCCCTGAACTCTCTCTCTCCTACCCCTCCCCTGAACCCTGTTCCTCTGATCTCGGGGTTGGGGGGGTGGGAGAGTTTGGTGGCAGCATCTGTTTCCGGGCGGATGGCCTCAGCTGGTTCTGGTTTCCAGGAGGGAGGCCTGGCTATCGTAACCCTGCGGCGGGAGGTTTAGAAGGCTCAGCTGCCTAATGAGCTCAGGGAGAGAGCCCGGGCGCTCCTCTCTTCCCCTTCTGCTCCCACTCTCTTCCCTCTCTCTGTTTTTCCCCCTGATGGCCGCCGTGCCACAGAGGTACGTGTGTTCAGTCACACCACGGCCTCAGACAGCGCAGACCCACAGACAATCGGCCAGCACTAAGGTTCAGGGTTTATGAGAGGGGTTCACAGAGTGCTTCATATAATGGCCCTGGAGGAGCTGAGCACAGCCTTAGCTGTAACAGAGGGGGGGCAGGGTGGGAGGGGTGTGGGGTGGGAGGGGTGATAGGTTTAGTTTCAGCATGGGGGCTCCGGTCAGAGGGGGAGAGGCGAATGCCAGAATGAGGGGATGTATCAGCGCGGTGGGGGTAAAGGAATAAAGGGGTAGGTCCGTGCAGCCTGGCTCAGCAGCAGCGAAGATCAAGCAGGCCGGAGATACCGGCTCCGTCAACACCAGCCCACATCTGCCTACACCGCAGTCCAAATGTGCCCCCGCCTGTAGAGACCAAGCTACGCCCCAACCCCACCTACCCACAGAGTCGGGTGGCTGCCTCTGTGTGTGTGTGTGTGTGTGTGTGTGTGTGTGTGTGTGTGTGTGTGTGAACATCTGTATTTGTGTATGTATTTACATGTGTGTATACATGTAAGCACGTGTGGGTGACTGAGTGTGTGTGTGTGTGTGTGTGTGTGTGTGTGTGTGTGTGTGTGTGTGTGTGTGCAGGCATGCATGTGTCTGTGTGTGTGTGTGTGTGTGTGTGTGTGTGTGTATGTGAGGTACGCAAGAGCAGGAGAGAGACAGAGAGAAAAGTAAAATAACAAATGCCGATGGAGGTAGAAGGGAAAGGAAATAACAGGAGAAAGAAAAGGAAGGGGGCCACAGAAAGAGAGAGAAGGTGAGAAAAACAGGGGGAGTGAAGAAGGGGAGAGAAAGAGAAGAAAAGAGGGAGGGAGGACAGAGAGAGAGCGAGAGAGAGAACCACCATGCAGCAGTAAAAGCACCCTCCTCTTCCCCAGCCCTGTAATCAAAGCCAAACGAGGTTTTTGTTGCTCCCTATTAGTTTTTATTCCAACCCACCAACGGTGAGGGAGCCTTTTTCCACAGTGCCGTAAACACCACTACCGACGTTCACCTCTACAACCTTCCGCTTCCTCTGCGTTTGACGAAATCACCACTTACGTTCCTCACACAAATCAAAACACAAGACATTCTTTACATCCTCGTAGACGGTTGCAGTGGACTGTGTATTTAATATTCAGAACGAGATTGGATTTCATGTCCAGTAACCGCTATCCTGTGGAATTCCTTTGACTCCCAGCACTACTGAATTTTTCATCGTAGTAATATACTCGACTCCTCCAATAAGTTAATTTCCTTTCGCCGAGATATACAAAGGGGGCCGTAATCCTAAGGCCCTGTTAAACCTTGTCTTTAGGGTTTAGATTTAGTGTGTGAATGTGCGGCAGGCGGCCGCCCTGCTCTCCTGATACCTTTACCTTGATGAATCGCACATGCTCCTCTTAAAAGGAGCTCGGGGGCAGCGCGAGATTTACGGTGCAGATTTAGGGAGCGCGGATCGCTGCTGTCCCTCATTACAGCTCTACTCAAGCAGGTCCTCCCTCCCCGCGCTAACAGGCTCGTCCTCCCCCAGGGCCGCCTCCTGGGAGGGGGTCGCCCCTCAGAGACGGGGTGAAAAGGGAGCGTCTGACACTGCAGTCCCCGGGGTTAACATCTGTCTGGCGGGCGGCGTTTACCTCGGCGAGCGCTGACAACTTACGGGGTTTTGATTGGCCCGGGCTGCGCATGTGACTTTGAGGAGCCATTCAGAATGGAGCGTTTACGCGCACGTCAGATTAAAAAGGGCACTTTTTCCCCCTGGATCTGGAGGCTATCAGGTCCACTGACCGCTAGGAGGACATCGGTATCTCCCTCTCAGCCTGACACTCTGCAGATGGTGGTAATCAATGAGCGCAGCCATCTCTCCCAACACTCCAGAAATGGTTTCCCTGCCGTTGGTCCCAACACTCGACGCAGGGGTGTCAGGATCGCCCGGATGGGCCGTTACTTCTGGGCTTTATGTCTCGTGTCTGAGCTCACAGAAGGGCGCCTGTGTGAACAGGCCGAGAGAGAGAGAGAGAGAGAGAGAGAGAGAGGCGCAACACAGCCCCGGCAGTGTGATCCGGCTCTCCATAAACACGCTGGCCAGGTCAGCGCAGTTTGCTCAAGTTATTTCCACCTCCATCTGCCAAGACACGTAACGAATGCTCTGATATTAACTGCCGTCCCCGTTACGCATTTCGAAAAGGTTTATTTGGGAGCCGCGGGGCCCGCGGCCCGCAGATGTCAGGCGGAGAGGGGGCGGGGAGGGAGGGGCGGGCGGGGTGCACTCGGGGGGTGTGGCCTGCGTGTCAGGGGGTACGTGGTGGGGCACGCTAACGATGTGCCGGGCATGCCAGGTCGCGGTGGGGGGTGCGGCCATTCCACACGAGGGTTTCGCAAGAGAGTCAAGGTTGTTGAGGGTGTCGGGGGGTTAGAGTGGTGTTGAAACAAATATTGGTGTATCGCTAGTGTAATAATGGTGGAGTGTGGGGTTCTGGGGATGCACTGGTGTTGTAGCTGACGGACTGGTTTGGAAGAGGATGTAGTGGGATGGAGTGGGAGTTTGTGGTTGGGTGTTGTGGGTGTAACAGTGGTGCAGCGAGGGTGTTGGGTTTAGGGGACCCTCAGGGTGTTGGGGGCCCTGACCCGCTGCGTTTGTAGAAGGGGCCTCCCCGCTGCACCGCGGCTCCCACAGTCAGGACAGCCCTCGCCGGGTGATTTATCGGCAGCAAGTTGTAAAAACAATCTTATTAAAGACCAGAATGTTTGGTGAAGAAGAAGGAGGCAAAAAAGCCGCTCTAATTTATGGGATAATTAGGCTCATAGCTGCAGGCGTGCTGCCAAGAACGTCCAGTCACCCACCTCCCCCACTCCCCGCACACCCCCCTCTCCACCTCCTAGCTCTCCGTGTGCCCCGTGGCCACCCCCCGATAGCTTTTCAAATGAGAAACGGCCGAGAGGTCATATCTGGCACAGAGAGGCACGGTGTTAATCAACCTGAGGGGGGGCAGGGGGTCTCCCCTAGTCCCTTAATGCTGTAGAATTACAGCCAAATCTCCTCTGTCTCATTCATTCATAACGCCAAGCTAATATTTCCATAATAGCACCTACCTATGCGCATATAACAATATCTCCATGCACAATACTACCTTTATGTAACTGGTACTATTAAGGGCAAGAAGCAGCAGGAAGCAGCATAAATATACACATATACATGTGTATGTGTACATATATACACACATATATACACATATATGTGTATATGTCTCTGAGCGTACTTTTCATTGAAAAATGTAATCATCGTTCCCATATTAATAGGCAAAACAGCATTACGGTCGCTGTAAATTTAGCTGTCATTTGGCGGGGGAATACTGAATGAAAAGATGCTTTTATTTCACCCCACAGAAGTCCACTTCAGGCCCTGTGTTGCGAATCATGTCACAATGGGGCTCTTTAGGAGTCAGCAGAAATGCGGTGATGCATATTTCATACGGACAGCTGTTGAGCCTCAGCCATAAATCCTGTGAAATTAACGATCGATGCGCAGAGTCCTGGCAGAGTCACGGGAAAGTTGCACAGTTCCCAAAGAAAAATGGCAGACCAAACAAAACTATACGGCAGACCAAACAAACAGAGCTCTGAAAATAAAAACTAAAACAAACTCAGAAAACCTCTCGACGAAACACGACCATCAGCGCACACAGGGTCTGAGCATATGGAGACAGGCATATGCAGACAATGACTGGGAGGAAAGGGAATATTTGGAGGAGGTCTCTGTGGATGGTTCACTCCATCCTGTGTCTGTTTGCTTATACGTTCCAATCGAGTTTCATGCCTTTACTCACATTTCAGTTTGAAGGCTTTCTCAGTACACGCTCTGGTCTGGTCTGATCTCTGTCTCTCTCAGAATCATTTTTGGTTTGGTTTAGTCCAGAGCTCTCTCAGAGTACTGTACATACTGCTCTGGTCCAGTCGGTGTTTCGCTTAAAGTATGATCTGAATCTGGACCTCTCAGCATACAAGTCTGGTCAATTCTGTATTTACCTCACATACTGAGACTTGGCTCTCCTCTGTGAGGCTAGAGCATCTAGCTCCCATTGTCTAACAGCTGGTACTGTGGAGAGACCAGCACCAGAACACAGTCTGGTCCATTTTGGATCAACAGTCACTTTCTCAGCAACCCAACCGGCCTGGAACGGACTGGCTAAATAAACTGAAAATAATGAGGGAACCACAGGACGAGCACGGCCCGAAGAGACCTGGACGGGCCAGCACCGGCCAAAGAAAACACCCTTCCAATGTCAGAGGAGAAAAGCATCTGGGAAGACAGTCCGATTCTGCAGGGAAGAAATATTTTTGAGTAGGGCCGTATGTTAGCCGCACGAAGGCACGTTTGTGAGCGTGTGCGTGTATGTGAGTGTGTGTGTGTGTGTGCGTTAAGTATTTCCTCAGGTTTATGCAGTAGAAAATAATTATGAGTTCTCGTTGACCGCCAGATCAAGTCAACCAACCCATGTTAGTCCCTTCTCACTGTTCTGTCTTTCACCTTGCCCCCCTTTTTCCTTCTGTGAGGCTAATGCTGCTTTAAGCAAATTCACAGTCACAGAGAGAGAGAGAGAGAGAGAGAGAGAGAGAGAGAGAGAGAGCTATTCCCCAGCTCTGCAACATGAAAGCGGAGTGTGCAATCGGTCCTGCTCGCTGGGACTCCACCACATGAAAGCAGAGCTTGCTCCCTGTCCAGCTCTGTGGAGCTATGTAAGGATTTATGTCCTATTTATGTTTTCGGGAAGAATTAAGATTCCCGTGGAACCGATGTTTGCCCCACATCCCACACCCCTCCGCGCTGGTGGTCACCCTCTTGACGAGGCGGCCGGACTGGAGGTCTGAGGCACACGCTGGTCCAGCGGAAAAAATAATATTGCTCGGGGAACATTGCGAACAGTGTCTTACATTTAAAGAGGCATTCCAGTGAGGTCAAAATCTCAAAACAGCAGCTCCACAGCTCTGCAAAGTTCTAGGCAAAGTTTTATGTCTGATGAAATGCTTGTAAACTTCCATTCTTCAATAGTTGTATCATTATTTGCCATAAAATACAGTGTCGATACCCGTATCTCAAAAGACTATGTTTTTTGATTTTAAAATTCTAACAAAGTACCCAAATGACATTCCAGGGGCCTTTAATTCCTGATATTCTGTTCCTGATAATGAGGTGGTCAGACTTTTTGCCTATGGGGCGATGATTCAGTTTGACCTCACTTCTGGGTTGCAGTTGACCTACAGCGTGACAGCTGTCAGCGTGCCTCTCTGATTGGCTGCACCAGCAGACCGGCTCTATCTCTGTGCCGTTGTAGCGCCGCCCCCCACGGTGCCCTCACGGGCAGAGTGGTGGATCGGGGATCCACTCCCACCTCTGGAGAGATGCCAGCACAGCACGTCACGCCCGTGGCGCTGCTCTCCAATTGGGCGGCCAGAAACCCCCCCCCCGGGCTCCCACCGGGCGACTCCAGCGCATCCCCCCTCATGATTTATGAAGTGCGAGTTCAGCGCTGGCTCACATGTGTCACACACATGACTCTGATGTAATCGTTTCGCCGAGGGCTAAACAAAAAAGGCTCTGGATCTCATTTGCAGGCACGTTCCTCCGAGCGGCTCTTGGAAAGGGCTGCTCTGTGATCCACTCGTCCTCCTGATGGGAACTGTTCTGTGATCCACTCGTTCATGTGGAAAGAGCGGCTCGGTCATCTACTTATCCTCCTGATGAGTTCTGGTCTATGTTGTACTCATCTTCCTTGTAAGCAATTCATCTGTGATCTACTTGTGCTCTGTAAACCATTCATCATCCTGATAAATGCTGCTTGGTGATCAACTCATTACATTGCCTTTGCTTAGCAGACTCTAATCCAGATCAGCCTGGACAGGACACAGTTCACAATTTTTACATGTCATCCATTTAAACAGCTTGACATTTATTAAGGCAATTCAGGTTATGTATCTTGCCCATGGGAACAATAGCAGAGGCCCACATGGGAATCAAACCAACAGCCTTCGGGTTACAATCAGCCTTGTTCCTTGCCACTAAGAGCCTCCCAATTAAGATCAACCAATGACCCAAGATAAACTGATCAAAGCTGTGCATACATTACAGAAGAGTGCCAATCTTGTACCTACTCGTAACATGCCAGACTTTGATTTGGTTGCAGGTAATTAAAGCATAAGCCAAGTGTCTCCAAGAGATCTTTTCTGTTGTTTTTCTCCATCCTGATGTTGAGATCTGTGCTGGATCTCACATTTGGGTGGTTTTGGCAGAACGGCGGTTTTTGACATGAGCTGGCAGGTTTCAGTCCAAGGGATGTTGCTCAGACCTTGGCGCACAGGGAGGTATTAGACGCTGGTTGAAGTATATGAGGTCTGTAAAAACTCTGCAGACTCCATCTCCTGTGCCCACCCACCGCTTGGCCCACAGGAGGTTATTGTGGTTCAAACTGACTGACTGGACAAAGTCAGCCTTACCTTGGCACCCCTCGTGCTTATGCTACATGTTCATTCTGGCATAGTGATGTGTCTCTTTTTACTAACTGGTTCTGAGGCCCTATCTAACACCTCCTGAGGCCCTGTCTCTAACTGGTTCTGAGGCTCTGTCTCTACCTGGCCGCTCTCCCAGAGGCTCCATCTCTAACTGGTTCTGAAGCCCTGTCTCTGGTTCTGAGGCTCTGTCTCTAACAGGTTCTGAGGCCCTGTCTCTAACTGGCTCTGAAGCCCTGTCTCTGGTTCTGAGGCCCTATCTCTAACTGGTTCTGAGGCCCTATCTCTAGCTGCTTCTGAGGCCCTGTCTCTAACTGGTCCTGAGGCCCTATCTCTAACGGGTTCTGAAGCCCTGTCTCTGGTTCCGAGGCCCTGTCTTCAGCTGCTTCTGAGGCCCGGTCTCTAACTGGTCCTGAGGCCCTATCTCTAACGGGTTCTGAGGCCCTGTCTCTAACTGGTTCTGAGGACCTATCTCAAACTGGTTCTGAGGCCCTGTCTCTATTGGATTCTGAGGCTCTGTCTCTACCTGGCCCCTCTCCCAGAGGCTCTGTCTCTAAATGGTTCTGAAGCCCTGTCTCTGGTTCTGAGGCCCTGTCTCTAGCTGCTTCTGAGGCCCTGTCTCTAGCTGCTTCTGAGGCCCTGCCTCTAAATCACCCCTTGGCCAGGCAGCCTGTCCCTCCCTCTGCACCCTCTGCTCCCTCTCTTATATCGCTATTTATTTTCTTTGGCTCTCACATGACAGGAGTTTTGACATCAGATGATGATCTAATCGCCTCACAGTGGCCAAGTCAGATGAAAGGAAAGAAAACAGTTTTATATGTTAAATAATGTATTTATTTATTTATTTCACCATAAATTGGGCAGCCTTCCTGAACCCAATCTTCTATTAATCATTTTAATTGTTTAATAATCGCTGCACTGTTTAAGAAATGCTTGTGAGGCCTGGATTTTGTCTCTTTTCAGACAGAGTTTAAAAGATGAGTCAGTCTCTTAAGTGTCCAAGACAAATGCACTGTCTGTCCTGTTAACGTCTGCACTGTTAACTACTTCCCGACAGGTAGCTGCTTATCACCTGGCTCCTGTTAGTTGGTAAGCTGGAAGTCTGGTACCTGGGAAGTTCTGGGCAACTGCTACACAGACCATTATGTGGAGCTGGCACGATTACTTTGTGTGCGTGGGTGTGTGTGTGTGTGTCTGTGCAAAAATACTATCTGTGTTCTGCGCAAGTATATGTTTGTGTGTTCAGCATACTATGTACAGCATAGTTAAGTGAACTTCAGATTATTTATTAGAAGTCCCGGCTATTTACATTAACACTGCTCGTTATACCTGTGTGTATGTGTGTGTGTGTGTGTGTGTGTCCACGCATCTGTCAACAGATAATGGGAAATCATGGGAAATCCTCAGTCCCAGGAGATGTGTTGCGCTGGGAGAGAGGTATGGGTCTCACACCACTCGCCTCCACCAACAAAGGGGAGCATTGTGCAGCCGGTGTGAACGGCGGGCACTAGCTCGAGAAGGGCCGGACTGCCCCCACGCACACACACACACACCCCCCCACCCGTTGATCCTGTCGCCTCACTCCTTTATTCCCTCCACTTTCTGTCAGTTCAGCAGTTGAGTAAAAATCCGAGCGGTGTCGGGGGAATTGGCGTGTTTGCTTTTCTGGGATCAGTTAAAATCATGCATGTAATAAGGAGAAAATAGCTTTTAAGCCGGCCTGTAGGAAATAGTGCCCGGCGAGCCGGAGTATTATTCCTTATTAAATACAGACGGGGGAGCAGGGGAGGACAGTGCTGCAGCAGGGAGGGGCGGGGGCTGGTGGGGAGTGGGCGGGGGGTTAGGGGGGCACTTCCCTCCAGGTTTAACAAGGTCTCTCTCTCTCTGTCTCTCTCTGTCTCTCTCTCTATTGATCTCTCTCTCCCTCCTCCTCCCTCCTGTCTCTGCACCACTAAAATAAGATCCAGGCCCGGTCCTGCTGTTACAGAGGGTTACATCTTCTCTCCCTGGTCTTCCTCTACAGCACTCAGTCTGGACACAGAGCAAGATGATTTACGCCCATGACTTCGGCTTTGATCTGCTGTGAAGATTTTTCAGGCGGTTTTTAAGCGAGAGCAGATTTTTAACTCACACACACCTGGTCTGGCAGAGTCAGAGCCCAGCAGGTCAGCGTGTGAGTGTCCGGGCCTTGCTGGGTCGGCGCTCGAGCGACACAGGTCCGTCTCAGGCTGTCAGCACTGGAGAGTGTCCTGTAGACAAAATAGGAAGTGGCAGAGGGTCCCTCTTAGAACCAGAATGGCTGTCCCAGTCAGAACACAGCTGGGGTCCAGATGTATATGTCCAGCAACTGTCTGACACATGGGGACTCACCCACCGCTGAGAGCTGCACAGCAAAACCTCATCCCAATACGACACCATCCAATTATGCAGTGGGCCCTTCCAGCAATTCTAACATGTTCCTCTCCCCCATCAGTGATACAGACCCAGGAAGTATTAAAATGCAAAGTCCAAGAGGACCAGCTCTGTGACACTGTGGTCTGACTGTGGTAACACCAATAATCAGTTATCCATTACCCACTGGAGATGCCTGGGTTGTGATATCCATTTTCACATTCAGTGGAACTAGAGTTGGTGAGTCAGCAAGGGGCATTCTTAAAGATAGTTTGGAGATTCTGCAGGGTCCTGGAAAAATTCCTAATCTGGCCACCTAATCTTCCAGCAGTTTGGCTAAAAAATCCCTCCCTCTTGATCCAGGTGCATGCTGGATATTGAATACAGAATACTATATTCAAAGTAGAAGTGGACCTTTTTCTTTACCTCTCCTGTCTCACAATAACCACATACACAGTATTTTTTTTGTAACAGCCTTTTTTTCAATCATTGCAGTGATCATTGGTCAGGATCTCTCTCTCTCTGTCTTTCTCTCTCTCTCCATCTCCATTTCTGTTTTACACATCACTCCTCTACCTCACCTTATCCTGCTCCATTTACCCATTGCTCTTTTTTATTGTCAGTCTCTCTGTTTCACTCCCTCTTTTTTCTTCCCTCTTTCCCTCACACCCCTCTGTTTCTCCCTCTCCTTCTGTCTTACTCACCTCCAACTGTCTCATCTTTCCCCCCTCCTGAATTCAAATTGAAAGTCAAGCTGAAATGCTTGATCAACAATTGAAGATAAAACGTTGTATATATATTGTCGAAGCTCACAAGTTATGCACCTTCTTTCCTGCTGACAGGTCCAAGTCTCGCATCCAGCTCCACACCATCCCTCTGACTGGGCAGCCTACCTGTTAGAACTCAGTTGGTGTTGAAATCTTGATGTATGTGAAAAGGATGCACCGTCTGGCTTTTCGTTTTTTAGTGTAATTCAAACAGGCTTTGGCATTTGAGGTACGGACCTGAATTGCAAGGGCACCTGTGCTCCCCCGGTGCTCTCCTGAATTAATCACACCATGCCCAGCAGGGGGTAGAATCAAGGAGGTTGCATCCATCCTCAGGATGGCAGTGGTGCAGGCATATGAAAGGTCACCCCTAATGGGGCCTTTAACCAGACGCCAGCGAGGTGATTATTGAGCCCATAAAGATAACGACCCAGCGGCGCGTAATAACATCTCCTCGGCATGATTGACAGCTTAATGCCGTTTCTCCTGTTGAGGGATTACCCCAATGGGGGCTTTGTATTGCTCAGAATACCCCCTCTGTTAGGAGATTTAATGAAGAGGGACTGACAGTGGCCCCACTGCACCAGGGCCCAGACTCAATTACTTAGCAGCTGCACAAGACACAAGATATCTCCATCCCAGAGACACAATGACCTGAAAAGTCAAGATCCAACACGTTCTGACCTCAACTGTCCAACACACACTGACTGGAGCAAGACTTGTCTCATACCAGCTGAAACTATCCAGCTCAGACATGCACACACACATACACATATATACACACATGCACACATACACAAACTCATGCACAGTCTAACTCAGCCTTCCATTTTTTAAATCTCCATTCAGCAGCCTTATCATGATTCACGGTAACATGATTCTGTGAATCATAGTGTTTTATCTTTTGAAGCACTCTCAGCTGGAATGTTATTTGAAGTTATACATACATGTAGACATTTAGCTGACACTCTTGCCCAAACTTTTCACAGTGCAAATGATAAGGAAGGCGAACAGTTGTACGGATAAAAAAAATGTCCATGAAACAACTGAGATAATCTATAGGCATATTATAAAAACAATGGATACTAAGTATAGGCGAGACGAAATTCTGTTTTCGTGCTAAACGCACCTGTCTGCAGTGCATTTGAAAGATTACACTGGTCCATATCTGGGCGCAGTAATGGAGCACAGCTGTAACCTGCACCAGGTGCAACCCAGTAAAGTGCAGACGTTAATGAGGCTGAACCTCCATGTCTGAGTGAGGGTTTCAGTCAAACTGCTGTGAAGATTGAAATAGGCCTTGCATTAATTGAACTTCTCATAAGTACACCGAAGCAATTTTTAATGGGCAAGGTAAGGGGCGGGAACAATGTTTTTTAACATCAACATCAACTGTGATAAGAAGTATACTATAACTTTAAAAAGTAGCATGGAAAATGTGCAGCCATAACAATGTTAATAGCTTTGTAATGTAATCGCTGAGATATTATTTTCAAAGATAATAATTATTATTTTGAAAATGAACTTGCTGGTTAGTTCCTGAGCGTGTGTGTGTGTGTGTGTGTGTGTGTGTGTGTGTGTGTGTGTGTGAGCGCTCTGTGAGACCGCTCACGGCTTTCTCAGGAATGGCTCAGAGCTGAGATAAGAAACCTCTCCCCTGCTGGTTATTACTGTTTAATGGAGAGCAGAGGTCAGCCCGGGGTCAGCAATGCATCATCAAAGTGCGCCCTTGTCCTGGCGCTGTCACAATGAGCCCTTTCTTCCCTTTATCACCGCAGCGCCCCTGACACAGACACACACACACACCCCCCACTCTCACACACTCTGCCTCTCACTCTCCCTCATGTACAACACAGACATACACACACAGACAGCCCTGTTGTCTCATAAAGATAACCATTTTTACACAAAAACCTCACACCCAGTGTTGCTCTTTTCATTTTTAGATAAACACCTCAGACACACACTGTGTCGCTGTTCTGCAAACACTGTAGTTATCTGTTTCTCTACCACACACACACACATAAATATAAACATACACACACACGTATGTATACATCAGCACACAGATGCTCTCCAAGGTGGAGGACAGACGGAAGGTCTTTGCGTGCGTGTAACTGATAGAAATCACGTTGCTGACACAGGGCCGTGAGGATCAGCCAGAAAAAGCACCACAGAAGGACCGTTGGTGGAAATGATTTATTTTAATATGCGGAGCCGAACGGAACTTGGCATGGCATGCCTCAGAGCTTTCTTTGATTAAAATGAGAAAGAAAAAGAGAGTCATTTAGTGGAGCGCGGGGCCGTCTTTCAGCAGGATTTTATATCCAGAAGCCGAAACACCAGAGAGGCTGTCACCGAATTCATCTGGACCTCAACGCCCCCCCCACAACCACCCCATCTGAGAGGTAGAGACATCACAGACCTCAGATTCATTACAGAGAGAGCACACACAATTTTTTTAAATGCACACATATGCACACAGACACACGCTATGCATTACACAAACACTTCCTCCTACCACTAGAGACACACATGTGCACACACACACACACACACACACACACACACACACACACACACACACACACACACACTCTCTCCCTGTCTCTCTTCCTTTTTCTGCAAAACCTAAATGCCTACCTATGTAGACAGGAACACACACTTACTTCTGTATGCACACACTTAAACATACATCTCCGCTTGATGAAAGATGAACATACATTAAAATTTATGGTCTTTTGTTCCATCGTTAATCCCCATCAATAGCCATTGCAGAGGCAAGCACTCCAGCATATATGGTCACATTTCTGTGGGTTGGAGTACGGGGTCCCACATACAGGCCTTTAATAGAGAGCAACGGAGACACCACAGTAAGGGTGATAAATGGGGATTGGGGGGGTAAAGGGTCAGAGGTCACATCCTGAACTACAGGGGTACTGATTTGCCCCCTGTGGGGAAAAAACAGAGAGCCCACAAAGGCCGCTGTCACATACCTGTTAAAGCTAGGGACTGATGGCATTCCTGAGACCTCATCTCCACTGCCTGACAAAAGGCTAGATGAGGAATAACATCACTGTGCCACCAACCTTCAGCGAAAGACCTCTGTGTGTCATTATAGGATGCCGCCAACAGAGGGAGCCATACTACTCTCTGTCATACAATGGCCTATGAATTTAATTATTCAGCATGCCCAACCTGTAATTGGCCTAAGAGTTCAATTAACCGTCACAGTCATGTGTGCTTATTGCAGTACTAATGGCTAATTGTTTCTCAGAGTAATGCATAATAAAGTGTGCACTATTTTCATCAGCTTGTTGTACTGGGTTCAGCATTTATTGGCCTGATACAGACTGCACAACACACCAGGGAGATCGACTGTAATTGGCCGCTGCTGAAAGAGACAGGTTGTAATTGGCCGCTGTTGAAGGAGACGGGTTGTAATTGGCTGCTGGAGGGGGAGACAGACCGTCTGCTGGAAGGGAGAGCGACCTGTTGGACCAAAACCATGCTGCCCACGCAGTCCTCTCATCTCTCTACTCGTCCCTCCCCTCTTCTCCACCTTCTTAATTCGGCGGTGTCTGACCACTGGTGGAATGTTGGAGTGTTGACAAAGAACATAAGTGAGGACCCATAGGTGGACTGGTTTCCAAGGCCTCTTTTGGCAGAAAACAAGACTCATTTTTTTCCCCTCCCTTTAGCTTTTTACCAGAAACACAAAGGCCTAATGTAACAAACTTCTGGCAGCATCTCAAGAACAACAACATCTTTTTGATTTCAAATGAGAAGAGGATGAGCAGATTAATCTAATTTTTGCTCTTGCCCTTGTGCTGTCTCTTTGTTGCAAGATTTGGTTATTTATGTCCTCGTCCATAACCCCCCACCCTACCCCCAGTCTGACCATGTGAGGCGCTTACTGGAAGGAAACTCAAAGTGACAGATCACTTTCACAATGAACTGGGAATGTATTGTCTCAGGGTCCCGCGGGGGAACATTCTTGAATGTTCCGGCAGCCTGGCCCGGGCTTCCTGGTGCATGGCGTGGCGTTTCTGCATCGGCGGAGCTCTTTGAAGCACCCGGCGGACACGAGGGCGAGTCTGAACCCTGCCCCGATACTGCAGGGGACTGCTGGGACTGTCAGCTCAGGAAGAGAACCCATCTGAGACACGGTCAGACTGTGTGTGTGTGTGTGTGCGTGCGTGCGTGCGTGCGTGCGTGCGTGCGTGCGTGCGTGCGTGCGTGTGCGCGTGCTCTGTCCTCGCAGCTGACGCGTATGGAGAGTATGGAATGTTCTATAGAGATGTTATTGCAGCTGGAGGAGAATAGCAGGAGACAGCGGAGAAGCGGAGCCCCCAGATCAACACGACAGTAATTGTGCTGGAAAACTTGAGGAACCGGACAGCGCTTAACCCACACAATGGCAAACACATTTCATTAAACCTCCCCTATCTCCCTTTCTTCTAGAACGCTCCGATTTTATTTTAAAAAAGCATTTTACTATGTCATATTGACGATTGTTTTTTTTTCTTCCTCATATGGATCGACCTACGGGGCAGGCAGAAGCAGTTGACATGCTCTTTCTGCTAACTGCCCCTCAGAGCTCTGGTCAGAGGTCAGAAGAACACCTGCTGGCCACTCCAGACGTTCCAGTCCCACTGTTTAGTACCTCAGAGAGCCCCGCAGAACTCCACAGAACTCCACAGCCCTGCTCCGGGCGATGTCAGTGTTAGCCTGATATCTCTGTTATGCCTGGAGGGGAATGTTTTACATCTTAATAAATCTGTGACGCTAAGGCGATGGGACATGGAAATCTGAAAGATATATACTTTTATTTAGCGTGAGCTCCGGTTTAAAGGCCTCGTTTGAGAGAAATGCTGGCAGGAACCGATGTGCACTCTCTCTCTTTCTCTCTCTCTCTCTCTCTCTCTCTCTCTCTCTCTCTCTCTCCCTTTCTCTCTTTTTCCCCCTCTCACTCTTTGGAAAATTTTATTTTATGTGGCAGTTTCCCAAACTCTGTCAAGCTGCATGGACAGTAAAATTACTCTGAGCAGTCAATGTGAACGGCTTTATTCCCTCACCTTTGGCCTCCAATAAAAAAGAACATTAACCCATTTTGGCCAAGTCCCACAATCAGTGAGGTATCTGGCAGAGGCGCGGAGGGGTGGGGGAAGGCCTGAAACATTACGAGGAATCAGTTCCTTAGTGTCCAAGCTCATCACCCCTGTCAGAGGTCTCCCGGGCTTTTTTGGGCTATTTTTTTGTCCCGGTCTTGTTCCAGAATGGCTTTGCGTGCCTTTGTTATTACACCATTGCTTGAGTCCAGATCCTCCTATGATTCGATTTACATTGATAAACAAAACAAGAAAACAAACATTCTTCAGCTTGCTATTATTCTTATTCTGACAATATTATACAAAATAACAATATTATAAAAAATGTTATAAAATAATATTAACTGGATTAACTGGATCAATGACTCATAAGAATAAACCAAAGGACCCTGCTCTTCACAGCTGCACACTATGATTGGTTCAGATCGGTACATCGGATAATGCACGATTGCTCCAACAACTTTAGGGTTCATGAAGCCTTACCCTCCTGTCACTAATATAGACATAGCTAGTGATGTTGCCTGGAGGTTTATGGGTCAAAAGTGAGCTGCTTCGTGGCAACAAAACGAGTTCTTTCCATTCAGTATCGTCCTCTTTGACCCTCTGACCCTTGGTTCAACTCCTGTCACTCATTCCAGCTACTCAACTGCCTGAAAGCATCAGGTCAGGGATTCAAAAATGTTTATCTGTTGATCGTAGGAAAAGACAGGCAACAAGCCAACCACCCCATAGCATGCTGGGAGAGAGGAAGAGCACTTTTTGAGCTTCTTGGCATCTCTTGTGGACCCCCACCGCCACCGACAATTGGGTGAGCTGCCTAAATCTCATGATCCATCAGAACTCTACTTGAATAAACTTCTTTTGGACTTAAAAAAAACACAGGTTACTTCTACAAGCAAATAAAACCCAGAAAACGTGTCTAGTTTGACACGCCAAGTATTTATAAATTAGCCTTGTAAAAGATATTGACATGCTGTGCATAGTACATCCAATTGAACACTCTCCCTGGGGTTATAAACATATCAGATATTACTGGCTTAGTACTGGCTTTTTCCAGAAAACTTACTGAACTTGATGTTCCTACTAAAAAAAGGCACATTAAAGGAGAGTTAAGCAGTAATGGCATTTTCAGTTAAAAGGCAGGCATAGATACTCTATATGTGCTGCAAGGTACAGTTTCTATAAAAAGACTAAATGCTCCAACCTGAAATCTGTTTTTGCAAGCTCCTCAGGAGAAGTTCCGGCGATGTCACTCAAATACTATTTTGGGCATTGAATCAAGTTCTTGGAGAGAGTCAGAGCAGGTGTGATTGACCAAACTCAACAATCTAGAGAAGGCTAACCACCCACCCCACCCCTGACACATACACCCACCGCTCTATTACTCCACAGAACACAGGCCTTTCGTTTGTTTTTCCTGGAGACAAATTTTCTCTCAATTGACGCAATTCTATTGATTAAATAATGGCCGACTTCCTCCTGTCAGGCCGTTTCTCTGGCCGGCGACTCTGGCGTTTTGACGTCTCTGCGGAAAGGATCGGGAGGTGTGGGCTGGAGAGAGGACCTGTCAAAATAATTGACAGCTTGTCAACTTCCAGCATCAAGCAATGGCAGTGCCTGGAACTCTTCTCCTTGCTCCCAGCCTGACTTTTAAAAATGCATTTCAGATGTAGGGGGAATATGGTATATGCCGGGTTAGTGGGGGAGGTGCCCTTCACTTGTGAGTGACTTTAGGAAGTTTAATGAGGAGAACAGGACATTCAGCCTGGCTAGGCTCATCATTCTGTCTCTAGTCTAGAAAGCATCTAGCACAAGGTCAAGCCTGATATATGGCAAGCAGGAAAAGCTGCACTGGTGGAATGGCACTGTTTAAGCAGCACAGCCAATACAGCACAGACAAGACAGTACAAATAAACAGTCCAAGTAAGACAACACAGGTGAAACAGCCCAGGTAAAGCAGCATAGGTTAAACAGTACGAGTAAGACAGTTCAGGTACCAAGGCACAGATAATAGCTCAAATCAAGTCAAATCACGGCAAGTCAACACAGGTAAAGCAGACCCGGTAAGGTAGCATTGTATGATAGTTAAAATAAAGCAACACAGGTTAGAGAGCACAGGAATGAAAATATGCATAAGAAAAGTAGAGCACAAGCAAGACAGCAGAGGTAAATCCACGAAAACAGTACTGATGATGCTGGCAAAGAATGACATTAACCTTTTACACAGTCATAAACTCAAGATGAATGTGGATGGCTGTTTAGATCTCCCTGACTAATCTTTATAAATGAGCCAAGGATTAGTCTGGATTAAGGCTAGTGTTCTGGCCCGACTGAGCAAAATAATTCAGGCTCTTCAACTGATGTCATAGATGTAGAAACCCCACCCCCAGATCATGTTTCATTTGCTGTAACTTCCTCCTTCCTCGGGTTTAGAGGTTAGAGCGCAGTTGTATGTAGGCTGTTTCTGTGCCATGATGCACCAAAGACTGAAGTGCCACGTGCAGGTTGACGGCTCTTGAGAGAGGACCTGAAGGAGACCCGCGGCGGAGGCGGGGGGAGGAGGAGGAGAAGGAGGAGGTATTCGGCAGTGACCTCGACTACCAGCTTGTAAAAATAAATCACACATCTGTTTCCAATGAGGGCCTGACATATTAATGCTTTTATGCTTGTTATGAAATTCTTGTAATGTAACCCCTCCCCCCCTCCCCCACCTTGAAATCTGAGGGGGTGTTCACAAGCCCTCCATGCCGCCTGGCCTGGACTGTCGTCTACACTGCTTTCATCCCTCAACCATCCCTCCTTCCATCTCTCTCTCTGGCTGAGCTGTCCCTCTTTATCTCTCTTACCTGATAATTCTTGCCTTTTCACACACACTCACTTTATCAATACAGAGTTATTTCTCCCTTTCTCTCTCCCACTCTCCCTGTGTCTGTCTCTCACCCTCCTTCCCTCCCTCCCTCCCTCCCTCTATGTCCTTCCCTTTCTAAGTTTAAGTTGAATGTATGTTTAATGCATATTTAATGTTATGGCTGTATGTGCATTTGTTGTGATTCAGTGCATACTTCCTAAAAGGGGCGAAGCAAACTTGGAAAATACAAGCATTGAAAAAATGGCCACCGAAAAACAGCCACCCCACATACTGTAGTCACAAAGGTGACCACCTCGAAACCAGGGGCTCCGCCCACACCAGAACCCAGCCCCACGACTCAACTCATGGCGTAGCCTTAAAACCTAGCACAGCATCTTAGCATAGGGTCTAACGCAGTGTTCTACCACAGGGTCTAGCACAGATTCCCAGCACAGGGTGTACTGCAGCGCTTAGCACAGGATCCCAGCATCCCAGGGTCTAACACAGCATCTTTGGTCTGGCACAGACTCCCAGCAGCAATGTCTAACGCAGCATCTCAGCACAGGGTCTAGCACGGGTTCAGCACACAACAGCACCGCGGTGGGCCGCTCCAGACGCTGAAGGCCAGGGCCAGAGCTCTCCCTTCAAAGGGCGGCTGATTTACACCAGGAGCAGCAGGTGAGGCCACTTCCTCCCCAAATAATGTTTTCAATTAAACAATTAAGAGCAGAGGCAGAATGAAAAGCAGTGCACCTCGCGGCTGTATTCCCGCCGCGCAGAGCATTCCTCCGCGGCACTGCAAGATGAATGGGACTTAAAGCTCCCTAATGATCCCATTTCGCGAATGCGTCCATATTTCTCTCTCTCCGAATAAGAAAAAGCATGCCGCGATCCCCACATAAATATCCCGCTCCACAGAGCTGTTTTTCATTTGATAAGCGTGAGCTCCGTGCCAATTTTTAAGCCATAAATCAGGTGAGCGTTCCTCTGAAGCCGCAGCGCGTGCTCGGCCAGAACGGCTGTGTGGTAGCAGACCGGACATCTGCGCATCGGGGCGCAGGCTGGACCCCCGCAAATTCAGAGGCATGGCCCCCATCCGCCCCAATTGGTCGACATTAGCACCCTCCTCCCTTTGGTTCTCTTGAGCCGGACTGACATGCGAGCTCTTTCTGAGAAAGCTTCATTCCACGTATTTTAAAGAGAAATGGTCCTTTCTGTAATTTTTTTCTACCTACAGCTCAATCATGCCACACATTTAACAACATTTGTTGTTGTTTTTCTTTCCTTCCCATTCCAACCAGTACCGCTGGGCTCTTCTGCTTAAACAAGAGCAGAGCCCATCTGCACTTTGCGTGACTCTATGTACAAATCAAAATCATCATCAAACTCAAATGTCATTTGATATACCGTAGTGTTCTCAGCAAAGAAAATGTCACCAAGCACAATCCACATGGAGGGTTTCATAGGAGCCAATTAGTCATAGCAAACTTGAAAGGATGACAAACGATGCTTTGGCAGCAGAAAATATGGCACCTGGAGTGACATTAGTAGAAAAAAAACGAGATGCGATCGAACTATGTTTGATCTAAGAAGGAGGGACATTCTAGCGGAACAGCCAGTCACATATAGCTAGGTATCGTATAAGTGATTTGCTCCTGAGAGAGAGAGAGGAGAGAGGTTACCAGCAGGGGGTTGAGCCGAAGCCTCAGGCCTATAATTCTCAGGAAGTAAGATGGATGATTATGAATAAAAGACGATTATGAATAAACACATTCCTCAATGCTTGGTAACCCCCACCATCACACACACACACACACACACACACACACACACACACACACACACACACACTCTTTTCACCACTGGCTTGGAGCGCAGTTCTCGCATGTGGTTCGAGTTAAAAAGCCATCAAACTGAAACAAATAAGAGAGTGGAGGGAGGCTGGCGTCTTTGAAGTGTGTGCAGATCCAACCGAAAGTCTTAATTAGCCACAGACAATTGCAATCTACTGTTTATTTGTGAGGGTGGAGGGGGGGGAGGGTCCGGGTGCCAAAGGTAGGACTAGCCAGGGGCTTCCTTTGAGCTCGGCCATGTGGAACCAAACACGTTTCCGTCACAGTGAACTCAAACTACCCCTGTCCCACAGCGCACCAAGTGAGTGCTCAGCCTGCCAGTGAAATCTGCTCCCCGGCCGGACCCCGGGAGTCCCCGTGTGGGCGTTGGCGTTCGGGACCTACCTAATGGAGCGTAGAATGAGGGTGTCAACCACGGGGCCTGGACTCAAGTCCTGGGTGCCCTTTGTCACCTGGGGTCGACCCAGGTGCCCGTTCCAGGGTCACTCTCACCCTCTTTTTGCCAAGCCCCTGTGTCACACGGGCAAACTTACCCGAAAGTCTAAAGTCAACAAACGTGGACGATTACAGGGAAAAACAGGAAACTGTTTCCCTTCCAGGAGACTTGTTGCAAATGCCATTTCTCAGCCATTGCTTGTAAAAATTCTCAGAGTATCAAGTCTCACTACTTTTAAAAATAAAAAACAGGAGCAATCTGAGAATTATTTCCTCTGGATTTTCCAACCTTCCTCATGTAAGAACCACCTTCTGGCACAAGCAGTTGTATTGAATAAGGCGTGACTGCATCTATATCCACTCCGTCCAGCTCCTGTCGGTGCCATGAGTCAGATTTCACAGGTGTCATTAGCCCCTGAAGACTGTATCTCGTACCTGGTGAACTGAGGACATGAAGAGGAGACAGGACCATTCAGCCTAAGCAGCAAAGAGCATTGGTAAAATACTCACACAAGTAACATGCAATAATATAAAAGCTGACCATGACACATAATTTGCAGCTTGTGTCATTTTCTTCCTGTTTTCATGGTCAGCTATCACAAATATGCTTACACAGCTTATTTGCCACAGCAGCAACTGATTTTTGATTAATTGCAATTTTGTCCTTATTTTACGGCAGCAGACAGCAGGGGTGTTATCGCTATGTAATTTCATGATCCAACCACCAGGTGGCACCAGCAATCCTTCACACAGAACTTCAGAACTGCTTACTGTAGCTGTTGCCTGTATTTGAAATGACACTTTTTGAGACACACCACAGTAAGAAAAATGCATGACATTTCTGTGTGTGCTCAGAAAATTAATGTTTGTCAATGAAACCACTTAACATGATATACAGCTCATTTTAACTACATAATCAAACCAAGTGCCGTTGTTTATATCATCCTACATTAACAACATGTTAATAAACATCATAAAAACGCTTCTGTCCTGAACAGAACCAGGAAGCCTTGCTAAGGTCTATGGGTCCATTTCTGTCCCTTAATCAGTTGCCCTTCAGCGTCTGCCTCCCGGCCTTATTACACCTGGGCCAAGTCATATGGAGCCAGTGCAGCCCAGGTGAGACCCGCCTCGTTCGAGTACCCCGTCACCTACCCTGTTGCCGGGCAAAACGATAGCGTGCCACTGGGCTGGGCGTCTCTCTAAACGGTTGTGACGTTAATGCCGGCCAATCCCTGGGTCACCCTAATCTGGTCACATGATCCCGGGCGCAACTAATAATAGAGACAGTGGCTCCCCGCACACACCCCTCCGCCATCTTACCGCGGTGTTGCCTTCCGGCACTCCCCTCTCTCTAACCCCCCATCCCCCGTCCCCCGTCCCGTCGCCCCCAGCTTGCTCTGGCCGAGGTGTCAAGGCACAGGGCAAGGGATGATTGGCTCTTCTTTAGCCCAATTTAGTGCCTCACGTTCTCGTGTCTGCTGCTCAAGGAGTTTCTCACCTGAAAACACTTCATTTCAACCTAGAGATACAGCTGGGTCCAAATGAACTGTGTTACCTCTGAAATCTAAAAGCCTAGGACTAATCAAAGGAGTTGACATTACTCTGTTTCAGTCATACAGTTACAGTCATGCTGGAATGTAATATTGAGGAGTTATACTAGATATACCCAATACAGTTCACAGTAGTGGCCGTACTTGGTGGCCAACTATGGACAGTATTAATGCTCTATGTTAAAATCGACTCTGGTCTGCTCCGGTTCTTTGGGAATGTGTACTTATACAATTATGCAATATGTGCTGTATTAGTTACTTATGAGGACCTGACAATACTGTTTTAGTTACTTATGAGGACCGGAAATATGTTAGTCTGCATCAGCATAGTCAGTATTTTTATGGAGGTTAATATGGCTTACACTGCACTGAATTTTAGCACGCAACTTGGAAACAGCACTGATTAAAACGCATACCAGAATGTATTCATTTAATCAGAGATCCACTCTGTGATTGCCTTATAGCAGCTGGTTATTGACGACCCTGCAAGGACAAAAGCAATAAGGTATTACTTTATTTTATTTTTACAAACAAGGGTCACTTTTTGAAAATGGGGTAAAAGAAAATTAAGATGGTTGCCATTCCATTTCTGGCCTGTAGGGGGCAGAAATGAAAATGCAATAATCCACACTCTACATGAGGTTTGGTTAATCTTTCATTTTGGTTGAAAATACACCCAGGGGAAGAAACTTTGCATCCTTCTTCCAAAAAGGGTGGCACCAGGGGCTTGCGGGAGGCCACGCCTGCTATCAATCAGCCCATTGCCATGGAACCACCATAGCTCTGACTCTCAACCTACCAAGACTTCATATAAACAGCGGTGTCCTCTTAGTTTCTTGTTAATTATGTAACAAAAGAGTGTTCAGTTTTTTCGAAAGTCATGTTCCTTTTTTTTTATTAACAGGATCACGTGGTCAACAGCAGACACTAAAAACACACAGGAAACGCACAATGGAACTCGGACACCTGCGCAGTCACACCTCTCACTGCGCAGGCAGCAGCGCAGGAACTGCGCAGACAGGGATAAACACAGAGAACACAGGATTCTGCAAGTCTTTGGCTGTATTTCAAAATCATTTTAATCTTTTGTCATTTTTTGTCTTTGTATCGGTTGTTGTCTTTGCTGAACACCTGCACAAATCAAAATAGAAACAAAGAATTGACAATATACCTCAACATTTTTTTTTTGTTTTTGCAACACTTCATAAACAACATAATAAAAATAACTGCCTTTTTCTGTTTTCCTTTTCTTTTTCTACAAAAAATTATAAATATTTTGTGTTCGTTTTCTTTTCTCCATGAATATACAAAAAAAACTATACAAATCAAGTTTTTTCGCGAGACTGATACTATACAAATGAAACAAAAGAACTGAACATAAAGTCAACTGAAACCAGAACTATGCTGGGATATCTGGGGGAAAGTGATGGAGCTTCTCACCGCGGTAGGCAGTCTGATAAGGCCACGCTCGTTCAAAGTACAACAAAAAAAAACGGCAACAAAGCGGAGGAAAGGAAAGCAATGGGTGTCTTCTCACGTGTTTCACTCCTAAGGCAAAGCAGCCCTTCAAACTGTGGGCCTTCAGGGGGGTTTTGTCTCCGGCGTTCACAGGATCACAGTCACAAATGGGCTTCTTCTCTTCCGCCATTTTTTGGTTGGACTGCGGAAAGGCATGTATGTAGTGTACTTCACGACAAAAAAAAGACGGAAATTTTTTTGAAAAATTGAGCAGACTAAGGAGGAATAACAATGAATGCTCACACACGTATACACATCAAGCGCACACACACACACAGGTACAAATTACTTATAATCTGCTGCCTACGTCGACTGCTAATTGTATTCTATGCGTTCTATCCCTACTCCATTCCAACGCACAGCTCTGACAGTGTGAGCTTGCATCACTGCTGATACACTGCTTTCTCTTTGATAGCTGGTATTACTACTGATACCTCCAAATCCACTGACAGCACGATAGCCCCGAACCCTGTTTGATAGCGGATCAGTGCTGATACCTCCAAAGCCCTCTGTGACAGCATGGATGACACCCCCCAGACTTTCTAACAGGGTGTATCACTAATGTTACCCCCAATCAGTCTGAGAGATACTACTGATATCTCTTTAACAGAGCGTATCTGTAGAGAATCACTCAACAGCTCCCTAATGTGTGTCACTGACATAAGAACAGGTAAAAGGCAGTGCTGTGTGCATCTGACAGTTGACTCACAGTCCTAAAAACAGCAAGCGCTTCATGAGGCATCTTCTTTAAAACACAAAAAAAACAGCCTGGTATGTATTTCCCATCAAGAAAGGGAGAGGGCCTCAGAGATCATACGAACATCTGTGCTGTGTAAAGCTTGAGTTTGCATGATTACCTTGTTTTCGTTTAAAGCACTGGTACATTATGATTACCTCGTTTTTTAATCTAGTCCAAAATTATCACACTGGTTTCAAGGCAGAGTGCTGGCAGTTTTTGCAATGAGCCTGCACTTGTATCAGATAAGAGAGACGGGGCAACAATGCAAGCCTTCATGCCTACATTTCCTACTCCCGTGTCTCAGGTCTGCCCCCTGCAGGAGGCCCGGGGAAGTGCACATGTAGTGTTTGTGGGTTCTGATCCGACATTGACATGCTCAGACAGCCGCGTTGATCGACCTGTGCGGGCGCAGAGACTGACGGAGAATGACCAGGGACCAACCACCGGCACATGACTGCGTGTGCGTTTCACACGCAAAGCAAGAACTCACCGCGTGCCTCCTCAACACAGACACGCGTGGCGGGAGCGAGGGCCACCCACACCGCCCGCGGTCCCGCAAACAGAGTAACCGTTTCCAGGCCCCGCAGCCGCGTATACAACCAAACATAAACAGAACACTTAAAGAACATTAAAAATGAGAGAAATTAATCTAATGACCATACATTAACAAGAATGTGCAATATCACACCTCAATCTGAGAGTTTAATTCCCCCCCATACCGAGGCGCTCTGGAGAGTGCGTCTGTGTGTGCGAGGGGGGGTGGGGTGGCGGTAGGGGGGTGTCACATACCTGTAAGGTACAAAACAAAACCATTTTTTAAAAAAGCAACAAAAAAACATTAAAAATTATTTAACAAAAAATGCTATAAAACATTATAGAAAAAAAACACTATAAAAATAACTAAATGCGAGCGCTTATGTGTGTGGCTGACTAGGTCAGGCTGAGTCCTGTCAGACAGGTACGGACAGACAGACAGACAGACAGACACAGGCAGGGTGCTGAAATGATCTCCAAGTGAGATGGCAGACAGGCCGGACACACCCACATGTTCTCAGGCACTGGTTCTCCGGATGCATAGAACGCTCCTGTACGCTTGTGTGTGTGTGTGTGTGTGTGTGAGAGAGAGAGAGAGATGCTGGCTGTGTCCAATGGGATACGTCAGAGGATGTGCTAAACCAGTTAAGGGATTATGGCTCTGTGGCAGCGACCCTGGCCAAGAACCCTCTCCCTACATCGCCCTTCGGGGAGGGGTCGCAGAGGGCAGGTGTGATGAAACCTGGTGGGGAAGGGGGTGTTTGGGGAGGGTGGTGGCTTGCCCCGCCCTCTGTCGCCGTCCTACCAACCCCTCGGCCATGCTGGTGAGCGCGGCGAGACGAAAAAACAAGAGCGGAACGAGAAAGAAAAGAAAAGAGAGGAAAGAAAACACATGGCACCACCTAACATTCCAGAATGCTATTCACAGCTGCCTCGAGAGCGGAGTCTCTGTCGGCCATCAGCGGCTGGCCGGGGTCCATCGGCAGGGGCCTCGCGGGGCCCTGGCCCGGGACGGGGGGGCTGCCGGGGCCGCTGCCCGGCGACGCGGCCCCCGGGGCGGGGCTGCCTCCGCCGGCGCCGGCAGAACACCTCTGCGTCCTCTTCAGGTCCAGGATGCTCTTGATGGCCGTCTCCAGGTGCTCGCTGAGGGACACCTCGGGCGGCTCCCCGCCGGGGTCCTTGCAGCCGGGCTGCGACTCTGTCCTCAGGGCGGGGTCGGCCCCGCCCCTCGCCCTGCCCTCCCACCCTCTCCCCGTGTGCGCCGCGTCGCCGTGGTGGCGGTCCCTTCCGGCGAGCGTCCCCGGCTGGTCGGGGGCGCCCTGCTCCCCTTGTCCCGGGCTGATGTCCGTGGGCTTCGGCAGACAGCAGAAATCCTCCAGGAATCCCTCTGCAACAGGAACAAATGACATCTTGGCTACATCCCAATTCCAGCACAATCACTCCCCCATCAGCATTTCTCAGGGTACAACTGCCATCATTATAACATACACTTGCATCACAACCATCTCTTTAAAAAACATCAGACTTACAGAGCAATCACGGTCTGGAAAGACTGCTATTACAGCACAATCACATCTTTGCTAACACAACACTTACGATGCCATCTAGGTGTCGTTACATTTAGATTACAGCACAAACAATGTCTTCAAACATCTCACTTACAGAGCAATCACAATCTTTAAAACAGCTATTATGGCACAATCATGCCCTTCAAAACATCACACTTAAAATGCCATCACAGTGTCTGTAAAGCATCAGCGTTATCGTCTTCCTGTATGCCGGAGACTACGAGAATAATGGCAAAACCAGGGGTGCAACTAACAGCAGACAGCGCATGAAAGGACTTGACCAAAAAAAGATAACCATCACTTCACATAAAGGAGAGGGAACATCAGGCCACTGAGTGTCCACTGTCATCCGGGCCGCCAGTGTTTTCGCATGGGTGGGAGGGGGAGAGAGGACCGCCCGCGGGGAGATCTCGTTACAGCTTATTCTGAGTTATTGGCTTTGACTGAAATCCAAAAAAAGGACTTGGAAGGCGAGGGTCACGCATCTTTCCGGGAACCTGCAGCCAGCTGAGCCCTGACCGCCTGAGAGTTCTCTCGCAGATTCTAAAAATCAGTCACGTCGGCTGCGCGTTTTCTCCGACTTTTCAGAAACACTTCAAGGATGAATAGCAGTTTCTGAGAGTTAGATTAAATGCTGCCATAGACAATTTGCTGTGAAAACGGGCTACTTTGAAGACAGACCTGTGTGGAAATACTTTCTGAGATGCGTAATTTTCAAAATAATTTGCGTTTTGCATGGACAGCTGCTTGCAGATGCTCTTGGCAGCGAATACCAGTCTTCAGTGACTTTTGGAACAGGCTTAATGCGTAACAGGCTTAATGTAGACGCAAGCAAGCCAGCCTGGTTAGAAACATCAGCACACTGACTTCAACTTCAACTAGTGAAGTACACAGAAAGAACATACTGTGTGCTCAATGTAAAGGAAGAATGAAAGACATTCATTTCTGTTAAGATTTGAGTGATTTCCCATTGCTTTGTGAGGACACCTGGATACCTCCCCACTCCCCTTGACTATCTAAGGGTGAAAATATTTTTCAAGGATGTTAGGGACCTAGTAACATGGAGTTTTAAGTTGATCTCACTACCTGTTGCTGTTGTCTGTGTACCTGATAGCTCTGCCAGTTTGGTGGCATTGTGTGCCAAAACACCTATCCCAGTTCAACATGCCAACAAAGCAAGCCTTTTCTCTGATCCCCTTTGGAACTTACCATCCACATCTGTTTTACAACAAACTGATAATGCTGCTAATACATTACACATGTATTTATTCACTGATAATGGGAGGAGCCACACCCTGCCCCGCCCCTCCCCTCCCCTTCCTCACCTGGGTCCACCAGCGCCAGCCGTTTGTCCTGGGTCAGGTTGCTCCGCTCCTCTTGGTTGAACGTCCTGTCAATCATCACCATCTCTGAGGAGGGGCTGGTGCGCTGGGGGAGACAAATGGGAGAGTTAAAGAGGCGTTGCAGCCATTTACTCAGAGAGTGTGTGTTAGAGAGGATGTAAGCCTTCACTTTAGTGTGAATAGAGAGAAGCAATGCATTTCTGTGTTTCTGGCATGGACTGGCACTGTTCTGACCCAGACATGCGTTACGTGTTGTCTTGGTGACTTGTGCATGCTTCAAAGGCCTGCTCCGAGTGTGCAGGACTCACCTCAGCCTCCACCAGCAGGAGGCGCCGGTACTTGTTCAGCATGGCTTGCGTTCGCTTCAGGACCTGTGTGGCCACTGCCTCAAACTCCTCGTCCACTGCAGGGGAGAAAAAGCACATGAGAGCCCGTTCCCCATTCGCCAGCCCGTGGGATGATGGGAGGTGTAGAGGAGGCTCGTGGGACGTCACCTTTGTGGAAGTCGTCATCGGAGGGCAGGGCTCCCTGGAACACGTGGTACGGCAGCAGCCTGTGGACGGCGTCCTCCGGCGAGGAGAAGGGCGACCTGTTGGCCACCAAAACCCCAGCCTGATCCCGCCTCAGCTGCTGGAGGATCCTGTAACAGTGCACCTCACACTCAGGCCCCACCTACACCAAGCTGAACCACACTGAGTCAAATGAAATGACTTAGAATAATACTGAGCTAAACAGTTACTGAGTGAAACTCGGTCAAGCAGGGCAGAGTCAGACTGTCAGATTTGTCAGGTAGAAAAACACAGATGAAGAATGAGTCAGATAGGCACAGTCAAAATGAGCGAAGCACACGCCCTGCTGAACCAGACTGAATCTGGCTGAATCAAACTGAGATGATGTAGCCACAAGAAGCCACCTAGAGCTGAGCTGATGAGTCAAACTGAATCAAGCAGAGACAAGTAGAGTGGGCTAGTGAGGCTCAGGGTGGAGTGAGGTTCAGGGGGAGTGGAGCGAAGACCAATACTCCTCTTAGAGTGCTGGGCAGACAGTCTCAGTGTCATCTAGTCATGCCACACTTGTGAGAGCAGGTGGGAAAGGCCGATGGTGGACAGATGAAGCAGCAGGACCAAGGTCTGTGTACGTGAAGGACACGTGATATAGCCATGGATGTGCATGATCTTGGGGGATCTTGGGTGACAGACACTTACATTCCTCCCTTAGTGAGCTGTTGAGGGGCAGGTCTCTTCAGTTTGGTGAGCTGTAGCAAGGGGAAGAGACCAGGATCACGACATCACCCTTCATGCAATACTGTTCAGATTTTCTGCTTTATCTTTCTTTAAGCAGACAAAAGTGGTCAAAGGAGATTAATATATGAATAGACGAGTAGACAAATTAGACAAAACACCAAAACCACATCCACAGATTTTAGAAAAGACATTTTCCATTGAAATGCACTGAAGATGTCACATTTTAACCCTCAATTTACTGCCAGTTTTTCCTCCAGTTTTATGTCAGACGACAGTGTGTACAGGCTACATAATAACATCAGCAAGCTGCGTTTCAATTGTCTGCACCAGCAATGAACAAAATGTCCATTATCTGCTCTCCTGTGTGTAACCAATGCACGCTAATGATTCACAAAGGAGAACAAACATTTTTGCAGAAAAGTGTAAGCAGAAGCGAATTCACTCAATTCAAAACTTGAAATGAAAAACTAGCTATGAATTGAAGATGAAAAAAAAAATGTATGCTTTCAAATGGGAACTTCCTTCATTTTCCACAGTCAGTAAGCTTGGTCATGGACATTTCACTGATGTACCCTGATTTTCCCAGTGTATCTATGGCACTTATCTGTGGTGGGTGCAAGATTGTTACCTGTGTGTTTGGCGCATGTGGGGACCCCACCTGATTTGGCAGGCACACAACAGTCTCCAGGGCTGTTGAGGGTTTCCCAGCTGTTAAGCACATCAGGGAAAATTACAAAACCGCAGTGAAGCTTTGCAAGAGATCAAAATCGATTCAGAGTCAAATCCACACACATCACAGCAGTAACCATACAACATTCAAGAACCACACTGTCAACTTGTACGACAAGAACACACACAGTATAACACAACAACATTAGACACAAACACAAACGCATAACAAACTGCAATTATACACACACACATAAACTATCCTGGCTAACCTACCCTTGTTGCCCAGCAGGTTAACCAGCTGTGGCTGCCGCACTCCATCCTGCAGTTTGGGGGCTGCCGTTGAAGAGTGGGAGCCCTGTGCGGTGGAGATAAGGGAAAGGCAACATTACAACAGACTAAGGAGACTGAGGAGGCTGGTGTCACACTCGACTTACAACCACTGCTAACCTGATCTGCCACCATTTGCTTGCCACATTTGCTGCCACCATTTGCCATAATGCCACAGAGGAAAAGTGAGGGCTGTGCCTAGAAAGGATCATATTCTAAGAGGTCCCAAACTGCATCTGACACGTTCAACCAATCTGGTGCTTACAGTCAGTTTTCTGACAGGAGAGCTGTTACTATAGATTTGACTGAATAGGACACAAATGTGTATCTTCCTTTCTTTCTGATTAAACTGGCGTTTCAGTAAGATGGCGTTGTGACTGAACAAAGCTAGCCTAATTAGATCAAGGTAAAGCCCCTTTGAAGGAAAGTTAGCTAGTTGCAATTAATATGTTATTTCATAACACTAATGCTGGTATTCTGCTCCAAATTATTCTCTTTATTTCTAACCATGCCTGTACTCTCACTATACACTATACAGGTACTTTAACAGCAGATGGCCAGGTACCAGCTTACTTGGAAGAAACATTATGGTAAGCTTAATTTAAATTGATTAATGCTTTGATATCCACTTAGTGGTTATACAGCTAGTAACCAATACCATGGCAAGTTATTTTAGACTCAGCTAACTAGCTGGCGAGCTACTCAGCATGGCAGAACCACAAAGCTGAAGCTCATATCAAGACAACCCAAAGCAGGAGGTCTAAAATACGTGGAAACTCCAACTTCCCCCTTGTGATATAATGTTAATGGTTGAATCAGATGCAGAAGTGCTTTTCTAAGATTGACCATTGGTAAATGGGGGCCCACCTGGGTCTGATGGAACGACTGCGTCTCGAACTGCTGCTCCGATGTCCCTTGTGTCCCCGTGCATGCGCCATCCTGTGCCACGGGGACCAGGAAGTGGTGCCCCAGGCTGACAGAGACCTGCTGTCTGCCTTGAAGCGCCTGCACCCCTCCTCCCTGGGCCTCCTGCGGGGTGTACGTCCTGACGCCGGGGTCGGAGGAGTTCACCACGGTGTAGCCGCTCTGGATGGGCGCGCCTTGGACTGGGGCAGGGGCCAGCGGCGCGCTCGTGGAGAAGCCAGGCTGGTTTTTGGGCGTTCCCACCACTGCCTGGGACACCTGCACCAAGGCCGGGGAGGGCTGTCCCAGCTGGCTGCTCACTACGGCCTGGTTCACAATCAGCTGGCCCCCGGCCGGAAAGTTCTGCCTGGCGACAAGCTGCACGGCCGTGTTCTGATTGGTCAGGAAGGACCCAGAGTAGGCGTTGCTGGTGGAGCTGGGGTCGGTGGGTACTTGGAGCTGCGTCTGCAGGACCTGACCGTTCAGAGCTTGGAGGCCGTGCGTCGTGGTGCCGGGGGTGAGGGCCAGGGAGGAGGGCAGTAGGTACTGTCCCGGGGGCAGACTGGCCTGCTGCTGCTGTTGCTGCTGCTGCTGCTGCTGCTGCTGCTGCTGCCCCAGGGGAGAGTGTATCACGATGCTGCCAGAGTGGTTGACCACCTGGGGGCCGGAGGTGGGCTTGTGCAGGCCGGGCTGGTTCACGATGTTAACAGTCATCTGCTGGGGGGGCTGTGTGGAGCTGCCGGTGGTATAGGGGCTGCTGGAAGGGGGAGCGCTCTGGGGCTGCAGGCCCAGACCGCTGATGTTATACACCGTTTGCCCTCCGACCTGAAGGGGCTTGGGCTGGATGGACTTGATCAGCATCTGGGGGGAGGGCCCTCTCTGGATGATGATGTTCTGGAGCGGGACGGGCGTCCCGCAGCCCTTGAAGGGCATGGACACCTGCCCCCCCGCGGCGGGGTTGAATATGGCACCCTGCGGCGCCCCGGCGTGGCCGGCCGGCCTCTGCACCAGCACGCCTCCCCCCAGCCCGGGCGAGGCGGCGTCCCCCGGCCGCAGCAGGATCTGGGGCCGCTCCAGGCTGTTGATGGTCATCATGGACGGCGGGCCGTTGAAGGAGCCCAGCAGCTGGATGTGCCCGGCGGAGCCGTTCTGCAGGGGCTGGCCGGGGCCCTGCTGGAGGAAGCCCTGCGGCTGCACCCCGGCGAAGTGCCCGCCCGCTTGGGCCTGCAGGACGGGCAGCTGCGACAGCCCCACGCCCCCGAACCCCCCGGAGACCAGCTGCTGGGGGAAGGGGGCCGAGGGGGGCGCGGACTCTAGCAGGGCCTCCCGGGCCAGCGTCTGCTCCGTGATGTCCGCCTCCTGCAGCGACTTTTGGAGGATGTCGAAGGGTTGCTCCTCCCCCAGCTCCACCCCCGCGGGCGATGTCCCGCCCAGCTCCTCCTCGATAAACTGGAGGCTGCTGGGGAGCGCCGCCCCTCCTGGCTCGCCCAGGTGATTGCTGCCATCCTTCAGGGCGGAGCCGGGGTCACCCTGCACAGCCCGGAAACACACAAACGTCAGCAGAGAACACACCTGTACACATCTGTTTCCCTACAGAGCACTCTGATCTCACACACACTGTGACCCACTGTAGGTTTACCTACATACAGATTAGGGATATTTCACAGACTGGATGTAGCCCAGGTCTATGGCTGAAACACTGTTACAAAATATGACTTGATCATGAACAAGGTCTGAGCAAAGGGCACCTAAGGAACATATAAATTAAAGGCATGTTGGTTTCAGGTCTGAATGTGGTGCCTTACAGTGTGATTCGCTGACCTGACACAGAGAACAGATCAATGAGAAAGCCAAGCACTCACAGCAAAGGGGCTAAATACTCACTGCATATTACAGGAGTTAAACCAGTCAGTGTAATGATGGAGTTGAGCATTCAAAGTGTTTTAAAAAAGTAATACTGTTACAATACTCAGTGTCAAGAGGGAGAGAAAGGGAATGTCCACAGCGAAGGGAAGGAGTTGGATACTCACGGTGCTGCTGGTGAAGAAGGAGTTGGCAGAGCCGAAGGCTGCATTGGTCACGTCATCTTCATCGATCTGCAAAGACCAGACTACAATCAGCACAATCTACCCGAGAATCAGCACAATGTAAAATCGAACTGTCTCTCTATGCCTGTCGGCCTAATGAGGTTTGCTGCATGTCTAAGCAACAGCAATGAAAGGAACAGCAGCATTCACAAAATTGACAGCAAGGTCTATTTCAGTTGTACCCAGTGTTCAGCTTGTTCTGACCTTGCTATCTGCATTAGACAGAGGAATATACAGCAATGCAAAGCACTGCCAACACATAGGTGTTTAAACTTATATAAGTTAGCTGCAGGTTAGAGATTGTTTCCATTTTGATTTTTCTTTCAAGCATGAGGGCTACAAATATTGCGCACAGCTTACATGACTTGTGCAGCACAGCGATGGCTACAGTTAAAACTGCACCAAATGTATTTTGCCCATAACATTTTTACAAATGATTTTTCTATTATAACGTTAATTATCATTGATTGTGTCAAGAAATCTCCACACTTGAGTGTGATGTGTTCACTTCTGAATGGAGCGAAGGTGGACAGGTGACAGAAGGCAGAAGGCAGTGTGGACAGCCCCTGGGGGTCATGGGCCGTCATCCCAGATGGCCACTGGGCGAGACGCTTTGTCCCGTTAAAAAAATCTCCAGCTAAAATCCGGGGGTGTGACGGCATTATGGAGGGCATAGCGTGCAGAGCCATCGGCATTGCGCGGGGAGGACAGGGTAAACAAATAAAAGACTTACTGATTTGCTGCTGGAGCCATGAAGATAATCGTTCAATGCCTGCACGTCTCTATGTGAGAGAGATCAGGAGATTAAGCCAGGGTCTTTCGAGTTTAGAGTGCAGTTAAAGGTGGCAGCTGATTAGAACTACAATAATAGGCTGATTAAGGAATGGGGAAAGGGTGGGGGGTGAGACCGGAGAGGAGCTAAATCACACCTGCCCCCGTTTCGAACCAAATCCCAGCCCTTACAAAAAACAGGCCTATTCACTGTGGAATACTGAAGCATTTGTATCTATCAGAGCAGTGACAGTAATTTCCAGGAAATTCAATAGGAAGCAGTGCAGCCCTCACCCTATAATATCTAGAAGACGGCGATCATCTTCATCGTCCATGACCACTTCACAAAGGGAGAAGGGAAACAAAGAGAGGTTAGAAGAGAGGTTGGATAGGAGTTATCATTCTCAGTTTTTTAAACCGAGTGTTATGGAGTCTGTCCCTAACTTAACACAATACACATTTACAAAACCACCTAAAATACATTTTTTTGTTCAAAAAATAATGTCTCCATTTATTATTGTCATGTTTGAAGATGCTCAAGTGAAACTTTCCCATAGACTAAGATGATTTATTGGTTTCATTTTTATTGCTTTTCTGGGTGATCCCCTTCCATCTGTGAAAATTTGATCATTCCCCTGTGGAATTTTTTCTTTACTTCTGCACAACACTTGTGTAATTAATACTCAAGCTCACTAAAATGTGTTGAGGGGTTAATGACATGCTGTGAAGAAAACCTTGCTTAATATCAGTAGACATAGCAGTGCCTCTTATTTTGTCTCTCCTTCAGGATGGGGTTTCAATAACTGACCCTCGGGTTACAAACACGACATCAAAATATCATCAAATCCACCGACGCAAAGCCAGGGGCACTCACAGATTTCTGGTGGTGATCATGGGGTCGGTCATTTAACACCTTTGAATTCCTGTATGGAGAGAAAGGGGGCGCAATGAACAGGAGTCACTGATGCAATCTGGTCACTGCTGCTGCAACCGTATGAAAGATCTGGATCCCTGCACGATGGTCAAACTTGAGAAAACTGACAGTCCACATGTAAAGCAATTTGATAAATACGAGTACCCTAAAATGTCAAAAGACAAGATCTCACACATAACTTGAACCTTTGAACTTTGCCTTTTTTTTAGACTGGCACAAGGTGACCTTTGACCACACCACCACCCTCTCGTGAATCTGTACAAAAGAGTGGTATACGGGTGTTCTCACATGAACAAGATACATTTCACTTTAAACTTAAATAGAACACATTTTTAAGGCTGAGTGTCATTTGGTCCTTAGCAAGCAGGAAAGTGTGCAGCAGGGGCTGCAGAGACCTCTGATATAACACGCACCATGAAGTGCAATCGCTTATTCCGTTTGCATACCGCCACCATTTTGTGCCTCTCTTCAGTATGAAAATGCTCCGTATTCAAATGATGTGGCATATAATCTGTTACACAATGCTGTGTTCCAGTTTGTGAGCAGAAGGCAGGTTGAGCAGGTTTGGTTGGTTTATTAGGACAACGTTCACCTCCAAAACACACAGGGAAATTGAGGGGCATGTCTGTACAGCTCTCAAGCAGGTGACTTAGTATTTTGACAAAGCCATGAAAACGGAAATCAATGACCCAATTTTATGCTTCAGCCTGCAACGTGGACTGAGTTGAGTGCTGAGGATTTACACACATGAAAGACTACACCCCTCCAGCACTTTGTATTTTTCTTACAGGCTTACAGTTGCTAAAGTGTAGGCCAACAACACCATATTTTTTTCTGGGGAAGCAACACTGATTAATGGTGAGGGCAGCTAAGAGGAAGTGGTAGAGGATGGCAAATCTGGGTACAGCACTAGAGGGTCATGGGATATGTAGGTGTGTGTGTGTGAATTATTAACAGCTGGAGTGTAGTTATTACTGTGTGCTAGGCCCATGTTTTGTTTTTTTTTTTTTTTTTTTAATGCAACTCCAGTCAAGCCAGAGTGAGAAGTGGCACAGTGAAATATCCCCTTAGGTAGGGGAAGGTAGGAATGACTGTAGTGGAGGTGGATTTTCTCTGCAGTACAGCATGAACTCCCACTGCAGCTGATGGAACCACTTAAACACGTGGATGTATTTTGTAGTCATAGGTCTCAGACACTCTACCACCTGTTTACAAAAGTGCAAAACACAAGAACAGTTGGTCTAACAGGCTCAACAAAAGCCTTCCTCCAAAAGATTGTGTTTGGCACCTATTACAAGCGTCTGCATAATAACGCGATCGAGACACTTTATGAAGTATCCTGCAAAACATGCATGCGGTGTTGCACTCCATATTTATCTAAAGTAACGCACAACAGTGCTGAACAGCCGAGGAAAGCTTCTCTAAAAATTTGAAGCACGCCCTATCTGAAGCCTTGCAAGACAGAGACAGTTCAATGGAGAGACTAATCGTTAATGTTAAAATGGCGGCTCGCTCACACAACTGCGCCACACTCCTTGGCGCTGTGCCAGACCAAAAAAACCCTCTCTGAATTAGTACCCTATACGTTGGTTTCCTCTTTCGATAACCACTCTGTGTTGCAACGAACTGCGATATTGTTTGTGTTTTCTGTATTCCAACATAAACGACAGTTTAAATGCAAACTGGTGTCTTTTTAGATTACAATTAAAATGAAAGAGGGCCTGATTCCGCTGTAACCTTGAACGTGAAAATGGCAGCCCACTCTTGCTAATTTTCAAATTTCAGGTCTGTAGCCATAACAGCCATGAATGGGTACATTCTCGTTTCATTTAATTTACAATAGCTATAGCAATAGCAGCAAATACGATAAAAAAGCGAAGTTATCAAGTACACGGCTAACAATGACAATTAGCGGCAGGAACACTGTGTCCACTTTCGTTTCTAAAATACAGAAGTGCAGTGGCTAGCTAGTTACAACTGAAATGGCTCGATTACCGAGAAACGTGTGCAAACCATCAAGGTCACACAACTAAAATATAATCGATAAAATTGGCATATACTATTCGTAGCGCTTTTCCTGTCTGCCTTTGACACTATTATGCATGGTTGAAAAAGAAAAGTCAAACACATTATTTTTCCTTTTTATTAAACAAAATAAAAACAAATACAAAATTACTTTAACAAATCTAACATCAGAAAGGTAGCTGACAGCGTTTTGGCTAGCTCAAAATTCCACAAAGCTGGCGATGGCAGAAAGAGCCCCATTAAAATATTATGAACTGGTCTCTAGAGCACAAGCATTTGTAGCTAACTTAACTACCCAACTACATACTCCAGCACGAAACCAAACAGTTAGCTAGCTAAAGCTGAGCAGCTAATACAGACAAAACAACCCTATTAACTAAAAACGTAGCAAATATCTCCATGCGCAAGCAGACACGAAAGACTGCGATTTTATAGCAGGCTAGGAAGCGAAGTAGCTACCTAACGTTAGTCGAAAAAAAAACGAAACGGGTGGGAGATGAAAAGAAATACATTTGTTCCTTCCTCAATATCAGATAGCTAGCAAGTAAGCTACCAGGGAGGGGGCGGAAAATACACACAGGAGAGGGGAAAAAAACAACTAATTTTAAACCAGTTCAATCACACTGAGTCATTGAAATATTTTTGTTGGTCAGTTGCTTCGCGTCAGCAGAAACTCGCTCTCCTTAGTCTCTTCCCCGGCTCTTTCCAGACAAAGCTAAGCTAGATCGAAAACCTATTACGGTGTCTTCGCAGCGTATAGCAGTCGTAATGTATATACCATTTTAATGTCCAAAAATAGACTGAATGACAGATAATGGAACTCGGCTGCAAAACGCCTTTCTGCCTCACTCGCTCGGCTGCCTTCCCCCGAGTCGGACCTGCGGGCTTCAATTCGCTCTTTTCTTTGCATTTCCTTGCACCGCTACTACGCGCGAACAACGCTTCGGTCTTTTGTCTCGATTTGTCTTATTTTAAGCCCCGGTAATTGCGAGGGTTTAAAAAAAGAAATCCAAGCATCCGTTCGAAAGCGCTTAGCCAGCTAGCCGGTTAGCTCGTCCTCTTTGTCTGCTCCCTGGCCCTTAAACGAAGCTAATGTAATGTATTCTGTCGCGTGATTTATTTGGAACCATCGGGTTTCTCTTATCGTCCCTAAATAGACTTAAATAATGGCAAGCCATAAATATTTATTTAAATTTGCATAACATCAAGACGATTAAAGAAGAGGCAAGCCCTTGTTCCTGTCTCACCCCTCTCCTTGAAACCTAATATCTCCGTTTGGCAACTTTTAATTTGCTCCCCCTCCTCCTCCTCCTCCTCTCCCTTGCTCACTCTTATAGCTAGCTATATATTTTTCTCTCTCTCCTTTTTCTCTCAGATAGATTTTACCCTCGCTCACTCTCTTCCCTCCCCGAAGGAAGGGGAGGAAGGAGGTTGTGTGTTTTTTTCCTTGAAATTTTTATCACAAAATTATAATACACTCAAAGGGGAAACTCACCGTCATGAAAAAGCAGTGCCTTGTCAACGGGGTTTCCTCGCCATCACATCAGGGGCCAGCGGGGCAGTGCCGCTCCTGCAGAAAGCAGCAACTGCAAGCATGCAGCCCCGAGGAAACTACCACTAGCATTGCACACACATAGTGTACCGTGCACATAAAGAACGAAGGGAAATTGTTAAAGCTATGCACACTGGAAGGAGTATACATAAATAAATAATGCATATTTTCCCAATTAGTAGCAAATTGTGTCGTTGGCAAAAGTAGCAGTGTTGAATTGCACAACATGAAAACTTGGATCAACTGAAACATGAAGGGGTGGAGGTGCTGAGAAATGGCTTACTGTGTTAACCATAACACAGCAGCCCAAAGCAGGGGCATAAAACACAGTTCATTATTGAAATAGACATAACAGCCACACTATATATCATTTCAAGCATGTGGGCTTCATCATGAGCTGTGATCATGTATGACTCTCCATACATACCATGACATCACTCAGGCCTCCACCCATTGCGATGACACCACGAGGCCTCCATCCACACTATGACAGTACCCAGTACACTATCCATAGAAGGACATTTCCCCAATGTCAACCCAAACTTAAACCTCAAAAAGGAACTGATACAACATTATGGGATACACGCTGAATTGAATGCACACAGCAATCTAGGAAAGTGTTGTGATTATTCCTTTTCTTTAAATCATATTATTTATATGTGATGAAAGTTTCCCATGACAAAATACTCTATAGAATATGTGCGCTGGGCATTTAGCTACAGGTATTGGTAGATTGTGTCACTAGATTTTGTAAAAATAAATACACATTATAATGTCAGTGTACTTATAGCTGTAAAAATACATCATAGTAACGTTGTGGTTGATTAGTTTGTGTTGGTCTACTTTGTTGATCATTTAGCAGTAATAAACTACAGAAAAATGTAATTAAGAATTGCTCTCATTACAGTGTAACTTATTTTATTATGATACAGTAGATCCACTTTATAATGTTATATTTTATATATTATATAGTATATTGATCAAAAGATTTGATGTATACTGAAGATGTGCAGTGAGCCATTTTTCTAACACATTTCAGTTAGATGCTCACAAGATAATAACATTTTGACAGATAGGGGGGTAGTCATTTTGTTCTCATTATCTTCCTGATTGCTTTTTGTATCACACATAGCTTAATGACTCTCTTTGCACTTCATTTCCTGTGGTAATGACAGTCAGGCCCACAAGAATGTTCACAATGGAAGCATTCTGGACTGAGATACAGCTAATGTCTTGTAGAAACAGAGCTCTCAGTTTTTCACACAGAGACTGAGAAGTTTTCAGGGCCCGTTAGCAGCTGTACAACGGGGGGTTGGGGGAGGATATGGCAGGCAGAAAACAGCGCTTCATCCGCTCAGGTAGGTTCTGTAACACCTGTTTATCTCTTCAATCATATTAAAGAGCTGTGATCTTTGAAGGCTTCATTTATCTGTAGTTTAAAATTACAGTTGAGCACGTAGTCACAAATGAAAAAAGAGACTTTTGAGATGCGTTGCGTCAGATATGTCCCTGTGTGAGCAGCAGTGAAGACCAATGGTTTTGTTACCTGACTTTTGGCCAGGAAGCTGTAGGAATCAAATATTATCTAGTACATTGTTGTTGCACTCTGGAGTAAGGGGTGTCAGCTGAGCTGCTCCACCAGAAGTCAAGGTAAATGAAGGACATTACAGAATACATGATATCTTGACAGCACTAAAGGTCCTCCTTATTGGTGCCCCGAGCCAAAGGACATAGGTGATGCTTCTCTTCATACATGACCTGTACAAAAGATATTGAACATGTAATTGTGAAATATCACAACTCAGCACTGACACACACCCCCACCACTTATTGCAAAGGTGCTGAGTATGTGCATGTGGAATGGAGCTGTACATTGCATGCAATTGTTTGCATCAGCAAGACCATTTGTTGTGTCAGCTTGGTCTAATATACTGTGTATTTTAGCTTTAAACATCCCTGTGAATTTGGACAACCGAATAATAACAGGTCATCTCTGGTCTTATTGATGGTCAAAACAAACCACAGGCACTTTAGCAACATGCATTCTTGGAAACCCTGCTGTAGTTTCCATCAGGAATTGACTCTTATCTTCCCATAGAGGCAGATGTTGTACGTGGGAGTTACATTCCAGGACAGAGGCTAGATGTTTTTATGGCTGGGTAAATATAACATTACTTAGATTATTCATAAAATTTAATCAAGTTTAAATATTTGCACATTCAAGTGTTGTTTGAGCATAAATATTCAGCATGATACACGCTGACTGTTCAGGAATAACAGGACATGACAGAAAAGTGAGACTCAAATCATTGTCTTTGGAGAGGCGTTTATTTGGCTACAGGGCTGGCAAGACAGACGCACTCTGTGGATGATAAATCTTCTTCAGCTTTCTCTCACAAGTTCCCTGAATGAAAATTGCAAAGTAAAATAAACACAATAAACTCAAAGCCCCTACTGGGAAAACATTGCTGCTGCTCTTTTTCTTGGTCTTGCTCTCATTCTCCAATCTCTCCCTCATCATAAATCTGGATTTTGCGTTGTACAACAATTAATGGTGGTATTTTTATAAACATAGTAGAAAACAGGCATTCCCGGTACTCTTTAGCCTCTTTAAATGTGTTAATGCAAAGCAACTAAAAGGATTAGAAGGAAGTGGAGACTCAAACAGCACTGGGTTGGACTATCTGCAATTAGCAGTTAGTGCAAACTTCCACACCATAAGTGTCAAATGTTCACACCAATAAGTCAACACTCTCTCCTTACTTGCAGCTGTCTGATTTTTTTTTTCACTCTTTCTGGTATGTTTTTACCATGTTAAGATGTACTAAACTATGCAAACTTTGTGATCTTTTACAGAGTTTTGTGATTAAAATGAAACGTGTAATTCATTTTCTATTTTGCGTTACAGAATTTTCTAGTTTGGTCAAGTTCAACATTGAAAAATTACAATCACGCATGCCATGGACATATCCCTCTTTAATCTCGAGCAAAGCCCTTCTAAAATCTTGGGGCTTTGACAGAAGGGAGTGGCTGGTGTGTAACAGTTAACTTTATGTCTTTAAACAGCGATTAGAAAAAATACCGGATGCTATCTCCCTTTTCACTCCGTGTAAACTACAGGATACTAATTTGCTGTCAAAGTTGCAATTGGTATTCAATGGAAGTGTGTGTACAATTCGTATTGAAAATGACTATTCTCTTCTCTTCTCATGAATTGAAAAAAAAAAAATCTGCTTCTTTAAGCGTTTTAGGACACAGATACCTCGATACAGGGATTTGGTCCCGGAAAACCAATAGGAAACGAGTATGTTCAAAGCAGCGTAAACCACGTATCCAATCAAAAAACAGGTTGTTTAGAAGCATCTGAAGAACGACAGTTAGCTTCCTGTAAACACGAGCTGGGGAGAGCTCATAGGAACAACGAGTGGGAGAAACGTATCTTTGGGAGTACGCTTCAATGGACGCACCAATTACTTTGGACATTGGTGCATGCCAGCAGAATGGGAACGTGGGTCCGACCGTTGCAGTTAAAATACCAGACAGACTGCTGAAGAGGGACCAGGAGAGACAAGAGGCAGTGGAACGGCGCAAAGAGGCAAAAGAGAGTCAGGCTGTCACGGAGGAAAAAAGCGATTTCTTTACCAGCAGCTTCAACGCTGAGAAAGCAGCTATTGAGGAGATGCTGTCTGGTTGTTCTGAACTAGATCGCGACAAGGCTGTTCACGTTTTAGAAACGGTAACGTCTAAGATACAGACGCTGCAAAAATTTCTCAATGACAGTGTGGTTTTTCTGACCCAGTATGAGTTAAGGCAAGCGCAGGCTGTGCTACAGAGATTACAGTGCACCTTGGCCGAGACAAGAGACCAGGTTCTCCCCAAGAAGAAATTTTCCTTCCGATCGCGCCCTACAGTCACGACCAAAAGTGATGTCACTCAGGTTTCCAGTACAAGCGGTTCTCAGTGCTCCAAATTTGAGAATGACAGCCATGATGCCAGAGGTAGTGGCCATACGATCGTAGATGGGTACACGGGCGGTGAGCAATGTGGGTTTTCCAACGCCGACTCTAAGATTTTGACCAAGGGGGCAGAGGAGATTCGACAGAGGGACGTCCTACTAACTCACCTGTCAAATTGCAAAGTGAGACTTCTCGGCTGCCCGAGCACTCTGCACATCAAGCACGTCCGGAACTCGGAGATACTGTGCGGGCCTGTGTCCAGCTCCGTTTTCGTTGACCAGGTCTCGGGCTGCAACCTCGCCTTTCCCTGTCAACAGTTGCGAACCCACAACACCACCGACACAGACGTGTACCTTCACGTCACGAGCCGAGCAATCATCGAGGACTGTAGCAGGGTGCGCTTCGCCCCGTTCAGCTGTAGTTACCCGGGAATGGACACAGATTTCGAGGTATCCGGACTGGATAGAGACAGAAACAACTGGTCTCTCATAGATGATTTTAATTGGCTTGCAGCAGACACTCCTTCACCGAACTGGACTCTCATTCCGGAGGCAGAAAGAAGATCTAACTGGGACTGAGAGATAAAAAGAGAAAAGGGGTCTGGTCTTTCAGTGATCAAGCTTTAAGATTCCAGCGTATGAAAAATTGATATGACCTACCCCCAATAACCACACTGCCTGCATGTACAACATGGCAGGGAAAGAATATCACTGCACTGTGTGAACCACAAATGAGTCAACAAGACATTCAAAGCTTGATTATGCTTGTTTTGAACAAGCAACAGCTTCTGTTCAGTCTTAATGCATATTAGTACATGCACAACATCTGCCCATAGTGGTTAATCAGCTCATTCACCAGGCTCAAGCCCAAAGAAGAGTGCATGAAATTACAGAATTACTGGCAAGAATTATAAGCAAGAATACATCATGATGCCTGGGATTGAAATATGCAATTGCTTATCATACGCCCATACATCACATGTAGTATCACCACAAGTCATACCTTCCCTTTGATGAAATTAAATTCCTGTATCTGAATGTGCCAAGACACATTATGACTGAAATGTCTGAGACCTTTAAGGCTGATACATTCCTTCTGTAAATAAAAACAACTGTATCAGGTTTTTTTTTTTGTTATAAAAACCACAATGCCGAGCATATGTAACCATAATATTCTGCAGTTCATTAAAATGTTGCCTATGTGCTGTTAAAATATTTGGCCTTTGTTAATATTGTCAGTAAAGTGAACATGTAGTGAGGTACCAGTATTCCAGAATCAGCTTCAGAATTGTTCTGTTTGAAAGAAATGAAATCTATCTGAAGAAAACACAGATTACATTACATTAACCCCCTTTCTAAATGTCCTGGGCTGTGTCAAATAGGCTTACTTTTTTAATACCTTGTTCCTTCATTATTGGAGGTATTTTAGGCTACCTATCTCATAGTGCCTGGTGAATAATTTGCCAGTTGTGCCAGCAGCCCATGAAAGGCCACCCTCACTGCACCCCCCAAAGAGACACACTAAAAAAAAACACCCCTCAAAAATACATTTATGATGAGTCACACATGTCAAAAATAAACAGTGGCAATCAAACATAGTTAACCCAAGTAAAATGTCTTAAATTGAAATAAAATAAAGCTATACCTTTCATGAGTGCTCACCATCTTAAGCTTAGCTCTTTGAATGGAATGCATGTGGAGTATTGAAATTACACGTGTTAGGCCTAAAATGCTCATTTTACATAGACTGGAACCAGGGCAAGTGTTAAATCCCCAGTTTTACTTAAATTCTGGCCACATGATTGTTTTTGCTCAAGCTGCTCCTCTGATTGTGGGATCTTTGGTAATGAGTTTATACTTAAACATAGCATTTACATTTATTCATTTGGCAGATGCTTTTATCCAAAGCGACTTACAAGTGGGGTACAATACAACACAAGCGAAAAACCATACAAAGCACTGCATGACCAGGTTTCAAAGGTTGGCCAGGCAAGGTACAAACTAGCAGGTAAAGCTAACAAGTGCGTTAAACCATATAGCAAAGAGGAACACCAAAAAACAAACAGAATATGCTCTTTTGCTTCCTGTTCTCTTGTTTTTTGCAATGACAGTGTGCGTAGGAGGTATTTATATACTTCAGAGTGGTATGTGAAGACACCCAAGCATATGCAGCAGTGCTGCTCATATCAGTTCTGTTGATCAAGAGAACATTACCCTTTAATGTGTACAGGTTACACATACTGCAGCGGACCATTCAGTTCAATTCAAGTCTATTTCTCAATAGTCACCCTTCCCACTGAGCTCTTGAAATAAAACCCTTATCACCAAGAATTTGTACGCCGTGGGGTGCACTGTGTCTAATGAAAGCCTTATCATACAGAAACAGAAACTTGGAACAAAAAAGGACAATGTCGTTACCCAGGTAAAGAAACACAGCAATGCTAACTTCTGACTTCTTTGGCGTGTGGTCTAACAAATTGCACTTTAATCTGTGACAGTTTAAACGTGACATTTATTCAGATCATTCATTCTGGTGGTCAGTCTTTTCAGAAGAGCAGCACATGGCAAAATACACATTGATGAATGAGAGGGAGAATATTGATAGTAAATAACCTATTCAGAGATATCTATAGCAACACTACCAAATAAAAATATCTGATATGGGAGTTTGAATCTGAGGTGTGATAATATTCTTTTAAAATCTGTTTCATTAGTCTGTTGTGTTAGTGGTACAGCATCACCAGCTTGTAAAATCTCCCAAATGAAACAACTTCGAGGAGCAGCTGAGCAACTTTTGTGCCTAATGTTGTATCATGGTAAGCGTTGAAGAGCAGGACACCAGTGTTATGAAAAGTTGGCAGCACTAGAGTTGAGCTACTGAAGATAACCGAACCCTCTGCAGTGATGTCCCACTCCATGGATTTTACATTGATCTCTTGTACATCTCCTCCCATCCTCCAACAGGGGGTGCACTTTGAAGAGTCCACAGATATAGTCTGGGTGTGAGTTTTTACAAAAAATAAATGGAAGTTTAACTAGTTGAATTCATGGTGTTGGCTGTCAGAGACAAGCACTTTGGACTTTGGGCTACCCCCACTTCACAAAATATTGTTTTGTACTGAATTAGAGGATAAATGGACCACTGGAACCTTGAGCAGATTCCTCTGCCCTATGGTGGAGGGGTAACACCACCCCTTCCTGCAGCGGACATTGGTTCCCCTCCCTGCCATGCATTTTTCCTGTTCTCTTTACCTTTCGCGCTCCCCTGATGTGTGAACGGAAGCCCTGGTCTTAAGTCCATCTTTGGGAACCCTCACCTGGCCCCTTCAGTGCAGGGAGGTTGACGCTGAAGCACCAAACCAATTATATTGTAAGACAGGAGATTAGAGCCAGGGGGCTCAGCTCCTACTGGGGATTTCTGCAAATGGGATCAGGGCCGATTAGCGGGTTTAGGATGACGTACTGCAACTTTGAGTTTGATCATCGGGATCGTCGGCAAGCCACCTCCTTTTGCAGGAAAAGAACAACCAGAAAATACCTCAGCTGCCTGTGATCCTGTCATTTCGCGTTAATTTCGGTGGAAAAAATTGCGGTTTTCAGTGACGGAGACCCCCGTCGCCTACAATGGGCTTTCCTGGCATGCGGGTGGTCGGGATGGGTATGCAGAGGAAGAACCTCACAAAAGCACCTTCTGCTGCTCCCTTCTGGAATGGATTACAAATTTCTTTCTAAACCTCCTCCTCAGCGCTGTCGTTCATAGTTGTGTGTTTTTTGATTTTTAAATTTTCACTGAAAAAGACAATTGAACAAACACTAAAATCTTATTTCTGCCTGGAAACTTTATCTGAAAAAACTGTAAATTTTTAGTTTTTTTTCTGTGATTTGAGTAGGAGAATCTTGGAGAGAGAATGGCGCTCATGAAAGCGAAATTCAACCTCCAGAAGCGGGTGAAGTTGGCCCAGGGACTGTGGGTAATGTACTGGCTGGCCGTCATGGCCGGCGTGCTGGTCTTCAGCATGGGGCTCTTCTTCAAGATCGAGCTGCGCAAGCGGAGCGAGATGATGGACAACAACGAGAGCCACTTCGTCCCCAACCTGCTCATCCTGGTGGGCGTGGTGGCATGCGGCGTCAACGCCTTCGGCGGCAAGGTCTGCCACGACTCCCTGGACCCGGCCAAGTTCGCCAAGTGGAAGCCCATGCTCAAGCACTACCAGTGCGGCTGCATCTTCTTCAACGTGCTGCTCTTCCTCACGGCACTCCTCTGCTTCTCCCTGCGCCTCTCCCTGCAGTCCACGCTGGCCGAGGGCCTCAAAAACGGCATGAAGTACTACAAGGACACGGACACGCCCGGCCGCTGCTTCATGAAGAAGACCCTGGACATGATGCAGATCGAGTTCCGGTGCTGCGGCAACAACAACTACAGGGACTGGTTCGAGATCCAGTGGATCAGCAACCGATACCTGGACTTCAGTTCCGCCGAGGTCAAAGAGTGAGTATTCCTCTCTCCTCTCCACTTTGGTGGCTTGAAGTGCTGGGCAATAAACGGCTCTAATTCGATTCTGAATCACAGAAATAGGCTGCAGAAGAGTGGCTCAGAAAATCGCTACTGCTAGGTGTCTGTCCTGATGTGGGTTTTGGCTTGGTACCACAGTAACCTTTGGATTGTACTTTGGGAACATTTTAGGACAGCCCTGTGCTAATATAATGTGAACTATCATATGGAGACATGTGGTAGACATACGTGAAGTCAAAGTACTTATATGTTGAGCTGATGATGAGAGTTAGTGTAACAGCAATATAAATGGACACAGCAGTATGGTTTGGAAGTGTTATAAGTTCAACTCCGACACAAAACTGGAAAGGTTGAATCCACTACCAATGCCCCAGTTCCAATGGCTCTAACAGGACTGAGGGATCTGGGGGGTGGCTCAGAGTAGAAAGACAGATGTACCACAGAAGTGTGTCTCTGGTTTTAGCAAATACAAGATTTCAGAGCATATGTGCTAAACACACAGGTGACAGAATGCCAATCGTGGCTGTTGCCACGTTTGCAGCGCCATTTACTCAATGTCATTAGAGTTAGAATAAGAGTGCGCCGCCTGAAAGTGTTACACGATTACCTGCTGTAAAGCCGTAAACCAAACTCGACTGGATGGAGGAAAGCACCAGAGAGCTGGACAGGGGCCAGTTCTCACTAAATACTTTCACAGGTAATCAGACAGCACTGTGATTAAAAGCCAGGGTCATTAGGAACAACAGAAACCCTAAAATAAACTAGGGCCTCTGTTAATGGCTCCAAATTGCATAGGCTCTGCCACTGAAATGGCCATTATGTTACTTTGGTTGCTTCTTCGTGTAGTGCCTTACATGAACTGATACACAGATGAAAAACACACACGCACAAACTCAGTGGTTCAGTGGGTGTTAGTGAGAGGGGATAGGGTCAAGGATCCTGATATCTCTATATGCTATATGTTATTCTTATTTAAAACAGTGGTGGAGAGAGGGCAGCATTTTAAGTGGGTTTTGGGACATAGCTGTATAGCTGGGTTATGAGGCAGGGGTTATAGCAGTGGAAGGGGACAGGGAGTTGTGTAATTGGGATGGGGGGTAGGACTAATAGGTGTGGTAGAGGAGCAGGAACAGTGTAATTGGGTTGGGGGGTAGAATCAGGTTCGTGAGCCAGGTTCTGATTAGTGGATAATCCTTTGGGATCCCATTTACATGTCCTTCACAGCTTACTGTCCCAACCAATCATAACAAGACCTGAGTGAGCTGCCAGTAATAGACACTGACACTAAAGGCACCCATAGCCAGAACGCCATGTCCTTGTGGCGGCAATATGATCGATTTCAAATATACAATATGCCACATCTTACTTTTTAAACCTCGTAATAGTTGCTGTGGAGAAAGCATTTCTGTGTTTGTGTCTGTTTATGCAGTCCAGAGAGTCCAGGGAGAGGGTACAGAGTGAATGTGTGTGCGTGCGTTGTGTGCGTGTGCGTTTGTGTGCTTATGCGTGTGCGTGTGAGTTTGTGTGGAAGAGTTCAAACAGAGGGGAATGTGTGTGCGTGAGGGGTGGAGAGAGGGGGGACCGTCACGGTTGCGGATATCGATAATTATAGAGGACAACAGATCATGACCGTCAATCCGTGCCCCTGTCACTCTCGCTCACGGGCGATCCCGTCAAGATGGATATGCTCATAAACCAGCTTTAGCGCTGCCCCATTCCTGTCACTCATACAGGTCTCCCTTAGCAACAGTCCAACCAGCAACTCCACCAAACCCATTTTATTATGGGTACAATTTATTATCAACATTTTTGGTCACAGCACAGCACCTCACAAGCTGTTCTGCCCCTCTAGTTTAGCAAGGCGGGACATCAAAACTTTATTCATTATCAATACTGAGATCAGCCAATCACATGCCAGATTAGCAAGTTTGACCCAATTGACATTTGGGTAAACTCCAGGGCATAGAACGTTCCCTTGTCCCTATGTTGCCTGCTTATCTGTATCAGGCCAGTACAGTATTATACCTGAGAAAAAAACATACCCTAACAATCACTGACTTGATAAGTCCAACACAACCACCTCATGTACCTCAGCCTCTGTATAGCCTCTATGACATTAGTTTGTTCATTGACCTGATAGTGATCCTTTAAAACATGTATCACACACTTTTGCATTCCAATGTGGTGCTTGTGGGATATGGTGGAATCGATCAACCTACATGGTTTACAGACAGCAAAATGTTGCTTTGACCGCTGTCATGGCGGAACTCATCTCCCTAGCGCTAGTTTCCCATGTTAAACACCCCAAAGGTTTAGCACATGGCGTGTTCAGCATCACGGCTGCATTGAGTGTTTCACCTCCTCATGCGCTGTCCCTCTCTCTGCCTCTGTGCAGTCGTGTCCTGAGCAACGTGGAAGGGAAGTACCTGATGGACGGCGTCCCCTTCAGCTGCTGCAACCCCAGCTCCCCCAGGCCCTGCATCCAGTTCCAGCTCACCAACAACTCCGCCCACTACGACTACGACCACCACACCGAGGAGCTCAACATCTTCACGCGCGGCTGCCGTGACGCCCTGCTCTCCTACTACGGGGGCATGATGAACAGCATCGGGGCCATGGTGCTGCTCTTCACCATCCTGGAGGTGAGTGACAAACAGGAAGTGGTTGTGGGAAGTAAAAGGAAGTGGGGTGACTGCCTGCCTCACTGTACTCTTAAGCTTGTGATGGTCCTGAATGGCTTGATCCTTTAGACGTAGAACAGTTAGCTTCTGACGTAAGGCCGACAAAGTCTTTAATTGATTGACCAAATCAAGAGCTTTAGTGGTCAGCGCCATGAGTGCAAGACAACTCGACAGCACAGTTTCCAAACCTGAAAGAGACTGAACAAGCTGGCTGTCCATGGTTTTCTGGTTTGTGGTTTCTCTCTTTGATGAGAGATCATCCAGCCACCAGCACAGCTTGAAAGAAAGGGTAGAGGAGATCCAGTTAATGTTTTAGGCAGTCCGTTTAAGTGTGAGCTCTCTTATGAACTGGAGGTCTCTGGGTCATAGCATTTTGCCCTCACAGACAGCTCTCTCTATGGATTTGACCTCTGACCTCTGGGCTTCATAAAGATCTGAATCTCAGGGCTATAATGCAGTGTGGGGTCTCTGGGCTCCATTGGTGGGACAGATTAGCACTGAGTCTGGTCTGTGTGCAGCACTGTAAGATCAGGCCTCTGGCCACTGCCATTTTGAACTGTGAGGCCAGCTGTAGCTATGAGTCAGATTCAGCCTCAGAACTCCCGCTCCCCCTGTGGAACACTGTGAATGGGTCTGGCCTCAATTAGGACAATTCTACTGTCCTCTCAAGTCTACTGTTATCATTAGACTAAGAAGACAGGATACACCAATAAACATCTGAGGATCAGACATAAGTGAGGAAACCAGTACTGCCACTATTGTATCTTTGGAAACAAACAACATACCCACTGCCAGCTGTTCTTCATCTATCCCATGTTCCCTCATCTGCCAACAGGTATATATATCAGAGAATGAGTTTCACATGCACTCACATTTAGCCTCATGCACTGGTCAGACATTATTGACCTCCTTCAGTTAGTGTAGTAGCAGTCATGTCATTACTTTCCAGGCTTGCCTTTTCTCTCAGAATAACCCCTGTGAGAAATACAGTCACTCCTTCATGTGAGAGAGTGAGCAGGTCACACACTCAACCATTCACTGCTTTATGAAAGAGAGCAGACTTGTGAGCAGGTCACACACTGGATTTGGCTACCTGCTGAGGTTGAGGAATTCTCATAGTGAGCAACCATCATCAATAAACTGCTATAAGGGCTTTCTCGGATGAATCTATCCTGACTACAGCGTACACAACAATTAAAGGAACCTAGAAATAGTTGCGCTTACGTAAGTGGGGCATCAATATGGCACGGAGTATCAGAGTGTGCTGTGACTCCAAGGATCAGAGTTTCCCTGAAGAGGTAATCTTGATGATTGTCAACAGGCCATCTTCCTGGAGACAGGATCTTAAACCTGGGTATTTTCACACCTCAAACCCTGGTTTTCAAGGACATTAGTGTTGATCTTTAAAACTACTGAGAAATCAGAGGGATTTAAAAAGTGCAGTTGTGTTTATGATCTCATTGAAGAAGAGTTAAGACCTGTGTATATTTTACATGCAATCTCTGGGGAGTAAAAGTGTGTCAGCCAGGACAAATAAAACAACCATGTAACAACCCAGTATACATGGCTATCAGTAACCTTTGGACATCTTAAAACATCAAAAGATTTATGGTTTTACAATGAACAGCAGAGAAAAGAGGCTTGGAGAGTTTCTTTTTTCGAGTGTGTGAGATAATGGAACTGTGTGATGTATCCGTGCGAACATTCTCAATGGAGAAACTCAATGGATCTCACTATTATGGAAAACCAAATTCATATGCAAATTAATATAATTTTGCTTCAGTGGTTCAACCATTTGATATACAAATGTAATATTTAATAAAATCAGGTTGAGTATCTGGCTGAAGATAATTATCCCACAACTGCATGAGCTGAACAGTTTGTCTCATTGCGGTCAGTAATGCAGTTTATTCTTGCGGGCCTACAGGTGGGAGTGTTGGTGGGGCTGCAGTACCTGAAGACCGCCTTGGAGACCATCTCCAACCCCGAAGACCCCGAGTGTGAGAGTGAGGGCTGGGTACTGGAGAAGACTGTGAAGGAGACCATGGCCGAGTACATGGAGAAGATCAAGGCTCTCACCAAGGGGAATCAGGTTCAGGAGGGTGGGGAGGCACAGGCGGTTGCCACAGTGAGCTGAGTGGGTCCCGCCCACTGGAAATGAGACCACTCCCTCCCACAGGAGAGAGAGCCAGAGAGAAATCCTCTCATTGACACACGCACCACTCCAACCACCAAAAAACAAAATGGTACCCAAAAAATTCCTCACATGGAGAACAAAGATAGAATGTGAGCATATACATGTGAATACATTTGTCCATATAATTGTGTATATATTGACTCATTTTTTTAAAGAGTATTTCTAAAAAAAATTCACAAATTTATTTGTCATCCGGTGAAATCAATTCTGTAAAATAACGTGACTAGATCTTGAGATGAAAAAAGAAACCCTGCCTCTCCCCACAGCTCCTCCTGCTTTGCAAAATAGGGCCAGATCAGAGTATTTGCCCAAAAACGACCCCCTCTTGTCCATTCTTCTTAAAAATGTTTGCATTCAACTTTTTAAAAAAATTCTGTATCCTAATACAAGTCTTTGGTAGGTGGATATATAACCCGATGGCCTTGTGTTCTAAGTGTGTGTGTGTATTTGTGTCTGTGTAATGATGCACGCTGAGGCCACACTTTTGATTGGTCTTGCAGGGCGAGGCAATACCATTTGTCAGCGTTCTGCCCCCCCTCACCCCTGACCCATTGCTGTTGGGATAGGGTCAGTGACTGCACCGTTATTGCTATTGCATGCCAACATCTGTCTAAAAGTGCTACCAACAATCTACAGTCCTAGGCTAAACCATTTCAGAGGGAGGGCGGGGGCTACCGTTTGGTGTCAGAAACACACTTTCTCCTGGCATATTACATGGAGTAGTTATCGACCCACGGTACTGGCTACTTACCACAATCCCAGCCTGCACGTCCCTGCTTAGACTAATAACTGAGCCAAACCCAGGAGCTTACAAGCAATCACAGATTCACTTCTATGTTCTTACGAACACTGTAACATACCCACCTCTCATACACACACACATACACACACACTGTGCTGCTATCGGGTTAGATATCTGCAGGTCTTAAGAAGTGAGTTAACGCATGGTTGACACACTGTTAAGGGGCTGACGTTAGAAAGACAGCTCTTTCCTGCCAACGTGCTAGAAGATGAAAGAATTTGTGGGCAGGTAGAGAAAGGAAGTTGACAGCACTGGTGTTGAACATCACCCCTGCGTGAGTACATAGATGCTGACAGTTTGATTTTTTTTCCAGTTTGATTGTGCAAATAAGAAACAAACAATTTTAATGTTGCTAAGTCTTAAAAATGACAAGTTTTAATGTTAACTTTTTTTCTTTTCTTCCTTCGTAATGTTGACAGGTAACCCTCTCCTGTAAATTTTTGACTCTGGTCAGCAGTAATCTGTCTTGTGGGGTCTGGCAGAGTAGATAGGCTGTCTGCCCTGTCAGATAAACGATGTATATAAGGAGACTGAGCATGTCTGTCCCGCGCCCTGAGTGAGTTTGCTGTTAGGCTGTCTGCTGCTTCCACGTAGGCTTCGCATAAAAAGCATCTTTCATGCACAATGCAACACGAAGACACTTCCGTGCAAACAGAAGCTGTCTGCGAGGAAACCTTTGGAATGGGATGGCGATGTCCTGTGGCCGACTCCGTCAGACGGAGGAAGGCGAGTCGGACAGGTTGGATGGTGGGGTCCTACGTGGCGCCACCGCCCCCCACCACCCTTCCCCTGCCCCCAAACCTCTCCCAATTTACAAAAGGTGGTGGTGGGGGGAGGGGCTCCCAGAACACAGGCTACGTGGGGGTGGGGGTCCCTAATCCTGGAGGTGTGTCCGAGGATTGAGGGAGGAAGACATTGGTATTGGCAGCTACACTTCCTCAAGACTAGTGGGGTGAGATCTCACCGACTGCTCCACCTCACCCCGTGCACCCAGTGCCGAGCAGGGCCGGGTGTTCACTGGGGTCACCTTAAGGGTGAGGGTCGGGGCTAGTGGTTCACGTGCTCTCAGCACTTCCGTGTAACACACCCGAGCCAGCAGTCAGAGATGCCTCCTAATCACAAACTAAGAGCTGAGACTACTGGAAAACTGGTAAACCAACTGAGAACTGGTCAATGTAAACAACTTACCATCGATAGGTAATTTTTTAATGTCATAGCTAATCTTCAAATATGTAAATAGGTTACAATCTTATCAACAAGTTTTTTGTTTGTGTCTGACATAGCTGTTTTTCTTGTGACTCTGAATAAAGTTTAGCAGTGTGTGGTGTCCATTATGCATCTCTGGTCCGTTTTTGTTGTAGGGAGCTTTGGTTGTTGAGTTCAGATTGGGCACCACTTTGAGTCCATTTTAAGTCAAAGGGTTCGAATTTCCACCAAAACTCAACGACCAATTCGGGATTCTACCCAGTGGCCTGACTTTCATTACACTTCAATTCAAAGACAGCATCAGCACTAGTATGAGGTTAGAAAGAATCCCACAGTATAAATATCTGCTTTGTCATGTTGCAAACAGAAGGTAGCAGGTTAGGTTGAGGCACAGGTTGAAGAGGGCACAGGAAATGGGATGTGGAGGGCAGCCAAGGGAGATGTTAAGAACTCAGAGGGAGGTCTGCTTTGCCTGATGGGATCAATAAGTTTTACATGAGGATTCCTCTCACCAGGGGCCTGGTGCTGTCCGGGACACAGGTGTATGAACTTTTGTCCGCTAATACTAATACACACGCACAACGGAGCACCATCTAAAGGAAGGACAAGTTTTTTTTACCTCAGTGAAACACACGCACAACTGAGGATTCTCTACCAGACACAAAATGGCCGCCTTGCTTTGCACATCTCTAGCTGTCCTAAAGCCTGTGCATTTTCTCACTGATACGGGCAGCAAAAGGATGTTTCACACTTCAGCTTTGTTTTCACACTTTACATGTGGATGTTATGTTGAGGTAACGATACAAATTAAGATCATGTGCAGTGGTAGACTTGTTGGAAGGACTTGAGTCAGCCTTGAAGGACTCCCTGAAGCACCTCCAGAGCGGACGAGTGTATGTAGTGCATGAGATGTCCACACCACATTCACAGGAGATTTCAATCAGTTTAACTGCAGTGCTGAAACCACCAGAGGATATCAATAAATTTCTGGAACAAGAGACTCTTTCATTAACAAATGTCCTTGCGCAGGGTAACAGACATAAGTTGGTATTTTCCTCACGTTGTTCAGTTGTACGTGTAGTCTTACTGAACAATGCTCTCAGTACTGCACATGGGTACAATAACAGTACCTCACTTAGGGGTTCAAACTGGCAACTTCCATGTTACAGACCCAGTTCCTTAACCCATAAGAGAGGGTAGGGTCTGAGACACTGGTACTGTAGGAAACACTGGGAGGAGTTGGATAGCTTCCGTTTGGATGAAGACAGGGAGAGAAAAAACTTATAAAAGTTTAGAGGAGAATGTGGGATAGAGAACAGGGACAAACAGTACAGATGAGCTCAGTTGGCAAAGACACGCGGCAGAGGGTAACGAGGACGACTTTCTTCTAGTACATTCTCTGGCCCAAAGCATATAAACAGCGGCTGAGGAGATAAGGACCATAAGCCGCTTTGATGCTCAGATTAACCTCCTGTCAGGTGACGCAGGGAAATGTTCAAAGCACCTGGAGGCAGGGAAGGGTATATTCTGTAGGACACTCCTGTCTTTACCTGTAGTGCTAAACCTATCTCCTATACAGCAGGACCCAAGCAGGTAGCCGGGTGGAAAGACACTGTGTTCAGTGTACACCTGCACAGGGCAAGACAGGGCTGGTTTGGAGGGAAACAGAGCAGTGCTTCCTTCATCTTTACCTGTATTTGCTGATGCCCTTATGGACTACCTTACATCTGCATATTCAGTTACCCATTTATACAGGCAGGTCTTTTGGCCACAATCATGGTAAAGTGTCAGCAGCATCAGCACAATGGGTTCAAATTAGCGACCTCCCAAATCTGAATATTATCACTGCTTCTACTGTCCTTCAGCCTGAAGTGGAGGTGGTGGTGGGGGGGTCGGTGGATGGTCTTGGGGTCGTTGGGTGGGGGGGTCCCGTCCAGGCCACTGTCCTAATCCTCTTTCCCGGCTCAGGTGACCCTCCTGAGCGTGCTGACCGGTGCACTGGAGGGACTCAGCTGGAGGCGTTCCGACATAACTGGGGCATTACGAAAAGCAGGGCGGGGCCGCCGCTCGCAGCACCTGGGTCATTACTGCCATAACCAGGTCACACACAGATCAGCACGCGCGTGTACACACATGCACGCCCGCGCACACGCACGCACGCGCCACATCTCACGCCCAAAACCCAGACCTCCAAGCCAAGCCATTTTTTTTTTATGCATTTATTTCATTATTGTTTTACAATATAGTACAATGTACCCATTTATACAAGAATTCACATATTAACAAGTCTGTTCATTACATGTGATAATGTCTCCTCAATACTGGAAGCATGTCATAGAATGGGTGGGGGGGGAAGGTTACCGTGAGAACTTATCTAATGGGTAGGGACTGGATCAAAAGAAGATGAGAACATGGGTTCGTTATCCTTCCACAGAGAGCGTGTCACGTTTGTACTCGTCCCGCTCGGCTTATGGCGGCCCTCCCTCACAGAAGAAACTCCTCTGCACACTGCGGTCCGTTATTCCTGGTGCTGCGGTTCAACTCATGCTGTCACAACTCCAGGAGGCCAAGGATCGAGCAACGGTTGCATGAAAGCAGTGACACGTAAATGTAATCTCTGTGAAAAGCCAGACCTTTGAGTACTGAATTAAAAAAAAAAAACAAACAGTCCACGCACTGAGAACTCCACATTTAGAGAAAAAAATGAAACGAAACCAGCAAACAAACGAGCAACTGAACAGGAGCACTTAATTAATCTGTTTCCCACCCGGAGACTGCCCACCCCCCAAATTTCTGTGCAGGGTAAGAATTCACTTAAATACCAAGCATTATAAAACATACAAGGAAATGACAACAACCAAAAAACACGAAGCGCTGAAGTCTAAATACATTCAGAGTAACACAAACACACTCCATAGATCAGAGGAAATGATACTGAGAGACCACAGATGTCTGCTCTCACCCAGCTCCGTTCAGAGTTCTCTGGGAGCAGTTCTGCGTATCAGAAAACGGTCTCCACTAAGGGATGAGGGTGGGGGGTTTGGGGGGGGTACAGAGCATACACCGCACTCCACCCACTTATTGGTCACAGCTTCACTTCCTGTGTGTGTGGGAGGGGGGCTATGAAAACATTCTGCTGCACCAAGACATACAGTCTGAACCACTTCACCCAAAGACTACTGCCACTGCCAACGACCAGACAGACACACACACACACACACACACACACACACACACACACACACACACACACACACACACACACACACACACACACCTTCCAAGAAAAAAAAAGACATCAAACACACATCCACAAGGCAGACACGCAAACACACGTATGCCGACACGCACACGTCACTGGGACACACACATACAGGCTTCTCAATATTAGTTTGTATTCACTGCACATTATGTGTTTGGGGTTTCTTTAAACATACGCAGTTCACTTTGTTAAAGTTAACACAAGTGTGAAGGAGGGGATAGTCGTATGCCCCCCAGACCCCCCTGCGCCCCCAATACTGAAGTCACCGGATAAAAAAAAAAAAAAACTGAGGAGGGCAGAGACATGGGCCAACCTCAAGGGGGCGCTGCCATGGTGTGGAAAACATCCTGCAATGACCTACTGTTGACTTATCTGAAATGCTGCTTCCAAGCAGAGACAACATTGTGCTTGCTCAAAATTACCAGTATTTTTTCATTTAAAGCAAAACAGCGGTTAATAAATCAATACTTGAGCCATCTATCCTAAAAATAACTTATGAATTTTATGTTTTATGTATATATATATATATATATATATATATATATATATACCCAAAACACAAAATGTATTTATGTATGTATGTATGAATAAACAGAAACGAAATACCATTCCTAAAGTGTTACTCTCGAGTATTCATTGCGCTTCAGAGCCAGTCACTTGCTGCTCAACGCATGGCTAAAAGTCTTATATATTTAAATGACAAAGAAAAGAAACGCAATCTTGCCCGAAAGAATAGGAAAAGAATAGGTAAACTACATGCATTCATTCTCTCAGACAGAGTGAGTGAGGGAGGGAGAGAGGGGCACAGAGGCGGGGCCTTGTTGCCACAGCGACCCCCGTCCTGTGTGCAGAACCCCTGGTCTGAGAGCAAGACAGTCCGACCGTGGGCCTGGACATGCCTGGTGGGCGTGGCTCAAGGGTTGGCCATGTGTGGCCATCACAAGTGCTGCCAGTCGATGCCCACCAGTGTCTGGTTGGCCTCTTGGGCGTGGCCAATCTCCTCCGTGATGCTGTGCTGGCGCCAGAGCTTCTGGATCTTCCGATACCTCTCCCTGCACAGGTGCAGCGGGTTCCCCCGTCTGAACACAGAGGGAGAGAGAAAAACCGAATACAGACAGAATGAAGGAGGACAGCTGAACACTGTGGAACACAGAGACAGAAAAGCTGAACACAACGGTACAGACAGAATGAAAGAGGAAAGCTGAAGACTGTCAAACACCGACACACATGGAAGGAGGAAGAGAAAGATAAAGAGGGAGAGGGGGAGAGAGAGAGATCCACCGAGAGAGAGAAAGAGCATGAGCAAGAGGTAGGGCTGAGCGGCGCTAATAACAATCTGGCTCTCACCTGAGGCCCTGGTCTGTCTCGCCGTAGTCGTCCAGGTAGGGCGGAGCGTAGAAGCAGCCCTTCGTCTTTCCAGCCAGGAACAGCACCTGGCTCTCCCTGACCCTGCAGCAGAGCACCAGACTCCGTTTAAATCACACCCACAACAACGGCAACTCCATCCCGCCCCAAGAGACAGGCTGACACAGGAACCTTTCAGTCTGTTTGAGGAACTCTGCCGGAAACAACGTCTGACGTCCGCTGAGCGGGGCGGCGGAGCGAAGCGAGCTGCTGGGAGGGTTACCTGAGGAAGATGCCGACGCCGGCTCCGCAGCTGAAGGTGTGCGCGGTGCAGGCCCCCACGTCCTCGCTCTCCAGCTCCGTCTGGCAGCAGTAGCTCTGGGAGCACAGCATGGTGCCGCATACCAGGCACAGGGTGGGCGCCCGCGACTTGTCCCCGCCAGACTTGGGGCACCTGGGTGAGGGGGTACACACCAAGTCACTCATCAAAGTCAATGCAGCAAGATTTTAAATGTCACTGCTGCTATGCACATTTATAAAATCCTGGTTTCACGCTGTACGGAATGTCTTTGCACACGGAAGAACGGCAAATAAAATTTCCAATGCTAAGGCAAGAGAAAAACGTAGTCACTTACGTGAAGCTCGAGGCTTGGTTGATGAGGGCGCTGTAGTCATCTGGGAGGTCGATCAGTCGGTTGGACTCCCGAGGGTAGCTGCGAGTGATGAGAAAAGAACCTGGTCAACCCTCAACCCAAAAGCCACCTGACCACCATTTTCCATCTGTGGCCTCTACGGAGCTGGACCCCTGGAGGCCGAGGGGCAGAGGGAACAGAACTAACCATATGAGGGAACCGCCGGCCTGGAGGTACTCCCGCACATACGGGTGAGAGCACCACCTGCAGGAGAGGAGGACACAATGAACACATCTGCCCAAAAAACCTGAATGCACAACAGACACACGAGTCTCTCACATTCACCAGTCGTAGTGCACACATTAAGCAGTGTGTCAGGGAATGAGGGGAGACAAGACGGGAGGAGACAGGATAATGTGGGGCATGGAGAAGGGGAGGGGAGAAGGGAGGGAAGAGATGTGGCATGGGGGTGAGTACCCTTCCAGCAGGGGGTCCAGAATGTCCCTGTGACTGTGGTAGAGCTGCAGCAGGTTGGAGGGCAGACAGAGGTATGCGCACAACTGCTCCCACTGACCTGGGCCCAGAGCTAGAGACAGAGAGAGGAGTTTAAAACTGTGTATTGTGTGTATGTGTGTGTGTGTGTATGTGTGTGTGTATGTGTGTGTGTGAGTGAGTGTGAGCATGTACGCTTACTGTGCAGCTGTGTGTGTGGCTGTACTGTGTGTTACTGCTTGATACGTCCATTTCGTGCGGGTGCACAGTGTTTCGGGGTGTACTCACTGTGCAGCTCTGGGGGGGTGGGCACCCCGTTGAGGTGGTGGAAGAACAGCGCCGCGCACCTCAGGTAGGGGAGGATGCCCGCCTTCACGCAGCGCCAGAGGTGCCAGCCCGAGCCCACCTCTCGCAAGCTGCTGAAACCAAACAGAGCCAGAGCCTCGCATCAGTTATGCTGCTGAGCATCGGACGGGCAGTGTTCCTATCGGGCCGCTGGGTCCATGTGCGGCCGGCCCTTCCAGCTTCTCTTACCTGCCCAGGTGTGTCCTGAGAAGGCCGTAGAGGTGGCAGATGCCCTCCTCCTCCTCCTCACCTCCGCCCCCGCTCTCCTGCTCCATCGTCATCTCCGCTGCGGGCAGACACACGTCACTCTCCAGCTCTGACACAACACCCCCTGGCCCACACGTCACTTTGCACAGGCAGCATGGGTGACAAGTTGCTCCTTGGGCTCGAAGCTTCCGGAATCAATGTGGGCCAATCAGAGGCCACCAGAAAAGCGACAGCTCGACCAACGGCAGGAGCTCTGCTCACCTGGCACGGAGGTCAGCAGGATCTGGACGATGTGCGCCACGGTGACCAGGTGGAACAGGTGCAGATGGGCCCCGTCCGCACTGAGACCTGAGGAGTCCTGGCAGTGAACTGAGGGGTAGGACAGGACCAAACTCACCTGAAAGACAGAGAGAGGGTTACTTACTGCAACACATCCTCTAGCAACATAAGTATATACTTTCTCTGCAAATAAAGCTGACTAAATTGATCTAAAGTTGGAAGAGAGAGAAAGAACAATAGAGAATAAGAGAGAGACAGAGACAGAAAGAGGGAGAAAGGAGGAGTGATGGGAGAGATGTGAGGAATGGAGGAGGATGAGAGGAGGGAAAGATTGTTCAGAGGGTGACAGAGAGACCATGATGTCCCTTTGGCTCTGAAAAGCTGCAGAGTTAAAGGAACCGTGGGACTGGAGCTACAGAAGCAGAGGCACTCACCAGCAGATGGAACATGTCTGTTTCCAGGATACAGTGGGAGCTCTCCACCTGGGGGTCTGGAAACAGCGCTGTGGGAATGCAAGAACCTCATCAGATCACCTTTAGACAGCAGTACATACACCCACCCACACACACACACACACACACAGCTCAGAGCCCGAATATCTGAAATCCCCCAAGGATTCTGCTGTTATGCTGGACCTGTTTCTGAAGTCCAGCAGAATGCACAACTCATCAAGCTTGTAGCACATAGTCCCAGGTTCAGCAGGGGGGGTTCCGGGTTTTCTGAGCTACAGGACTCACCCGCTAACAGTCTGATGAAATGGGCCTGCACGGAGGGCAGAGACGAGACGGTCCAGCAAGCCGAGCCGAACCTGGTCAATGACCTCAGGCAGTCGTCCTGCACACAGGTAAACATCAACGTCAGAGCTGCAGTCATTAACATTTAGGCGAAACACTGTGGGGCAGCAGTAAGGAGTAGGGTTTGAAACCCAAATGATGATTGGATTCACAGGTGGGCCACTGTTGTATTCTTGGGCAAAGTACTAAACCCCAATAAATAAATGTCAAGTTGTTTAAATGGATATCAAAGTAAACACTGTAAGCTATTACAGTAAGCTGTTAGTGCTCTGGATAGGAGTATCTGCTTAGCCTAATATAACAGTGCAGAAATCCACACACACAGACCCCCCTCTTGTGCTTATGCCTTCCCCCTCTCTCTTCCATCTCGGCCTCCCTCATTTATCCCATCCTGTCTCCTTTTCTCCTTCTCCTGCTCTCTATCCTCCCCTTCCCGCTCTCTGTGACCCCACCCCTGTGAGTACACTTCCAAATGAAAGTAAGGTCGGCATTACCTGTCTGCAGGGTAAACTCCCAAATAATGGCTTCTCCTCGTCCACCAGCAGTCGCTCTGAATGGAGGAAAAATGCAGAATTCAGAATGACACAGCACAGCATTCCAGACAACAGTTTCCTGGAAGTGAGGGCCACTGTTCCATTGATTGTGTGATGTGTATGAAGCTGTGACTTCAACTGGGAATTTGAATACCTGTCAACAAAAATGCATTACTTTAAATGAAGTCTTAAGTTATTTTTGAAATTCTCCTATACTAATTGAATGCGGCAATAACACCGGCATGGCAGTGTAGCATAGTGGTAAGGATCAGAACTCGTCACTGAAAGGTTGCCGGTTCAGTTCCCCTGCTGGGGTTACTGCTGTTGTACACTTGGGCAAGGTACGTAACCCAAAATTACCTCAGTAAATACCCAGCTGTATAAATGGACATGTAAGAATTGTAACCAACGCAAGTCGCTCTGGATAAGAGCAGCTGCTAAATACCAATAAAGTAATGTAACAAATATGGGAACACGTAATGCCTCTGACATTGGACAAAGGATGAAAAAGGTAATGGGATGTTTCTCTCTAGATGTAGAGGTAAGCAGGCAGGCTGTGGGTAAGTATTTGTGGCTGTAGAGCTCTCACTGCTTTGGTCTCAATGGTGTAGGAAGGAGGAGGAGGGACAGGAGGTGGCGTAACCAATTTGAGGGGTGCCGGTTTTGGGAACTGACCGATGGACTGGATGGTATAGGCACAGCTGCCCCAGCACATGATGGGGACTCGGGGGTCCTCCTCGTTGGGATGGACCTTAAGGCCAACTTTGTACGTCGCCGTCCCGAACGTGGTGAGCATCTCCTTTATGGTGCTGGAATATGGGTTCCTGAGGGACAGGAGAGAGGACAAAACCTGAAAACCCATAACCTTAAAACCCAATAACTTAACTCCCTCTCCTTAAGGAACAGCCACTTTCCTAATCACCAGGTACAATATCTGACCAGTTACAGGATTTCCATTCTCAACCCCAGCTTCCTGTCCTTCTGCCACAGGCCCCTGTTCAAATCCCCTGACCATTAATCCACGTCACCAGATAATTCCCACTTTCTCCTGAAGACAGGGAAAGACTAAGGATTACTGGAACACACCCACAGAGGGCGGAGTTTTGTTTTGCCACCCTAAAACCCTGTACTTCACATCCCGACTTGTCCACTCTGAAACCCCATCCATGGCCACATCATCTCTCCCCTTATCCCCCGCTTTGCTCCTTTTCCTCTCTGCCAAAGTCATTCTTAAAGCGGCCTCCAGCTGCTCGGCTGGCTGGGTCTGTGCTCACTTGGGAATCTGGTCAGGTGAGAAGCCCTCCGGGGGAGCGCACTCTTCCATCCTGTCAGCGTCATCAACAGCTCCAGCACCTGCAATTACACAGAACCACCGCTGTCATGATGAGCTACACACACAGACACACACTCTCACACATGGACACACACTCTCACTCCCTCTCTTACACACACACACACACACACACACACACACACACACACACACACACACACACACGCAGTACCTGGAATTACACAGAACTACCGCTATTGGGTGTAACTACACACATGGACCCATTTTCACATGCAAGCCATACAGGCTTTTGCTTTTTTTTTGTTAATGATTATCATATGAGCATGAGCTACTGTGCAACTTCACTGTGATGACACCTCTGAAATGGAAAATAAGCACAAGCTACCATCTTCTAATGGGGGGCAGGGGGTGTGCAGGCACTCACTGGTTGGCTTGAGCTTCCTGTGGGCAGAGTGAAGGGCCTTCACCTGCTGGCCTATCGTCTTCAGCCACTGACCCAGGCCTGGCTGCTCACAGCTGGGGAGGGAGACAGAGAGAGAGAGAAGGAGGAATATTAACCATTATTGCCTTCTGAGAAGAGGATTTCAATGCAGCATCTGTCCATGTGTCCCTTTGGTAACAGATACCCTCTCTGATACCAGTAACACACAATTGACCACACTGGTTGTAATCTCATACTTAAGACAATACGCACAAAATAAGCACCTCAGAAAGGTTTATGCAGTGACACAGCTAGGTAAATGGTACCAGAGGAATACCGCTGTGTCACAACTGTAGTTTAAACAGGGAGAAGGTTTAAATACTACAACAGAAAATAACCATCACAAACGTAACAACCTTTCTAGGGGAAAATATAAGGGAAAATTGATTTGTTGGATCAAGTCATTTTCTTTCATCCAGCTCATGAATTAGCTTCCAGCTGGCCTCATACTTCAAAATGATAATTGTAAAGATTTGTTTGCAGACAAGTCACATTTGCAACCCACTGCAAATGCTGACTCTCAGTTTCCAGCTCAATTTGGTTCAAATGAGCACTGTTTCAATACAAGAACAAAACTACCAAAAAAATTAAACCCAAGGCATTTCCTCAATTTGTTTTGCCCAACTGTGCCTCTCCAACGAATATACCTTTATCAAAATACTTACATTTGATTCATTATCTAAATTAGTGTATTAAACAGCTTTAAACGGCTTTAATAGAATTGAATAAATTAATTTGTAGCTCGATTAACTGTTATAAGGCCACTAGCAATTAATCTAATTCTGAGTAATTAATCTATTCCTAATCTCTGATTTATTTATTTAAGAGGTACATATGAGCAAAAACTACAGGCATGTTCCTTTTACCTTTTTGGTAGCACAAACACACCCCCAATGACACCTGTCCTTCATACAGGTCAAACTGTCTAGAAATTTCAAATCCAGATCAGTGTTCACCTAACAGTTACAGAATAGGGAATTAATGAAGCACTAAACTCGGCATGTACTGGACATTCCCCGGAACAGGATTAAATTAAAGGTGACATTAAGGCTTTCTGGTAACAACTTCCCGATCGGTATATACCCAAGTACAGTATTACGTTTATCTGCAGGAGAGAGGGGAAGCTTTTTTAGCGGCTAGTGGCTCCAGTGCAGGATTACAGAGGTGTAACTGGGAGATGGTCTCCCGGGGTTGCCGAGGGGTCGAGGGAGGATTGCGCTATTAAGAGGAGTGGTTCAATAAGCACCCCACTGGGGTTCCACGTCACACAATCCTGATCGGCAGAGCTGTTTGTTTCGCACACGTGTTGTGAGAGTGAAGCAGGCATGGTTATCCTCTATTTTATCAAAGCGACCTAACCAAATTTCAAATGACAGAACACTCAACATCTTTCTGAAACACTGTTCAAAGCTATAAAGGCAAGTACAGTTCAACAGTTAAATTAGCAAGCCATTTTATCAGAAATGTCACGGCAGAGGAGCCCTATGCCCTATGCGGAAAACCTGAGAACATCATGGTACGCAGATGCTGCCCCCATTATCTGCTTGAATATACAGGTAACTGTATGAACATGGAAGTTTGTGTCAATGCGGGTTTGAATGCTGCAGTGCAGGTTCGAGCGGGTCATGAGGCTCAAAATGTGTGGAGCTAACGTGTGCTGTCAATCAATGATTCAAAGCACTTAGATATCCATTTTGATTGGTAGAAACCAGACTATGCGATCACAGTCCGGTTCCTCCAAGTACAGCAAGGGTGTCAAACTCAATCCGTGGCAGGCCAGCATGCATGTTTGCTTTCACCCCAGCCAATTTCCCCCACCTAACAGGTAATCAGCTGTATACATATGTATAGTAAAGTAAGCTATTTTACATATAGAGCATGTGTAATTTTGTCTGTACTGTATCATTTCAGCAAAAAATTCCAGACCAAGCCACTGGACTGGTGAAGAAATTAAAAGCAGAGAGTGACACAAAAGGCCACACATGGGAGCCCTCCAGGAAGCGAGTCTGCACTGCACGGTCCCACAGGGCCTCTGTGCCCCTTTGACCGGGGTTACAGGGGTGTCAGGTGTACCTGTTGGGTGCCTTGGCGAGGGGCAGCAGGGGGATGACGGTGTTGCTGAGGCATTCGCACAGGGGACACAGGAACTCGCCGTTCTCCACGTCGTAGCTGGTGTGCACACGCAGGCGCTGCTGCCGACGCTGCTCCTTCGCCTGGACCGCCTCGAAATACCTGAGGACCCACAATGCAATGCGGCATGTCACACATGGCAAGCTGTTAATGCCCAGAGGATGTGACCTGAAGCTGATCTGATTCTGCACCAAAAATTTGCTAATATTCTGCCATCTGCCCTATGACTGAACTCTGTATTAGAAATGTAAGTTTCATCCATGTACCATTCTTCAGTCTTTAAGCTGCAGCCTCTAGCCTTCTGTAATTGTGTCTATTCCCCGGTGTACTGTACTAGTTGTTCGCGTGCAGTTTCAAAAGTTCCATCTGTCTCATCTCCCCAACCCCCATCTACTACCTCCTGACCCCTGTAGCTGTACTATGGCCTCCCTCACCTCTGCCAGCAGTGTGAGTGCATGATGTGGCCGCAGCTGCCGGTGTGCGTCCCGAAGGACAGGTCAGGGTGCATGAAGAGAGGGTCGTAGTTCTCTGAAAGAGAAGACGAACATGAACAGAGCTGCACCACACTACAGCTTCAACACAGCAAATACAATTAAAATGAATGAACGTATGAATAAAAGCGTTGAAGTGCTTCACAGTAGTAGGTGCATAAACCGCGGTCATCCAAATGTGAGCATGACACAGCCCGGGTCCCGGCGGGTGGCTCACCGGGGTCGTGCGGGGGCCTGTGGCGGTTCTTGGACATGACGGTGGAGCGCTGGACGAAGGCGGCCAGCACCATGGCGCGCCCGTCCGCCCGCACCTCCTGCTCCTCCTGGCACAGGATGCAGGTGACCACCTGCCGCTTCTCGCTCAGCCGGGTCCGGCGCGGGCCCAGGCACACCAGGGCCGCGTCCGGAGAGGTGGGGCTGCAGGGAGGGGAGGAGACAGGCCCCCGGCCAATCAGGGTGGAGGTACGGAAGGTGAGGCACATGCACGCACACGCACATACACACACACACGCACACACACATACAGGATTGCAAATCTGTTTCGATATACAAACATGGGGCTGCAGAAGGGAAAAGTGATATAAACACAAGACAGCAAGAACATAAAGGTATATGCATCCTAGACTGCAGCTGAACACTTGGCAGCAGGTGCATAGCTACTACCTACAGTGTACACCACATAATCCTACTAACACAAATGCTAGGTCTACATGTATCTGGATGCCAGGTCTGCAGGTATGTGGACAGCAGGTCTCTAGGTGTGGAGATGCCAAGTATAAAAGGCAAATGGACAGCAGGTGTGCAGGGGAGTGGATACCTGTGCTCCAGCGAGGTGGATGTGGACGCCTCCAGCTCCTCCAGGCTCTGCTGGAAGAGCTCCTTGTTCTCGTTGATGAAGTGGCGCTGCATCTCGGACATCTGCGCCATGATCTTCTCCCTCCTCAGACGGGCCATCTCCGCTTTCCTCTTCCGCTCCGCCTTGTCCTTATCACGCAGAGTCTGCAGGGGGCGCCATCACAGTCACACACCATACAGTAGCATACTGCTAGAGTTTCAGTCTGTGGCCTTTTAGAGGACGTTTGATGTGAAACAGTCGTATGGACATCATCACTGTCCTCTCTCTCACCTCCTCCTGGCTCTGTCCTCCGCTGTCTGTCACCGGGCTGGCGGTGGTGCGCTCCCGCATCGTCTTAATGCTGGCCACCGTCTGCAGGGGGCGACAGAGAGCAACCTCAACAACACCTCAGTAAACCATACAACATAAGCATGAGTTAAACACAAAATAATGTTACCCTCACTATCGGAAAAGGATCGCACAGCAACATGAATATGAAATTTACTACTGGATTTTATTTATTGCCTTCTATGTGTGTATTTATTGGTATATACATGGTAATGGTATGGCATAGTGGAAAGGAGCACGATTTGTAACTGAAAGATTGCCTGTTTGATTCACCAAAGGGACACTGCTGTTGTACCCTTGGGCAAGGTACTTAACCCAGAACTGCCTTGTAAATATCCCATTGTATAAAAGGATAAAACTGTAACCTCTGTAAGTTGCTTTGGATAAGAGCATCTGCTAAATGACAATAAAGTAATGTAATGTTATAACAAGTAAAAACTGTAAGCTCTGTAAGTTCCACTGGTGTTGGAATGACTGATAACCAAACGTAATGTAATGTTCCGCTTCTGTTTCACACAAGATGTGCCTGCAGAGGCAGATCATAAACAACTCCACAATAATAACCCCCCTTGTTCAAAAACACTGTTTACATTTCAGCCTCCTAAGGCAAAACTGGTCAGTACAGTTTCTGTGGTTTCAACTCCATATGTTCAATACATTCACAAGTGCTGATCCTGCTGCAACCTCTGCTGCTCTCTGGTGCCTGCATCAGGTACTGCAGTATTCTCTGAGGGTTTATCTCAAGCTCCAGCACATGCTTGCTGTGTGGATAAGCAATGCAGTTCTATCTAACAAGTAGTTACAGACATGGGCATAAAAATGACTTTCAGTATGAATTCCTGTAGCTGATGTTGATGATGATGTCAGTGAGAAAGGCAGGGCGTACCCTGAGGATCCAGCGGATCATGTCTTTGTGCACCTCCAGGTGGGGTGCGTTCTGCAGGGTCTCCAGAAGAGCGAGGATGCTGGGGGTGTTACTTGGGGCCTCTCCTGGTCCTGGAAACACCAAGAGAGTTTAATATTCACACAGGTGCAGACAAGGCCAGACTCAGACATGCGCACACGCACACACACACACACACACACACACACACACACACACACACACACACACACACACACACACACACACACACACAGAGGAGGAGCCGCGCGTGGGACTCACGGGAGATCTTGAGCGTGAAGTTGAAGGTGACGTCGTTGTCCTCGCTGCTGCTCTCCAGCTGCTGCTGCTCCTCCAGAAGGGCCATGCCTATCAGGTGCAGCACCTGGACACAGAGGGAGACCGACAGTCAGGGAGCCTTCACACCTTTCACCCGCCAGCCTTGTGCATCCACAGCACTCTCAAAACAGCTTCTGCTCAGCTCAGGCTTCATTTCAGGGCAGGAAAATTGAGCCTAACTAGCATTAATGAACATTAAAACTCCTTCATGTCCTTTCGCTGCCATAAGCTCAGTTGGTTTCACACAGCCACTTCTTCATTACAGTCTGCTAGTCTACTGTTAATCTGCAGTACAGGTTCTCTGGAGAATGCACAGGCATGATGGAGAATACAGACATCCTGTGTGCTGTGCTCCTGCTTTTCCTCTTTTACTCAGTGCTTCCACCCATTACCTACAGGAGAAATAGAACACACTGAAAGACTATCTGTGGAACATGCAGTCCTTTAGGAAACAGTTTATCAGGAGGACTCATCTGGAGGACAAAAGGTGGCCAAGGGCAAATATGTCACTTCACAGACATCAGGCCTGAAGTCTGGTGTCCTTTCTGAGCTCTTCATGTCCAAACAAAACTAAACGCGTCTGCTTTCATGCTGTACAATTCTGCAGACGCTGCACAGTTTCAAGAGAGGTCTGTGTACTTCCTGTCTGGATTATGAAAACAAATCAGTTTAGTTCAATTCAGAAGAGAAAAACTGGCGGATGAGAGACCATACAGTGTGTGAGGCCACCCTTTTGAAAGCATCCTGGTTCACTCTCAGAAGACTCACAGACAGCTCCGCATGGACCAAAGCAGACCAAAGTCGGACCAACCTGGCATAGGAGTGCCCTTCGTTTCTCAAAGGAAGACCTGCGCACACACTCTCGCTGTCCTCGTCTCTAGCACAAACACATTCCCAACACCAGTCGGGCGCTCACCCTCTGCAGCATGGACTCGGACCAGTGCCCGCCACTGGGCTCCACTGCCCACTGCAGTACGGCTCCCAGCATGCCGAGCAGCACGTCGCACTGCAGCAGGTTCACCAGGCTGGCGAAGAGCGGGCAGAATGGGGGCAGGACAGGTGGGGGCAGAGCTGCAACAGACACACAACACAGTGAGATACAGCTGAGATACAGCCAAAGAGGGCCCAATGGCACTTCTCACAGAGAGCAGGGGGTTGCCCAGTCTCCTGGCTAAATTCCCAATGATGCTCTTTCAATCTGGCCATCTAATAATACCCCGGCTTAACTGCTCAAGTAATTCTCTCCTGCAGGTTATCATCATCAGAAAAGAGAACTAGTTAATTAACCCTGCATGGTAAAATAAAGACTGAAATTCATTTGTCAACTGACTCTTCTGGGTGTGATATTTATCCTGGCTGACTATATAGTATTAGGACCCCTCTGATATCCTCGTACTACAGATGAATTCCTTTCCCCCCTGTGACAGCTATGAGCAGGAATGACAAGTATACATCTCTGTACCTGAATCTTCTCCATTCTGTCTCTTCAGTTTCCTCTGGGCCTCTTCTGCCTGCAAAGGAGACACACATCGTCTGAACATCAAGGGGAAGCTCACATGTGATCGGCAATCGGGAACGTCATTATTTTAACCGTCAAACTGTGCTGCAAACAATTTAGTCATGAAAACCAGTTTTAAAACAGAAGGCTAAAATGGTGAGATTCAGTCTGAGCTCCCAGGCTGGGCTGCGCACCTTGGACTGGTCGGCGCGAGAGTAATGGTAGAAGTACAGGTTGAACTGCTTGGCGCACTCCGGCCGCAACTCGTACAGCCCTCTGCCTGTCACTCCTGGTTTCCTGTGAAAGCACACGGGACAAAGCTGAGTGCCAACGCCAAGACGTCCCGGCAGGAAAATCCTCCAGCAAACACTTAGGGGAGGAAACCTACTTGAATGAAGCAACGGAGTCGATCACTGTCTCCATCCCGGTCTCCTTATTCTCCTGGAGGGAAAGCAGAGAACCAGAGTCAGACAGGCATAACCTGCAGTACTACAGCTCACCAACAGATGGCAGACTGGTCACATAGAAAATTACTCACTGATATGCTGCTTTGTTTTTTTTTTCCTTCAGTACATATTGTCCAAGTGATGCTGTTAAAAGCCAGGGCTTATATAACATAATATAAATGAACAGGTGGCATGCTAAAGAGTATGCTAGTGAAAAAGTTTGCCCACATAATGCATAAAAAATATCAGCATACTGACCGGTTTCTCTCCAAATCTTGCTGTTTGAGAGGCTTTGATTCCGAGCTTTGTGAAATCAGAGATGGTAGTGTACAGTAGGAAGTGAGTAAAGGGTCAAGCACTCACGTTCTCGGGCAGGGCCTTGACCAGCTCACTGTGGGCCATGGGCCGGATGCACAGCTGGTGAATTATCTCACGCTCGATCTCCTCAGACGGCTGCACCTGGCCAATCCCAGGAGTGAACCGCTCACCTGAAACACACCCACACACACAGGTCACCTCATCTTGAAAGCCTTGACACTCACACGTGTCCTCACTTGTGAAGCACAAACAAACACTCATCCACTCACACTTACAGACGGACAGACAGACAGACACACACACATATAAGACCTGACCTATAGAACATATGTGCCCACACACACACAGGCCACCTCACCTGGAAAACCTGCACACGTGTACAAACACACGCGCACACACACAACCTGAATTATATAGTATCCACCCATGTACCCACATAAGAACACACATGAAGCACAGTTACACATATGCAAACGGTGCGGCAGACATACCTACAACCATCATGACCAGGTGTAGCATCTCCTCGATCAGAGTGTTATTCTGCTGGACCACATCCTGAGAGAGAAGCATCCAGTCAGAAACACACACAACTCTAACAAACCAAAATACCTACTACCACTGAACAAAGAGCCATGAGGACACAGCACAACAAGGCTGTCTGGATACACAACGCATATAGACCAGTACAATACAAGAGGAACCATGCAGAGACAGCAGCATGGACAGAGACAGCACCACCACCGGAGACAGTTTCCATCAAACTTTACGCTCTATACTGCAAGTGCAGAACCAGACAGCCAGGCCAATAGGAGGGGAGGAGGACCTTGTTGGCGCTCTCTCGGTTGTATCTCTTCCTGCAGTCGGCCGAGCTGAAGATGTGGTAGAGCTCGAAGCGGCTCAGGACGATCATCAGGAAGTGGTTGGGATCCATCATGGACGCCCCGGCCTGGAGACACAGGGAGGAGAGTGCTGTGAGACCGGCTGAGAAACCCTGATATCGTCCTCTGTGTGAGGATGTGGCCAAGGCCCTGAGGAACCCACCTGCAGCATGAGGAGGTCTTTGTCAAACATCTCCACCCTGCACTTCACGTTGTGGTAGTAGTATATCTGCAGCACACACAGGAAAGAGGAGAGTCAGAGACAATACAGCTTAAGAGGGTCAGACCAACACACCGCCTGTCTCACTCACACTCGCTCACTGACACTCTTTCAGTGTCCTCACAGTACTGAAAGAAAATGCACATACTTGTGGACGGTCATGCCCACCCACCTGATTGACCAATGAGAAGCCGTTTCTCCTCCACATCCCAGCATGCACCTGGGCGCAGAGCACCAGACAGCGCAGGGGGTGCTCTATCAACATGGGGGGGCTCAGCTCGCTCTGTGGAGGACAGGAGGGAGAGTCTTACTGTGATGCAAAGGGCAAGAGTCCAGGACAGACTCAGACAGCTCCAGACAGAGACAGTGCAACACCAAGACATACAACAACATAGCAAAAACAAGTCTTTATATGTCACACGCATGTGCACACTTGCGCGTGCGCACACACACAGACACACACACACAGTCACAAGAGACAAAGACACAGAGTGACCTAGAGAGACATACAGAGCAGCACTGAAATACAGACAAACACGACCATTGAGACAGATAGGAATCCAGCCCCACAGACAGAGTGATGTCACCACACGCGGTCACGCGTCAACACACAGGCACACACAGAGACGGAGAGATGTTATCACAATCAGCCCCAGAGCTGGAATAAAAAGGGCTCTTCCAGCGAGGGCCCAGCTGCTGCTGCCCAGATTCGGGGGAGGTGACAGAAATGTCCCGCAGGCATTCTAAGTGGGGGCAGGTGGCAGGGAGGACAAGGGCAGGAGACACAGAGCGGGCGTGTGCAGATGTGTTCTCACCAGGGGCAGCTGTTCGGGGAATCTGTAGGCAACCTCGGTCTTACTGAGGAGAACATGCAGGCCTGAGGAAAGACGTACAGGTTTATCAACAGCCCACTGATTCAATCACACAGTACAGTCCTCTCAAATCAGGGCAACAGCTCCAACATCACAAGACCACTGCAAGCAACACAGCTGCTGGAGCTCTGGTTATACATATAGGGCAGACGAGGGTACGTCGCCAGTTCAAATTTGAGGTCACACCCCACGATGAGGGTGTACGCCAACCGATTAATTAGTCAAAGTAGATTAGAACGACCGTCCAGAGTCTGTCCTTCGGTCTTGGAGCCCGGGTGTGGGGGCCTTACCTGCGAGCAGGCGCGACACGGGCAGGTGAATGCTGACTTTCTCCTGGGACACGCAGTAGCGGATGGTGTCCACCGAGTGCCCGCACATGCTCAGTGTGATGGGCTGCTCCCCGTCGGTGAAGCCACTGTGGCAGTGCGTCAGCGCCATCAGGCACTTCTTGTACGCCTCGATCAGCACCTTCTCCTGCACACGCGCAGCACAACACAAACACAGGGCAGGCTTACAGCGCGGCCTGCGGAGGGGTGGCTAGGTTTGGGCTCTGGGCTCGGCTCTCTGGGACGGCGGATTTGGCTGGGGTAAAATGTTTTGGTATGGAGTGGGAGGTAAACACTGGGTTTGGGTGAGAATGCCGGTTAGGGTTAGGGTTAATTTGGGACCGTGAATGCAGTAATTGCACTGGTGGCCTGCCACATGCGAGTGTGAAGGGTGGAGGGTAGAGTTAAGGGTTCCGGTTAACAGCTGGCGTGGTTGTGAGTCTCATTTTGAGTCTGGATGACAGTTTAAGTGTCAGTTTAGATCACTGTGTGTAGAGGTGAAAATTTGCAAAAGTGAGACAATGTTACGAGTCACTGCGTTTGGGTAACTGGAAAGACTGATTTTATGGGTGAGAGTAATGATGTGAATCTTACATTACACTAGGTATACTATTAAATGTGTTAGCTTATATTATACGTATTTTCCACTTAGATTGCTAGCCTTTGTTTTGGGAATAAAACCACAGCCTCATGGCTACAGGTAAAGCTCCAAAACCCAACTTCTTCCTCTCACTTTTAGTGTTGTGGAGTGAGTTGAATGTGCTTTGTGTTGTTGGGAGAATGGCGGTTTGAATGGTGTGTGCAGGGATGAAGTGTGCGTGCGTGTGTGTGTGTGTGTGTGTGTGCGTGCGTGCGTGCGCCAGTGAAACTCACGTCTGTGGCGCACCACTCCTGCATCATGGAGATGATGTGCGTCAGCTTCATCTGCAGGGTGAAGGCCGCCTCCCACTCCGGCTCCATCTCGATGTGCTGGCCCACCTGGCGCACCACCGGGTCCATGCCCTGAGGAGAGACGGGGCCAGAACCGCTCCAGAGTCCAGACACACACACACGCTGAGCGCTCACACACTGACTCCCACGGGGGACTAACACACACACTCACCTGCATGCACTTAAGCAGCTCCAGGAACGCGTCCAGCCCCTCCAGGAACTTCTCCCTGAGTTTATCAGTCCACTCCGTGGGCCGACTTATCAGGACATACCTGCAGGAACACACACAAATTCTCTATTCAAACCCATAACGCACACTTTCTCTGCTGAAAATGTTTCTCACTTGTCCACACTGACTAAACCATTTTTCTTACAGGACCATAGCCCCTGGTTAAACTTCTTATTCTTAAATAAAAATACTGTACAAAAAAATCCATTTTGGCAAAAGAGCTGGGGGTACTAGCTGCTATAGTTTAAGTTAAACACTAAATATGACTGCAGAAGCTGACTAGACTGCTAATTTATCACCAAACTGGTGAATCTTAAACACCATAGTAAAGATTTTCCTGTGATAACTTGACTCAATTTGTTCAATAAATGCATGTTAGAAAAGTACCTCAACCGTTAGTTGGCCCTTCCTGACCAGATGCTCAGCAGTGGTAACTAAAAATTTCACAGTGCTAACTACTATCGGGTGTTCCCTGACCTTGCCGTTAAACCACCTCACACTTAAATTGGCTCAATAAATCCATGAGGTGCTTCGTGATCCTTCAAAGGCATCAAAGGCACCAGGCGCTTATAGATCCTTTGAAGGCCTGAAAGGCGCTATATCAATGAAACGCATTCGCTGAAATGAGCAGACAGATGAGCAGCCCCTACGGCGGCCCGCTCTTACTTGAGGTCCCCGATGAGGCTCTGGACGCGGCGGAACTTGAAGGCCTGCTGGGCGGTGTAGCGCTCGAACTGGAAGCGGCCCTGCAGGTCGCGGTGCCGCAGGTGGTCCACGAAGGTGCGGATGATGGTGGTCATCAGGTTCTCCTCCGTGATCAGCATGCGGGCCTGACGGGGGGGAGGTCAGAGGTCAGCCTCACGGTGAGGCTCTGGACGCGGCGTAACCGTACATATACTGAGGCGTGACTGTACAGATGATTCTCAAAAAAAAAAAAAAATGTTGAGTTTAAAAAACCTCCACTCAAGGCTGAAGTAGATCAGAGGAGCCAAACAGAGGTCATTCTACAGACATCTATTTAGAAGAAAAGATTGAGAAAGCTGGTTATGAAAGATAGAAATAGGCCACAGTATGAAGATTGCAAAGGGAGGGCCTGTTTGTAGAATCACAGCACTGCATTACTGGGTCAAGTGAACACTGCATTATTGTCAGGAGAATTTCAGACAAGCTCCTCATATTCACCCCCATTATTTTCTTCCCTCCCTTCTTCTAACATTGGAGGAGACAGCTAAGATGAGGTTTGCCTCATGACCGATTTTATCCCCAATGCCTCAGGTTCACTCACCCAGAGGCATCGTTTTCTTTCACGCCTGAGAAGAACTCCATCTGTCTCAAGGTTCTCAGTACCCAATTGCTTCTCTGTCAGGCGCTGTCTCCCCCCCACCCATTCCCCCTCGACCCGTGTGTACCCCTGTACTCACCAGGGAAGGCACGGTGAACATTTGCACGGAGAGGTCTGTGATGGAGTACTCTCTGTCGTGGTCGTCTTTCACATAGTCGCTCTGCAAGCGCTCATAGTTCTAATGGAGGGGAAGAGAAGAGGGCAGAGAGTGTGTGTGCGTGTGTGTGCGTGGGGTACTCACCACGGTGGGGACGGTGAAGAGCTGCACAGACAGGGATGTCACTGACACTACACGCTCGTGATCATCCTCCATAAAATCTGTCTGAAGGCGCCGGTAATTCTAAACGACAAGGGGGACATTCACCTCCTGGTCAAAGGCCGGCCGCCGCCCTGATCCCTCCCCCCAACCCCTGCACCTGCTGACCTACGATCCCTGGCCCCACCCCCATCTCCCCGGCCTCTGTGATTGGACACTCCCTCTGAAAAACTCTTCACTCTCTTGGAAAAATAACCCATTTCACTTCAGTGGGTCAGACGCTGCTGAGAGGAACTACCTACACTACCTCACCCCTCTTGTACTACAGCAAATCAGCTAAGTGCCAGCAAGCAGGGGGAGTGGGAGGTCTAATGCTAAGGCCAGGTGGTGTGTTAGTGTGCTTGCTGCAGGGCTGATGTACTTCACCCTCCCTGCCTGACGCCTCCCTTTTACTGCGGCACCGACCGGCAGCTCTGAGGTCACCTGAGGTGACCCATTCAGACAGCCTCAAAGGCTTCACCAATTCAGCGCCTGCTTTTTTGATACGGCTCATTTGAACAGTAAAGCTAAAGCATGCAAATGAGTCTCACAGAATGTTCAACGTCGCAATACGCTGCTCGGTGATTCAAATAAATGCAAGTTTCCGCTCTTCTTGGAAATAAAAAATCATTTTAAATGGCGGTGACACTTCAGACCTTCTTTTTATCAGAATAGCCTCCTACCCTGAAAACCCATCTACACTGATGGCTGTTTGTTTTACTCTGAAAGAAATAAATCTGTAATTTCAACATAATCAAACAACAGAGCTTTGATCTGAAGGGAGGGGAGCTCTGGTCGATTTTCAGTCTGAATTTTGCACGTTTCATGTAACCACCTGCAATGTTTAACCAGGAGGAGGCTTACTTTTGCAAACTGGATGGCGAAAAGCTTCTTGTACTTCAGATCCATGAGGAGACTGCTCATGAACAGCTGGTGGTAGACGTTCCTGGCACCTTGGGAAGACACAGGGGATCACTTTTCAACTGACGACACTACAGAGCAGCCAGCTTAGGGTTACACATATAATCAAATGCAAGAAAGAGGTTGGTGTAAAGTGGTGTATAATGTCACTGTCAGGTCCTCAGTTCAGTGGTGAATTTTGATGCCACAAAAGGTTCTGGAATTGTCTGGGAGTTTTGGTCACGTTTTCTGACTTTTAATTGTCCCTCATTAGCCTCTTCTTCAGTTGCTCTCAGCAGAGCAGAGTGCACAGTGATGATGTCACAGAGGTGGCCTGCTCATGACCTGCCTGATGGAGAGGGTCTGAGGATCAAGGCCAAGCGTTCTCACCTTTCCACATCTTGGAGTCGCAGAGCATGAGGGTGTCGACAAGCGAGGTGTTCTCCCCTTCCGGTGCATTCTGGAGCCCCACCTGACACAGGATTCTCCGCAGCGCGTCTGTGGGAAACATGCACTTATTCACTGGAGACACACACACACACACACACACGCGCGCACAAAAGCACACATACAAAAGCACACACACACACACACACACACACACACGTGCGCGCACGCATACTCTCTCATACACACACGCATGCACCCACTCACATGCATGGCTCACATACGTGCGCACATGCACACAATTCAAGCACACAATCAAACTAGGTGATTAGTGTTAATTACATACTGCAAGTGCCTCCACGTATCACCATGAACTTCTAAGAGTTTTTGCATGGTTATTTGCCTGCAGCGATATCTGCATCCCTACAGCTGATGAACGCAGGTACAGGATCATGGCTGAGAGGAGCCATGGAACGGGGGACAGGAAGGCTGACCTGAGTATCCGATGATGTGACCCAGCCAGGTCAGGGCCTTGAGTGCGAAGCACTGGTGAGCCACCACTGAGGAGTGCATCACCTGCACACGCAGCGGCTTGGACTGGCGGCTGGTGTTTCTCTGCAAAGACGGACAGACAGACCGGTTACAATAAAACATACCTTAAAGCTAACCTACATCCAATCTGAGACATGTATCTTATATATCCAATCAGAGCTAGAAATGGAATTTTCTGGGGTAAAGAGAGAATTTGAAAACATACACCCAGGGAAACAGTTTTGTTGTATGTCATGTGCAAACACTAAGTAGATGGTGATTACAAAGCTGGCTGATACTGGAAATACCAAGGGTGTCCAACCAATCACTTTTCCTTTCAACATACTGAAAACACATGAGCAAAAAGCATAGAATTGACTGGCTGGCATGGCTCCAGGGCGACACATAAACATGTGAACACATACACACGTACCCACAGAGACCGATACACAAGGCAACAGAGCTTTCACGTTAAAATTATACCACTTTGACATGTAACTGCCCGACATGTACCCAAAAATACCAACAATTATCAACAGGCAATGAAGTTGCGCGGACGATTCACTTTCATTTGTCCTACATTTGCGACTCTGCCGCGCCTGCAGCGGTAGATTACCTCAGGGGTGAGGCATTAACAAGCTGTCCGCTTTGGCAGCCGCTGAGAGGACCACATTTGTGACGAACGCGTCGCTGCGGTGCACTCACCACAATAACGGACTTGGCCTGCTCGCAGAACTGAAAGTCCCCGTACCGCACGGATTTCCGACCCTGCAGGGACAGAAAACACAAGGAAGGGCGTTAGCACGTTTCCTTCACCATTTACATCATTTCACCATACATCGATTTACTTCTGTGTTGAAAATGTAGCTTTCACTGGCACCTTGAAGCAGCAGACATGAAACATAAATGCAGAGATCATACTGTTATACATACAGGGCCTAACGCTGGTGATTCATGAACACATAATACACAAACAGCAACCAATTTGTTATGACATTCTGCATTTAGTTAATACAAGTAGAGCTGTACATTTTCAAGAAAGACTGTTTATGTTCATCTCCACATGTAGTTTGGCTGGTACCTTGAAGTAGTAGCCATGAAATGGGTAAATAAAAATTATCACAGACCCCTGAAGCTCAGATCACTCACACACACACACACACACACACACACACACACACACACACACACACACACAGACTCACATCTCTGTCCACTGTGGTGGCGAAGCTGACCGCCTCTTTCTGGGTGCAGTTGACAGCCTTCTGCAGAGTGTAGATGACCTGCTCGTAAGTGTGCACCTCATCGTTGAACAGCATGCAGTAGTAAGTGTCCCCTCGCTCCCTGAAAATGGTGATACATGAGACAGGAGTGAGCTATGACCTACAGTCAGTGAGTTCAACAGGTTCAATTCCCAGGTGGGCTGTTGTACTCTTATCTTATGCTGTTGAAGACTCTTATCCTGCTGAGCTGCAGTACATTCCCAGCAGCTTAAAAATATATTTGAAATGCAAACTACGATAGTCAGCCCGTGCAAAGGTGTGAGCTGCCCAAATTAACATTCACAACAATCATAGGCATTAATAATAAACACTAATTACACTAACAAAAAGATCTGCCTCCTGGCTTTCTACACATCCATGCCTTATTCAGGACATAGATCATTGCCTTTTTGGATGGACATCCCGCTTACACAACTGATAATGCTGTGTAAGAGGAAAAAATATTTAAATATATCCTCAGATTCATACCCTCTGACCTTAATTTAGCTTATGTTTAGCTTAATTGAGCTTATGTTTGGCCAGTTTTAACAACTTCCATCTTCAATTTTCACCATCACAATTATAAAACTGTAGATTGTAGGATACACGCTGCCTCCCACTGCAGATTTCAAGGGCATGTTTAGAGCATTTATTGTTTACGGTCTGTTTGGAGGGCATGTTTAGGCTTTAAAGCATGTGTGTGTCGTGTGTTTGGCATGTTGCTGGTGTGCAGTGGGGCACGTACGGCGGCTCCAGGCCTAGCGGCAGCTCGTCCTCCTTCTCCCAGGTAAGCATGTCGACGGCGTACTTCAGCACGATGGAGAACACGTTGTAGGCGCGCCCGATCATGTCTGCGGAGAGGTTAGTCAGCGGGTCCTGCAACAGGATGCCCCGGTGAGTGTCCAGGTATGTCATCAACCAATCACAATAAGGAGCAGCTCTCAGAGGAGCACCACCACCCAATCACGCCATGGCCTCAGAAGATATCTAAGTCTCAAGATCTTTTGTAGGATGCTGTGAATAACCTGATTCAGAAAGGCTAATTCCTGCTATAACAAGTGAATTCTGGGAACTGAAACAGCCACATGAAAGGAGAGTTTTATTGAGTATAAAATGAGCTGGTAAACAAAATGTTTCAGCACAGACTGCCAGTGTATTCAGACCACATTATTTCAGCCTACAGATTAGGCCCCTGCGTTGCTTTTTTGTAGCAAATTTCACAGCGCAGACCAAAATACTTTCAATTAAGGAAATTAATTCAGCATCAAATAAAATCATAAATGAATCAAATTATTGCTGTTATTGATCCTTATTTATCAGGCAACGTGTGACAGCTAGCTCCTACTCAGGTCAGCTACAGCTCAAAAGACAGAAGCCACCACTCATTCCTGATATACACATCTGCATAATTTGCTATTGAGTGTGTGTGTACCCCAGCTTCTGTGAAAAAGCTGAACGGAGCCACACTCAGCAACCACAGCTCCCTCTTGCAAACTGAATAAAGAGCTTTACTTAAAAACTTCAACCTACATGAGGCCATCCATTAAATGTTCTGCTACTTTTGGGTTATCAGTACTGGAGCTTGTTAGTCCCCCCCATCCCTGCTGCAGTCACTGTTCCAATCAGCAATTATGTACTGCCCCAAGTAACAAATGACAACTGAGCAGTAACTGCAGGCAAATAGTTGTGAGTGTGGAAGAGTAAACTGTGACGGTGAGCAGTAGGTGCGAGAGGGCAGATCTGAGGCCTGGGCTGCCTCTGCCTCACCTCCTGGGAGGCGTCACTGATGTTGGGTTCGTGTTTCTGACAGTAAGGGCCCTTCTTCCAGGCCTCCGTATCGCCACAGTCACAGAAGCCCCCTCCCCCAGAGGTCGTCATCTGCAACAGAGCCAGCAGTCAGGACCAGAATATTCTTCCGCTGTCTCACACACACACACACACACACACACCAGCCCAAACGAGAATGTTATACCACAGTGTCTCACTGTCACACACTCTCTCTCTCTCTTACACAAACACACACACAGGACCAGAATATTCTACCACATTGTCTCTCTCCCTTTCTCTCTCTCTCTCTCTCACACACACACACACACACACACACACACACACACACACACACACACAAACACACACAAATACAAATGCATGCCCTTTAGGCAAACTGAAACTGAATACAATCCAGCAAGGCGTATATGATTGAGGCAGCACACTGGCCAACTCTGTGATCTGCCTGTTTTCATCAATTATTTCCAAACAGTAACTGTGCCACAGCATTGTAGCCTACAGCACCATACATGTGCATGGTGACATTCAAACAATTAACATAAGGCACACACTGTTTTATTTCATAAAAGCTTGTATAAAATATTTTATTAAGTAAAATAATGCATTTTGTGTGTTGTCTCTTGACTGAAGAATTCAGCTGAGGACACATTTCAGTTAAGAAGAAAACAAACATCCATTTTATACAATAATTTGTACCCCTGCTTTTAAGAATAGACTGCTTATGAGAAGGAAATCATGCAGGATGGAAGAAATTGGGAGGGGATTCTCAGAAGCAGAGTTCACTGTATCTTGATATGAAACGTGTAATACGGTGTGTTCTCAAAGTTGTTCATCCCCCAAAGTCATTTGTTACACTAAATTTAATCTTATTTCATGCATAGTAAGCCACTCAGGGTAAAGGTACATTGTAAATGACTTAGAAAATAATTCTGTAATACTATCAACCCGGTTCGACCCGGTAATACTTTTCCACAGTTGTGAGCCTCGCTGCAGTGGATGTGAGAGTCCCCTCAGAAAACAGCAGATGCGCCCGTGGGACCCTGCGGTTTAAGCGTGACCTCCTGTGCTCCTCCACAGGGCCAGGTACGGGGGTCAGCTCAGGGCTGGATTAGCCCGATCCAGCTGGGATCCCGAGCAGCAGCTGGAGGCCCATACGCTGTGCGTTACCCCCTGAGTGAAGGCTACGGGTGGACGCGCACCTGGGGTCTGAGAACACGTCGGGGTTTAACCACGGTCACCCCTCTCTCGCTCTCTGCTCCCCTCCCTCTTCCTTTCAGCACGGCTGGACTGAGCATGTGCAAAAGGACAACAGGGCCCTTTCATACCCCTGCTCTGAGAGCATCTGCCTGTGTGTTTCCCAGTCAGCAGGCACAACAGGATGGGCTGTGTGTGTCAGTGTGTGTGTGTGTGTGCGCATGTGTGTGGCTGTTTGTGTGTTTGTGTATGTGTGTGTGTTTACACGTCCTCCTACCCTGTAGCGGTGTTCTTTGTGCACGCTTCCCAGGAAACACTGCATACAGAGGACACAGGTTGGGTCTGCGGCACACTCCCTGCAGGTGGAAATGAGAGAGAGACACAGAGCGACCGTGAGCGCACAACACAAACGCAGCGCAGCCCAGTGGGAGCCCGAGCGGGTAAACACACACGACGCCGCTCCCGGCCGCAGCGGCGGGTCCCGTTGCCATGACAGCACCGCGGTGTCTGCCAACGGACGCTGCGGCGAACTCTGAGCTCCCCCCGTCGCCACGGCGCTGTTATCCTCCCCAAGGCTGCGGGACAGATCTGCTCCTACTGACCCCGTTCCCATAATCCTCAGCTTCCGGCAGCACGGCTTGCTACGACACCGGTCTGGAGGCGAGGACACCTCATGCAGACCCACTCCCAGCGGGACTCTGGTAGAATGTGCGAGTGTGAACATGCTGTTGTTATGGTGGCTGAACCATATGACTCCCCACAGTCCTGGAGAGCCCAAGGGGTGAGAAACGACTGTGGCCATTCATCAACACTTTTGTTCCTTAAACAATGATTTGTATAAGCCTTTCTAAAATTTCACGCAAACACTACAGCTCATGGTTATATATCATTGTGTCAGACTAAACCATTGCAAGGTATTGTTTTTCCTTTTGTGTGAAGACCAGACTGCCAAGATACTCTGTCAATTGCAGGCTTTAACTGTAATTACACACTGCAAATTACATCATGCACACAGGTTATGCAAACGTTTAGGCACTTAGGTTTTTTGTGACAAAGTGGAACGTGTAATATGCGTTGTGCTGCAATATGTTTTGCTGTGAAATGCAATGTGTCACAATATGCGAGGTGTCGCAATATGCACCGCGCTGTGACACACGCCGCATCTCGAGGAGCGTGCCGATGTGCAGGCCCTGCGCGAGGGCGGTGTTTTTCGGGGTGCCGTACCTGCAGGAGTAGGTGGGCTCCCCCACCTTGAAGACGTGCCCACAGAGCTGGGAGGGCTGGTTGTTCTGCTCCAGCTTGGCCAGGCCCGTGGACGGGTCCTCTCCGCACAGGTACCACTCCAGCGGGGCCTGCAGGAGGAGCTGGGCCAGGAGGTCCTCGCTCTGGGGGTTCAGGTTGGGCCCCAGGCAGTAGATTTTGGGAACGTAACGGGCCAGGTGCTGGTACACCTCCTTGGAGAGGTCGGACACTTGGAGCCATTTCTGGAGCGGCAGAGGAAAGGGATCTATTAGGGCGAGGATCGTGTTTCTCTCCAGGTTCTGCGAGGGAAGCCTACTGGCCAAAGCCATTTGTTTATGACAGCAACTGTTACACTGCAATCCCATAGTGCATAGCATAGCGCTCATAGGGTAGGGAGATCTCAACTGACAACAAAAAAATGCACGTTACATAATTGCACAGTGAGGGTGGAATAGAAGATACCAATGCCAATAAGAGAATACTAATACTTTTTAATAAGGACAAACAGCATTGGTATGGATGGCATGTTATCTCCACCCTCTCCTGTCAGAGCAAAGGTTATGTGATCACTGCTGTCTAGGTGAAGGAGGACTGAAAAAGTTATGAACTGACTTTAATTCAATTTTGTGAAAGGACACATGACACAAGGAAGAAAGGCTTAGTCTGCCTGTACTGTCAGTCTACCTTACACAAAGTGCAACTTAAGATATTCTTGCGGTGTATGGGAGCATTGGCCGATATCCAAATTCTCCTACTGCAGTACTGTCCTGGGGAAACACTGCTACACGATATTATCATAGCAGGCTGGAGAAAGGATTATTACAAGCCTACAGCCCCCCTATCGTTTTCATTGGTTCTGAACCCAAAAGACTGCCAGACTGCCAATGTCTTTTTTGGGACGAGATCGTTATTTCACCCACATTCAATCCAGTCTATACTCAGTCTCATCCAGTGAGGGTCAGATGCAACACCCCACCAGTTACACCTTTCACACTCCCTCCCTCTGTAATGACAGAACAGCAAGTGATTACCACTGTTGGCCACACGTGGTGATAAGCTGGCAACGCTCACTTCCACAGTTGCTGAACGCATGGTCAGAGTATGTACACTACTTTAAACCTGGTCAGTGCAGGTCAATGTAAAAGAAACATAAAGTATATTAGTTTTAACAATAGCTGGGTTTCATCTAGCTACGTGTATACAAGTCGATTACCAGACAACTATTTACCATGATTAAATTCATTAAAGCACTGTTTGTGATATCAGACAGTTTGTGACCATGCCAATAATATTTTCAATTACCACAATAACCATTATGACTGTCTATTGGCCTAACTGCAATGGAAATCAAGTCACAAACAGACATCTTTAACACCAAAAGAGAGAACTCCCAATATGTTTGAAAAGGACACTATGGGTAAAGCATCACACAAGGACCCCACCACTACATGGACATTATCTCTAAATATATAAGAGAAAGAATGCCCCACTCTGACACTCGGTGTGCTCATACAACAGAATCAAAGAGAAGTGAACGGCGAAAGAATATCATACCACATGTTAAAAATATTCATAACTGAATGAATCTATGTCAGCTCAACAAACTTCAATGGGCATCACAATATCACATCAAGAGTGTGCCCTCATCTTGTATGGATAAAAAAATGACAACATGTTAAAGTAAGCCAGATTAACCACAAAAACGAATGCCTTCTTTATTTAATCAAATCTCAAAAATGACCAGACATTTTGTCTATGTTCACATGTCTACACAGCTAACGAATGTGCCGACTTTCAAGAAAACCAAGAGATTACAATGCTAAAGTAAGGCTTATGAGGCTGCTAATACAACAGCTACTGACCCAGGGAGTCCGGTACTACACGTCCCACCACTTTATGCACAGATCCAGATGGCCTCTTCCAGCTGGCTGACAGCTTTAATAAAACCTTTTAAACATCTGAGTTTTACACTGCTGAAATATTATAACAGAAGGGTCCGCTTCACATTGCATACAGAAACAATCACAATAAACACCAGCGCCTCAGAATTATGACCTTGCGGGCTGCTCTGGACAAGGGAGGACCGCCAATTAAAATAATAATAATGAGAATTCAAGACAGGGCTGCTCCGCCTTGCGTCACTTTCACACAACGTTGGTCTGCTCATAAAACCATCATTCACTTTGTCCATGCGGCTCAGCAAGTGTCTAAACCGTATTGATTTTGTGACACTCCCACAAAACGTCCATTGTCTGAGGCCATCAATCACGGCTCCTGTTCATTCACATTATTCTAAGGCATAAAAGGCGTACTGGTGTTCTAACCTTCCACATGGCCACTGGCTGCAACACCATGGCTACTCTGAATGCTCTTAGAGAACCTCTGACAATAGATCAACTCAGTCAATCTGTAATGAACATACCAATTATTATCTTTAGTTCTTAAAAATTACTAAAATAATATGCAATTCACCAGTCATGCTGTACTGAAATCTGAGATATCAGATATCAAACGATGTTAGGCACAAACCCAACAAGCCAAAAAATACTAGGTAAGTGTCTTTTCATGAAAATACACAGCATTAAACCACAAGGCTGTTTTTTACGATCCTAAAAAGACAATCTGTTAGCTTTAAAATGCAAAGACGTGACCTCTTTATGCAAACTGAGAGTAAACTTCAACCACATTTAGGTTGGGAATTTGATGCTAAATAGGTCATTTGGGACTATATGTCGAAAAAAAAGGCAGCCCGTTTTGGGTCCAAAATCCATTAGACGGCCGTTTTTTTTTCCATAAGCAAACATTTATACTTCGAAATCAGACAGAGTGAGGTCACTGGCTGGCCCTTGTAGGACTGGTATCTAATTACCTCATTGGAATTCTATTACTTAACTGCAAAGCTGTCGTGCAGAGATAAATAAGCCTCCCGACAGCGTGCGCATTACGGGCGGCTCCCGCTCGGCGCCGCTTCTGCATGCGCGCGAGCCTGGCATTGGGAGGCATCAGGTTTCAGGAGTATTTTCAGGCTGCGCAGGCAGCGATAGGCAGGATCCAACCACACCCCCCCCCCTTCCCCAACCCCAACAGCCCACCCTCTCCTTGTGTCCACCACCCCCCTCAGGGCCCCCCTCAGTCACACACCTTTCTGTGCTCCACTGATACAGGTGTAACATATGGCGACAAGTAGAGGGCAAACAATGGTGTGGGGGAGGGGGGGGGCTAGAGAATGTTTGCCATGCAGAATGTACAGCTGTATCTCACCAGCAAAACATTTCCAGTTTACAGACTTAGTTACTGCGGTACCTGATAGTGGCCTGCTCTCCTTTTCTCATTCCTAATTTCCGACTGACCTTAATAACAATCGCCCGGGTGATTACTGCACGGGCACTGCGTGTGGACTGTTCTGTGGCCAGCTCTAGAGGCCAGTCTCCCTCTCCCCCTTTCTCTCACACACATGCTTCTCCCTTCCACTGTCACAGGTGTGACGAACAGAAACATCAGCAGACAAAGGCCGGACGGTGGTGGGGGGTGTGGGCCTCTCAGCAAGGAGGACTACCATAGACAAAAAAAAAAACAGAACAACCTTTTGTGTTGCAAAATGCTGGGACACCTTTTCTGTGATGACTTGCGCTTTATACCAGAGTGCTGTTTTTGAAGTGAAAGGTGGCTCTGCTTGTCAGAGCTGTGCAGGGCATCAATAAATACTTTTGGTCACCCCTAACCCCCATTTTTTTTTTGGTTACACAGAGCTGTTCCTTCTCAGGTGGAACCAGCTCTCTAATGGGCTGCGTTTCACGCCAGCGGCAGCTGATTTCCTGCGCGCACACATTTCATACATACTCATCTCACTTGCCCGAAGGAGGAATTTACTCAGGCCTGGTCTCTCTCAGTCCTCCTGAACAGGACACATACTTGCTTGTCAGACCTATGGGCAAGTGAGCAAAAGGTGCTAGACACAAAGACTCTGTGCAATGAATGCAAGTAACAAACTGAATGGCAGAAATGCAGGCTGTATCCCCAACATCCTCCTACACCACATAAGCAGAGGTGGACTAGTGAAGGGGTCAAATGTTTTAAATTCATCTAAATCCAATGCCACGGACAATCTGTGTGTAAATTTACCCAAGCAGAACACAAACCGGTGCCCCAGGCACAGTGACTTTAACCTACACAAATGCGTCTGGAAAATGCAGAGACCTGCTCCACCGCACACACCTATACAGCAGACGGGCTGTTACAGCGACAGCATCAGTCCTTCTCCAAGCCACGCGGTACACATCTACAGCAAAATCAAATTATCTGCTTTGCCCGTATACGGCTAGCAAATAAACCCCGGAAAAAAACACACACTGGCAAATGACCTACTGACCTGGATTTAATCCCTGAACCTTTAAACTGGTTTTAGCCGTTCAGTCTTTGGCTATAGCAGGCTGCTGAGCTACCCTTGAGCAAGAACCATGGCGTTAGCCAGCGAGCTCGCTAGCTGCCAACAAAGGTTCTCATTTTTAATATAACGAACGAAGAATTGTGATATCGTATTTTTTTATCCAAAGCATGACTTCACTTTTCATGACGCGGCTATGTATAAGTGTGGACTGACATATTCACATACAATAATACCCGGCCGATTAACTATAAGGCTGACATATATAGTTCGTTTCATTTCTAAAGCTCAACACGTCAAATTGAAGGTGTGAAATGGTATGAAATGGATTCACGATCACAACCAGTTTCACCCTCATAATGTAGCCATATCAACGTTTGTTATTAACGTCTAAATCATTCGCATTTTAAGGTACAGCTATTTGGAGAGCTACAACCCCATGGGCAGGGAGTTCAACCGTTTAATTACATTTTAAGATAGACCGTAAACACGCTTTTGTATGTAGACAGCTAGCTAGCTATTTACCGAGCCACAACGCCTTTTGTTTTTCCCAGCTGACCTTATTAGCTAATTAGATAAACATCAGTCAGATGTTTTGGTTACGGTACCCACACACACACGCACACACAACAATAAACTACGCGTTTAAGTTAGTAATCAAGTTACTTTAGTGTTTGCCAACTGGTATGTTTGCTAATTTAATGGGCCACATAAGAAGCTGCATCTGTGTTAAGGTGGTTATATACTTGAGCTGGTCTAGATACCATAAAACATCTACACTATCTACCCTCACTGTACATTTTCGCAAATGTAAACAGGCCAGTATCGTGATTCCAAGGTGTAGCTACCGTGTCGTCGTAACAGGTCACTGTTGCTGTGCTGTCGACTTGGCGACGTAGCCTACAAGCTATGACAAAACGATTTTCTTCCCGACAAGTGCCAACAGTAGCCAATTTGGCTACCCAGCTGAGCCACGTAGCTGGCTAATGTCAGTTAGCCGGATATTTTACCGAGCTAGCTTGCAGTCTAGCGAGCTGATAAGCACACTAACAGTTGACGGCGTACTGTCATGCATGAAAACGCTGACTAGCTGGCTCATTTTTACGTACCGTTAAATTGTCAACACTCGCTATGTAGCTAGCCGACTTAGCTCGCAGGCTATTTGACTAGCTACCCATCGTTAGCCAGCAAATTTTTTTTTTCAAGGTAGCAGAAGGGCCGCGAATGCGAAAACAAGTCGAACTGACAAATGATGAATATTCATCGTGCTGGGGAGGTCTGCTATTTTTCTCTACCCTTGGTATCGCGCATCGGACTCCCGCGGGACGAGTGTGAATGCTGTCGCCTACCAGAGCGGTGTCCTTGGCTGAGAAATCGAGGAATTCGCTGCAGAGAGCGGACGGTACTTCGCGATCGGACTCGGCCGCCGCCATCTTCGCTCGCTATCGCAGATGAGGCGCAGGAAGCGGAAATCAGCCGTTTTCGCGACTTCCGTCAAAGCAAGGAAACTTTTAGGCTGAGTAATGGAAACATTTTAGCTGTTGCTTTAAAAACAAACTCATCAATATTGTGCTGGGCTCGTTTCTGAGAGCTGTAATTTATAGGTTTTGCTACATTGCCTTTCATCTCAATGTACATTTGGTTTCAACTATCTAGCTATCGACATTCCTACACAGTGACTCCATATTATGAATATTCAAGTAGCTTAATGTTTTCCAGTGGCTCTTCAATGAAATTATGCCCTTTATGGGAGTTTTGAAATACTGTATACCAATTTGATGGGCATGTTGTCTTACAATGATTGGTTTATTTATCAAGAGCAATGTTTTATGTAAGGAAGTAATTGTTAATTATGCCATTTCAAGCTTCCCCATTGAATTTTGGATGCCATTATTCAAAATGACGAGCAACATACCAACTAGTTTTGGTTTCTACGTACTTTTCCATTAAAATGCTTCTGCTTGTTCAGAAAGGGTTACAAGGACTCAAGGTAAAAAGCTCAAGACAAAATCAAATGAGTATTTGATATGGCTGACTTTTTAAAACAATATTGTTGTCAGCAGAGGTTTTGGAACTGTTCAGCAGAGTAGCATGCCCTCCATGTCTTGTAGGAATGTGGCGCTTTGGTATGGAGTATGAGTGTGAGACCAAGGTTTGATCCCCAGCCCCATCAATTAAGATGGTGAAATGGTCAAAAAAACCCTGCTTGCCACATTGGCATCAGAGTTGGGATGTGCCCATTTCAGTTAGGAGAATGGGCATATGTCCAGTTAGAGGGGAGGGCAGTAGGGACATGCTCAGTTAAAGGGGAGGACAACAGAGAGTTCACCCCTGTCAGCCACAGTGCTTTGCAGCTGGATAAACCTGCCCCACTCTGAGGAAGTTTCTATTAGTCATATGGAAATGTTGCTGTGGTGTGAAGTTGACAAACAGGAGTTTCCACCTACTGCCTCCACAAAAAGCCTTGTTAAAATTAGAATATATATATATAGTTATAACAATAATTTCATTGGAAAACATAAGTATATGCACAAGGTATTATTACTTTAGATATGTAAAACTCAGCAATAAAAGCTGGTAAAAGCTATTAAATACATTTTTATTTACACTTTACAAGGTACAAGAACCAATGAGTTAAATATATATATTATTAATCTGGTTGTGAACATATAAACAATAAACAAGATCCTTTACAGTCAATACAATCAGTGACGTTCATCTCGTATTAACACAGCACAATCTCTGAAGTGACAAGAATACAACCACTTATGTCAGAAGGGTGAAATGAAAATGGTTTGACATATTGCTGCAAGCTATATTTGACCGGGGACAAAGTACAAAATGATGTGATCAATAACCGTCAAATCCGGTGTGGTGACATATTCCAGATCTGTACAAGAATGCCAAATTCCATCAAGTTCAAACATGGTTTACTCATATTTCCACACAGAAATCAGCTTCTAGTGCTTGCTCGTTGGCACTTTGGATGAATCAACTTTGTACATCGTAGATACAGATTACAAAAAGGGTTTCACATATTTTACTTCAGACATTATGAGTTCATGAGAATATTTAAAAATGGCAGAATAATTGTAAAATTTCAATTGCTGCTTGTATCCATAATTGTTACCATCCTGCATTCAGCCTGAGATTGATTGACATAATGATGCATGTGATTAATTAATTTACTTATTTATACACCAAACAGTGAACATTGATTGTCATATAGTGGCAAGGTTTTTGTGCAAGGTTTTTTAACCTGCCTTTGTAAAATTAGAATACATGCAAATATTATGTGGACCAACTTTTATGTGAATGGGTCAGTTTATGAGAAGTTTATGAGAAGATGACGTTTTCACTAAAATGGTTTGCAAATATCTAATCAACTGTGGATAAGCCCAGCATGTTCATGAGGAATTGACATTTAAGTGCTTTTCAAAGTGGCGTAAAATCCAATATGCTGAACTTTATGGGTTTTTCAGACACAACTCGTCCTCTTAAGAGGTTAAAGCGGGTAACACAGCATTTCTTTCCTTTCACTAGTTATGGATATGCTGTGTGAGCATGTGGGTGTGTGGTTTTTAACCAGTCATTATCAATGCTCCACAAATTCATTCACCTTTAAATTGAGCAGATGGCTCAACATATTTACTGAGCCTATTATACCAGCTATTCAATGTGCTACAAAGATTAGTGAGTCCATGCATAAGACACACACACACACACACACACACACACACACATCCAGCGTTAGAAGGCATGCTTTTCATGGGTAGGCCCTGTGTGTGGGGCTGTCTCAGCCTGTGAGGTTGTCAGGGTGTCACTCTTCAGCCTGGGAGTTTCAGTGTCCTGCTGAGGTCCTGTGGATCTGTAGTAGGAAGAACCCCTGTGATGACACAACCTCAGCAACAAGGTCAACTCTTATCTATTATGACTGTCATATAGCTGCTCACTGTTTTACAACCCTGATTATGACAAGGATATGGCATATGTATAGTCTTGGACCATAGGACAGTGTGCTGTTTTACCCATTGAACATCACCTTTGCAGTGCAATCTGTTTAAAAATTCAAAACTTCAAGAAAAAAACTTATATGGCCATCTGTGATGGGTTTGTATTATTTAAGCAGTCAGGTAGTCATGGATCTGCCTCTTTGTCTTTTTGTTTTGTCTCCACAAAAGATTTAAATGAATTGCTCACTGAAGCTGACAAAGAATTAATAAAAGACGTGCACACCCTTCCCATACAAAAATGAAATATAATATATTGAGAAATAAGTTATTAAGCCCATGAATGTATTGCAAACACATTTGCATTTGTTTTGTGCGTGTTGTCTACTGATCACTACAATGAGACTGTCGGGAGTTCCGGAGAGGCCTGGGTCTTCACCTTTGAGACAGAACGTCCTCCATCGCTGTGTGCTCTGCAGGCTGAGTCTCACAGACCACCCCTGCAGAGAGACAGGTACAGTTAGCACACAGCCCCCGCTGACAGGTGTTCTCAAGGTCAAATTTCAGCATGTGGGACAGAGCTTCAGCTCCGCAGGGCCTTCTTCCCTTTCCAAGTATGAATTCATGTTCACGGCTGAGTCTGTTCAGCTCTCTCTGCGTTTCTCTCTCTGATTCTAACCCAGACTGGCTGCACTAAACTCCCTCTATGGTTCTGACCCAGACCGGCTGCAATGACGGTGGTGGTACTGACGTGAGCTGGGCCCACTCTGTATCAGCTGTTGCAGCAGAACTTGCAGCTCTCTCACATCCCTCCTCAGGGCGCTTAGGTCCCGGGTCTGCTGGTTCTGGTCCCTCTGCAGCTTCTGTAGAGTCCTAAGACAGTCTCCATGAACCAGTGGGGATGTCGGACTTGAAGGCCGTCTATGCCTGAAAGACAGAGAGACAGACAGAAAGGGTGAGAAAGAGAGAGAGACAGAGACAGAAAAGGTGAAGGAAAAGTCATAGTCCTGATGCATTCTGGGATATGTGGCTCTGTTGAGCATATGGTCCTCAAAAATATTGTGAATGAAAAGTGAACAGTGACAGGGTGCTGTGGAGTTCACTACCCACCCTGCACTTCTGTACTCGTCATCTGGTTTCCTTGGGTCCAGGGGGCTGGCCTGCTTACTAATCGCCAAAAACTCATCCAGAGTCTCCTGTAGGAACAAGTTCAGTTGTTACAGACAAGACTCACTCACACAAACACACACACCTGCTTTCTTCTGTTACCTTGATCTGTGTGGTAAGTTTTGCCATCTCTGCGTGCTGGTCCGGGTCAGTCTCAATGTCCTCATCGTAGAATTCTGCCAGGGGGGCGCAGTGACGGTGGATGTGCTGGTCGTCGCAGAAACGCCGCAGACGAGGCATTGACTCCTCCACCTGCAGGATGATGGAGGCCTGCTGCATCACCGCGTTCGCAAAGGCATTATCGTATACCCTGCAGAACACAAAGAACACACACTGACATCCACTGTCACACAAAGAGCTCACACACACACACACACACACACACACACACACACACACACACACACACACAAGACAAATTCACTATCACAGAGAAAACACGCACACACAGAAACACATTCACTATGACAGAGAGAATGCGGACACACACACAGAAACCCAGTCACTATCACAGAGAGAACACACACACACACACACACACACACACACACACACACAAACAGAAACACACTCACTATCAGAGGGAGAACGCACACCCCCACACACTGACACAGCACTTTCACAGGCATGTGCAAAATCCCCCCGAAAGCGGAAGCGCGCGCCGACGCACCTCTGGAAGGTGTCCGACAGGAGGGCAATCAGCAGGTTGACACACAGGATGGCCGACAGCGCCAGGAAGGTCCCGCACAGCAGGTGGGCCATGATGGAGTCCTCGGCCACCATGGCGTCGAACTCGTACTCGTCCACCAGCGTGAGCCGGTACAGGCTGTACAGCAGCTTCGGGACGGTCTCCATGCTGGGCACTGCCGGCGTGCCTGCGGCAGGGCGGGGGGTGGAGAGGCAGGGAACAAATACAACCCAAATATTGAGACCACCCTCTTTAGGTATCCACAGAGCGCTGTCTCATCCTTCTGTGCTCCTGTTCTTTTGGCCATCCAAACGTCACACCCTTGAACGGACACTCACCCTGTCTGGTAATTTTAAAGCACACACATTTGTATGTTTTATGTTTCTTTCTCAGTCAGTCTATATTGGTAGTTGACTCTGTGCCTGCATTTTTATGTAAGTGACTCTAATTGAAGCTGAAGGGTAGATTTACCCTTTGAAGGGCAATGAAGTGATATGGGAAGTCTGCTCTGACACAGTTAGTTGATTTTTCATAATGAGATGCAAGGCTTCAGCTGCACAAGGTCCCTCTGGGAGGGAGAGGACCAACTCCCCTATTCTCCTCACCTCCGAAAATGATCCAGAAGGCACAGGCATAGGGGATGTAGATCTCTATGTAGAGGAAGAGGAACCGCAGAACATCCCCCACGATCTTCCCCAACATCACGATGAATGGGCCCATCACCCTAAATTTACAACACAACCCAATATCATTCTGCAGTACAATACAACATCTTACCGGGCAAGCAAATATGTAAGACTTAGTTTCATGCAAAATCATTCCATTGTGTTGAAACATGGAGCTTTGTCACAAGAATTAAGTTTATGCAGGACAATATTCTCTATTACATTGCTTGAAACCATGAAAAATCATTTACAAACCATTTAATTAGTAATTCTGATGACTGATTTTCAGGTAGAGACATATTTTGAGTGTACAGAAAATCTGCTGACCTTGATAACTTAGAGAAAGTTGCTTTATAAATAAAATGTCTGATTGTTATTTCTGCTATTATTATGACCAAAGCTCTCTGCCTTATTAGCTCACCCCACCCCAGAGCTGGTCTATGGAATGCACAACACAGCGTTCCCACGGTGAGCCCAAAGCTCTGAGTGGATGTCGCTATGGCAGCAGAGCTTTATTTGAGTGTTGGCATGGTTACATTCAGGCACTGGCCAGGTGTTCCCATTATGGCTCGCCAAAGACACTGACCAGGTGTTACCCACGAAACCTGAGCACTCTATCCAGGTATTACCATGGTAGCTTAATGACAGCCGGCATCATTCTGCAAACAATACCTAAAAGCTCTGACATGCTTCATCAGTCTAAGCCAGAGGAAGATGATGGTCACGGCAAAGAGGCGCAGGCTGTATGACCGCAGTGTGCTTTCAATGATGAAGATGTCTGCCACGTGGACCCCAAACACTGCTATCAGCAGCACATAGACCAACCAATCAAATACGTTCCTGCAAAGACATCAGCCAATAGGACACATCAACACTATTCCACTAAGCAACTGTTAATGCATCCTGTAAAGAATATATTACTAAGTCCTGTTTATAAGGGGTTTAGAAAGTATTACACTAGTACAGCATTTTAAGATACATATTTTAACTGGGAAATATGTGTACAAATGAAGCATGAAATATATCTGTAAATTTATATGTAAATGAAATGACATTTACCAAAGATCTTGGAGGTATGTGGGCTTCATGTTTCTGATGAATTTCATCTGTTCCTCCAAAAAATGTCTCTCCTTCAGAACAGAACACAAATCCCCTTGCTTTCAATAACATCATTACAGATTCCTATACAATGAATTATACATACAATGAATGAATTAACTATGATACAGTTTCCTTTAACTTCTGTTTGACCAAGAAGGTCAACTGAGAATGCAACTGAGAATAGAACATTATTTATTAATATTGGTTAAGATGTTACTATAATCTTACTTTAATGATCATATTGCCTCTACAATCAACACAGGATAACACTGTAGGCAATGTGAAATAAATGAAAATTCTGCCAGAACACACAGCTGTAACCGTGTTTCTGTACATCCAAAATCCATTAAAACTGTGGTGGGCATATTGTCCAGCAGGAGGCGCTGTGTACCTCAGGCCACATAGGGTGAGCGCAGCGCAAGTCATCGTTGATCCTGCACTCGCACCAGCTTTGCCAGCCTCTCAGTTTCCGGCGGGACCGCAGCATCTCTGCCACCTCCTGATACATCTCCATCACTGTGAAGCCCAGAGCCAAGACCACCACCAACACCCGCCACCAGTCCTACAGAGAGAGAGGGGGAAGATTATGTTAAATGTTATCCATGTTCTGTCTCTCCTCTCCTCCCTCTGTCAGCTGTGTTTCCCTCCTCTCACCGCGGGGAAGACGTACGGCTTCTCTTCCGCTCGGGTCACGGACACGGAGATGGCGACCGTCGTCCAGGAAATGATGAAGCAGAAGTTGAGGAGCAAAAGTATCCAGGCCCCCGCTCTGTGAAGACAGGTGACATTCGATCCACCTGAAAGGCCAGGCCAAATCTCCTCCCGGCCCCCTCCCAGTCCTACATTACCACCAAAGCAATGAAGCCCAGCAACAGCAAGAGCTGGAACCAGGGGACAGTCTCCTTAGCTGGTTCTAACACTCATTGCACTAACCCCCTCAAACATCATGCAGGGAGGGGATCAGAGGGTCCAGTTTGGTTAAAGACAGAGGCCTGTAATGGCAGAGCTTGCTGGGGCTGTTCTGTTTCTCAGTCCCAGATTGGGCGCGTCTCCTCACTCTGCGATTCCTGGAGCCCCAGAGGGGCCGCCTGAGTGGGACCCACCTGCCGTACAGGTTCCACTTCACCGCGATCAACTTCAGGACCACGGGGTGCATGATGAGGTCCAGCCTGCCCTGGCGCACGATGAACTCCAGCTGTAGAGAGAAACGCCCCCATCATGCCCTGGTCATCGGCTGCCAATCACCAGCCACCGCAGATCACCAATCACCGGCTGCCAATCGTCAGCCTAAAGGCATCGCATGTTATCGGCTGTCAATCATCAACCTAAACACATATCGGCTGCTGGTCGTCAACCCACACAAACACATAACAGTTGTTGATTAAAGCCATCACACATCTCATGCCATCCTATGTAGCTGATCAACTTAAACATTATTTATTATGTACATTATGTAACAGATGTCAATCATCGACCAACTGGAATGACATACCATTGCTTGTCAATCATCAACCTAAACTCATCACGTCTCACATGCTGTCACTCATTGATATAAATGCATCATATATCATCAGCTGTCAATCATGATTCAACGACCGTGCCTTAATTTGCCATCATCCGAGAACCATCTGCTGTCACCCATCAATCACGGCCCGTCTCATTACAGCGTGTGTCATTACAGAGCCCGTCGTTAGAAACGGCTTACCGGTGATGTGGGTTCATTTGCATTCCGCACTAAGAAAACGAACAAATAAAAAAAAGCACAAACAAGAACAACTGAAGGAACTTATACAACGTGATTTACCTTGCCAGACACATAGCATTTATTCTGTGAAAGTCTGTTGGACTGAGTGTTCATGGTGTATCTCCCAGAGTGAGAACGTGGTCAGGTTATGGTTAGAAGGATAAGTAGTTTTAGTCAGACAGGGGGAGGGTACCCCTTGGTATCTACTGCACACATAGCATTCATTTTGACCAAGCTGGCCCGGTACCTTTTGAGCTCGTCTTCTGGAAACTCTTGCAGGGTGGCTCTGGCTCCAGGAGGTGGAGGTAGTAGAACTGCTGCCGGGTCATTCGGTCCGTCACATGGAACTGGTTCAGCGCCAGCTGGGCCTACAGATACGGGGACAGGTGTTCAAATACTGAGACGAATGGGAGACAGACAGAGGGAGAGGACAGTGTGGAAAGAGCAGACTTTCAGTAAGCTCAGATAAGTAAGGCCAGACTGCATTAATGAAACTGCCTGTAGTTTCACCATCAGCAAGGGAAAGATGCACAAGACTGAGGGAGAATGTTAAATGTTAATATTTTAGTGAGCATCAGCTTCAATTATGAAAGATCAGGGGAGAAGCGCTGTAGGTGGGCGTCCTAGGAATAAGCCACAGCGGCACTCACCACCGGGGGCATTCGACCGATCATGGCGGTGATGCAGAGCTGTCCATCAGAGTCCCGAACCCCGGCGTCCGCCCCGAGCTCCATCAGCGTGCGCGCGGCCTCGCTGCGGTCTGCAGTCAGAGCGCACACACGCGGAGCATGTTAAACACTACACACCACAACCCGTCCACACCACACCCTGAGCGCACCTTATTTACACAAGACCACACACGGAACCCCACACACTGCAGTCACACACAAACACACCACGTTACACAACCAAGAACACACCCGTTCCACAGGACATACTGAGTGAAATATACTTTACACACCAGATATGGAATCCTGAAAACACACACAGCAGCACACACAGAACAGGTTACACTCAACACATCACACCCATATTCCACATCATGCACTGACTGCAATGCACATTGCGCACCCAACATGGGAAACCACACACTACAGTCACACACACGCAGCAAGTTACACACACCACACATCGTACCCTTTTACCGCACATCTGAAACCCCACACACAGAACACAACAGTAAGAAAAAACTGCATCAACATGAACAGAACCCCATGTGCTCATTACACCAGCACAGGTAGAGTTATGAGACAGACCACAGCCAGCCTGTTGCACGTTAGGGCCGGGCGGTACCCAGGTTGGCAGCCAGCTGGAGAGGGGTTCTCTGTTTGTAGTCGCGGGCGGTGATGTCAGCCCCATGCTGCAGCAGGATCCGGACGGCCCCCACGGCGTCGTTCTTCGCTGCAAAGTGCAAGGGGGTCTGCCGGTCCTTGTGGGTTCGAGCCCCTATGTCCGCTTCACAGGAAAAAGACAGGAAGGAGAGACTTTACACAAGATGTGCAGGTAATAACGCTGTGTAGTGGTAATCATAGGTTTGCGGGTTCAATTCCCAAGTGGGGCACCGCAGTATTTTACCTGATTTGCCTCAGCCAATGTCAACAGTAAATATGAATAATGCGTAAACATGTAGGCTACTTCCGTTACTGTGGACAGACCAGGCAAATGAATTAAGTTATTTACCACACACACATGCACTTGCACATGCACACACACACAAACACACACACACATTTCTGACCTTGTCTCTCCAGCAGGAACTGTATCATCTCTTCATAGTCCAGTGCCGCGGCCACGTGGAGGGGTGTGACCCCGTACGAATCGGCCCGCTGCACGTCCGCCCCCCTCTCCAGGAAGAAGCGCATCACGTCCACGTTCCAAGCCCGCGAGATCTGTTCACATGACAGGGGCACACGTTCAAACCCCCAGCCTGCTGGGAAAACTCACAAAGCCATAATGACCAACGACAAGGTACACGTCCACGCTCATGTAGAACCAAACACATTGAGTCGGATGAGAGGAAGGACCCAGAGAAAGAGACGTCAGATATGCTGGGTGGTGAATGGTGATTGGGGTTGTTGGAGTGTGTGATTGGAGTGCGTTTGTGGGGGGGTATCAGATGTGGACTCCACCTCATGCAGGGCTGTCTGTCCGTATTTGTCTGCGGAGTTGACATCAGCTCCGTCCCTGATCGTGTTATGCAGATACTGAAGGTCCACCTGAGGAGATGCACATCACAGACAGAGGTCAGTACCGTCATTCCCTACACCCTCCGAATTCACCTCCATCACAAAGCCAACCCTCTCCCCCGCCCACCCCTCCTCACTTCGTCTGTGTCTTGGTTACTGTCGGCGAGCGCCCTGAAGTGATCCAGAAGCCTTTTGTTGAGGTCATAGTTTTTGCTGAGGCTGTCAGTGATGTCATCATCCCGGGCCAGTCCCTGGTACTTGACCTTGGACGACTTCCCTATAAGACATGCAGAGTTTAATAACAGTGGCTGGCAAGGAAAAAAATCAGTCTTGCAGCAAGCCACAAGCTTAATTAATGCTTGAGCTCTAATAATGAACTCTATCAATCTTCAGAGATCAGAGCAAAATCTCTGCACCTGAAACCATGGCAACCCAGAAACAGATATTAATGCATGCCCGGAACTAGAAAAAAAAAAGAGTAAACTCAGTGAAATTGATACATGAGCAAAAAAGCTCTCTGAGCATAGTTAGCTACTTGAACAGTAAGTAGTTAATCTTTGAGTTAATCAGGTAGTTCTGTTCAGGTAGTTAGCTGTCTGGATGGGATGTTGGATGCTGGAACAGATGGCTGGTTATTGGGCATTTAGTTACATTGTACTGACATATTGTTTGTACAATAGTTCATTATCTAGCCACTAGCCAGCCATTGATCAGGAAGATATTTAAGAGTTGAGGTAGTTAGTTGGACAGGTAGCTGGAGCAGGAGGTTTGTTGCTCATTGTGCAGGTGGACACTGGTGCTCACCTGTTGGATTTCTCCGCGCGCACACAGTCCGTCTCCAGCGGCTACAGGTATAGGAAGCCCAATGAGCTGCTGCCCGCACCGCGCTGGTGATGGATGTCATGGAAACCCGAGAGCCCATGGGCTGTCCCTCTGACTGCGGTGACAAACACACGTTACTCAACACACCATTCCCCCAACACATGCCTCGCTAAAGATGCCCCAACACACTCAAACAACCAGCACACTAGACACGCTGCACACCGCAACAAGCTCTAACATGTTCCACTGAAATATGGCACACAAAAGGACTGGAACAATAAAACACATCTACACTTACATTTACAGTTAAACATTACACAAGATGTCTTTGAAGATGTCTTTCCCATTATTCATTATTCTCATTGTTCCAAACCTCCAGACAGTGGACGAGGTCTTGTTATTGCTTTATGATATACAGTAATATACAATATATAATACTCTTTACATAGTAAATGATTTCACCATTTTTGACCTCTAATATACAGGATCAAAATGAGTGGATCTCCCTTAGTGATAATTGCAGTGGCAGTCAGATCAGTAAGCCAACATTTAAACAAAAAGAAATGAAAAAAGACTGTCTGAAGCAATAAAAATAGTAAAAAATTAAAGAATGAACCAGCTCCTGGGGGCAGGTTTCTCTCACCTGGGTGAAGACTCCATCGGTCATTTCGAATGCCGCATTCTCATGGCCAGCGGGACTGACCTGGTTTGACCTCACCATCTTGATCCAGAGCAACCTTACACGGCTATCTACAACAGTTACCCACTACAGAGGTAACCACCACAACTGTCCAGTACAGAGGCAGCCAACACAAGTATGCAGTTCTGAGGTAACCAGCAATTACCCAGTATAGAACTAACCACTACAGCTATCCAGTCCAGGGCTGACAGTTACCTTGCACACAGCAAATAATTACAGCTAATCAACTACACTACCCAGGACAGAAGTAACGAACACAGATAACCAGCGCAGTTACCGGTACAAGGCTAACCAACACCCCTCTGCATGCACGTTTACATTTCGTCATTTAGGAGATGTTTTCATCAAGATCGGCTAACAAAAATGAAGCACAATTTCCCTGTATACGCCAACCCAACAAAGAGCCAACCTGGACTGACCTTATACAGACCTACCCAACACAGTTACCCAACACAGGGCTCCACAGTTGTCGTGAAGAGCAACGCGCTGTCTAGACACTTTTGTATGGGAGCACTGTGTTTGCCCATGATTAGGCTTCCCAACATACCAGGGCAACAAGCCATAAACAAGTGCACATGTGCACATTTCACAACATGCTGGCAATCTTTATCTTATTACTCAGAACAGCCTTGAGGTTCAAGGTATCTGTCAGGAGAGAAAACAGAAACCGAAGACCTGGTTTATGGCTTTCCTTATCTGCTGACACGTATACATTGGTGGTGATGGATTAAGGCCTTTTATCACACATGTAATCACATGGGCAGAGACAGAAGGACAGACACCCACAAGCACACACAGAAACACAGTGATTTAAGATAATCTTGCTTTTATAGATAATTATAACCCTCTGTATTCACTTTATTATGATATGTTAGGGATAATTGTTAGGAGGAATGTTTTTATTTTGACAGTTTTTCATCTTGATCCCATTTACTGTAATTCTGGCTGCTCCTACATTTCAGTCCAATGTTGCCTATAATTCTGTATCTACTTTTCTAGTATCATTGTTGCTCCTGTGATGTGGGTTTAATGTATAATGTCAGTCATGCAGACCTTAAAAGGCACATTGGTAAGATACCAAACAAATGATGTTAAAGCAAAGTGCTGGATAATTTCCCTGCATGACAACCCACTTTAGGCAATGATGTCTACTGGTGACCCCACCTGCAGTATGGTCCACTGCCCAATCAGAAACCTCAGAAATGTGTCACATCTTCCTACATGACACTGGGGCACTGGGACACACCCTTCAGGCAACAAACCAGGCAGTTCTGCCTGGGTGCAAGCGGATAAAAAGTTTGATTGACAGGGGGGTGACTACTCCGGCACCATTACTGACAGCTGGCTCCTTGGTTACTGCAGGCCATAAATCTCCAGGTCAGAGTCTGGGTAATCAAAAGTCCAGCCCAGCAGAGAAACAAAAACAGAGCAGTGAGCCAGAACCTGGAGCAGGCTGTGGTCTTTATTGCAGTGGTTCCAGAGCAGGTGTGACAGAGTTGGGCAAGAACAGAGTAAAAAATATGAAGAAAGCAGAGAGACAGCATATTCACAGGTTCCAATCCAGTTTCCTTTGACATGTCACTTCCAACTGATACTAATTTCCAAATTCAGTTCAAGCTCGTATCAATATCAGAAGTGTACCATTACCTCACCTACTCCTCATTGCTTCAAGTGTATTCCCAATTACAATGACAGCTGTTCAAACAAAAATAAAAGTTTTAAACTTTACCTGACAATTACTACCATTAACGAATTATTGCACTCACACCGTATGCTTCCAACAAGCAGTGCCAGGCTTTTAGCAGGAAAATTAAGGAGGCATACAATGTACCTTTAAGCATATAATTCTCCCGAACCTGTTTTTGATGTTTAGAATTAACAAGCTTGCCAATTTAAATAATTATCATTCATCATTTAGATCTACTCATTTCACAGATGCTGTTACCTAAAGCAACTTACACATTAGACTACATCCAGTGCCCATCAGAGTGAGCATAAAAATCAACATTAAAACAGGAACAGGCAACCAAGCAACACATTCAAAGAATTTACAGTGCTACAATAAAGACTTCTAGCCTGTACCAATGTTACCTAGGGCTACAACTGTGTATGGGTAATAAATAATTTTCACAACCTTAAAAGCTTTGGAATAACACATTTTCTCCATCTTTGCCTTCTTTAAACCCTTACAAATAAATTTTATGGCTTGTTTTGTTCAACATATCAACTATATGCCAGTTCTCCTGGTAAATTATTTATTAAGATGATTTTGTATTTATTTAGATCCTTCTCCTCAATGTGAAATTGGCACTAGCAGTTTAAGGTTATGCTCCTTCTGACAGCACATATTCCCTTTGTGGAAATGTCTCCCTCAATGGCACTACTTTTCATGGATGGCACTAATGATTCAGTGTCTATACACCTGCTGGCCAAACTGGATGCACTTTTTGAAAGTCTCTCTGGACAAGAGTGTCTGGGAAATGAATAGATTGAATAGTAAATGAACAGTAATAGAATGAATAGTAATTGTGAATGAAAGGGTTACAAAGGTTGATGGATTACCCAGCTAAACACACAATGAAAAACAAAATTCCACTTTGGAATGTTGTTTTGATCCCAAGCAGATGTGAAATGCAGAGGGTGTGATATTTTCGAACCCATTTTCATAACGTGTGCCATGACAAGGCAAGACACAGCTTGGTATAAGAAATAACGGGCAGCGGCTTCAAGGTGATGCTTAGTAAACTTGGCAAGCTCGATAACGGGCAAAAACGATCAAAAACCGGGTTGAGGATAACCACGAGGTTCTCTTCCTCTGTCGTTTACAGCTCACTCGGCTTAGCGCTGCCGACAGCCAAGGGAAAACGAGAACGCGCTGGCAGGAAATGAAATCAAACCGACATTCGCGATGTCTTTTCAACAAGGAGCCAGATCCAAATGAAACACCGTGTCAGAATTCTTTTTGCATCGGTTCCAAGCCAACGCCGTTTGAAGCAGCGTGTTTGAAATGGACTCCAACTGTGCTGCGCACACACAGATGCATACGTGCTGGTATGAGTCCCGCTACTTTATATTATGCAACCTGTGAGCCTCCTGACAGGATTGATCACTGTAACCGCCGCTGATCCCACTGAAGTCTATGGGATTGAAGTGCATTCAACCACAAGCCGCAATCTATATATTGTGCAACACACATACAAGATAAAAAAACAGGCCCAACCCTAAAAACAACGAAACACATGATATATGATGATAACGTACACATACATATGCGCATCCAAACATGATTGTACCCGCTGTAGTGATCATTAATCCATCATGATTGCAGGAGATGGCTGAGTAAAATTTATGAGTTCTGTGAAGACGCAGTTGTTTGCATTACAATGAAATGTCACTGTCCAAGGTGTTCTTGTACAAGGAGACAGGAGTTTGCTTTAAAACCGTCTTCGTTCTGGTTCCCTGAGTCTCAGCATGCTCTGGTGTCCCCGTGGACAGGATCGGGTCTTCGGGGCGGGCGGCGTCCTGGCGCCGGGCGGGCCCGGTTCAGCCGAACCAGTGGTTGCCCATGCACTCGCGGTTCCACTCGACGCGGCACAGCCAGCACCACTCGAAGCGGCACTGGGCGCGCGGGCACACCATGTGCATGCAGCCGCCTGCGGAGACGCGCAGAGACGCGTTAGAGCGCTGTCGCCACGGCAACGGAGTCTGGGCCCAGGTGTGTGGGCATGGGCAATCAGGCATGAGCAGGGGGCATGCGGGGACAAGGGACTGAGAGGACGGGGGAGATGGGTACAGCCATGAGGGCTAGGGGAGAGAGCAGGCCGGAGAACGGAGGATGAGGTAAAGAATAGATGAGAGAGCGGGAGTAGGAAGGCTGGGAGATTGCAGTGGTAGAGTAATGAGGCTAGGAGGGTGTAGGAAAGAAGGGGGGTAGAGAGAATGTAGGAAAAAGGGAGTAAGGCTACTGTAGGAGAGAGGGAGTAGGGAAAGTGTAGGAGAGAGTGGGGAGAGTGTAGGAGAGAGGGAGGGTAGGGAAAGTGTAGGAGACAAGGTGAGTAGAGAGGTCGGGAGAGTGTAGGAGACAGGGGAAGAAGGGAGTATGTAGGAAATGGGGGAGAGAGACACAGGAGACAGGGGGAATATGGAGAGCATAGGAGAGGCAGAGAGGAAAGTCTGGAAGAGTGCAGGAGAGCGCTGGATAGCATGCAGGGAGGAGAGTCACACCGTTCTTCTCCACAGGAACGCGGCACCGCGGACACGGCCGGGTCGTCTCGTCGATGGTCTCCCGGGAGGCCTGCTCCCAGCGAGCACGTCGCGCCGCCTCCTCATCCACAACGTAGCCCTGGGTAAACGCAGGCGAGACAGCCCCGAAAAGACCCGGGAGGGGCGTCAGCACACAATGACTCCCTGACACAAACATCCCTTGAAAGTGTTCATGAGTTTACACCTCAAGCACATCATTTATCTGAGCTCTCACATGAGGCACTGGAGCAGTCCTCTCAACGGTACAGAGATGACTGACAAGGAACTCAAGCTTTAACTGATTAGTGGCACCACCTAGTGGGTCATTTGGGAAATGCATATTAACTATGACAACTTTTAACACCACGGCACCTATTTCCTATAAAAATCTAATCCCTTAATGAAAAATTATCATCAGCGTGTCATACTGATATGTTGGAAGAGAGGAGGGGGAGCAGCCAGCAATGATCTTATATTGATATTAGCTCACACATCTGATTTCTGTACTTCAAGGAGTTTATATTGTATTGTATTGTTTCTAATCTTCCAACAGAGGATGCTGACATTCCAGGGGTATAAAGATACTTCAGCAGTGATTTGTTTTAATGCAGATTCTACCCCCCACCTACTGACCCTGAGTCAGTTTAACCTTGTTGTATGTACTGGCTGGGGTCAGGACAAGGGTTGAATGAGATGATCCTGGATCAGCAGTCGGGCTCAGAATATCCAAAGCAGCGGCCTACCTGGGGGGCTGCACCCGTCCCTGTAGGTGACCTCATTTGACACGGCCCTTCATGGAACTCCTCCTTACAGTCCCGGCAGAACACAAACTGCAGACAGGAAAACACACTCTTCATCAGCATCTTCATCTCACATCAGTGTACAGGAACACACATAGAGCCCATCGGACCAACAAAGTGTTGTCATTTCAGAGAGTAGATATGAAGTGGTCATGATTTGAAGGTATACACTTTGATTCAGGGGATTGAAAAAAATATATTCAACAAAACTGAGGGGGATTTCTAATACAATGTAAAATTGAAAACAAAAAACAACTAGGCCAATGCATGTCTCCAGACACTTCACCATGAGCTCTGAGAGCCACTCTCCGGTGTGGCCGGCCCCTGACCTTTCCCCCTTTCCTCCACTAGGGGGCTCCCTCCCCCAACGCTTCCCGGTACAGAACCCGAATAGCAGCTCTGCCTTCAGAACAATGCAGCCGTTCCTCGCCGAAGTCCGCCTCTGTAGGGATTAGGAGCTCATTTGTATTTTTAGCTCAGTGGCATCTTTGAAGAGCAACAGTGATGTCTCACTTCATCAAAAGGCCGCAGTTTGAGAGCGGGGTGTTTTTTTTTTTTTTTTTTTTTTAATCTTTTATGCGAGAACGACTGCGCCGTCTCTCGAAAGGCTCCGTTACAGAGATGTCCTTGTTTTGTCGAACTCCCGGCTCGCATCTGCTGTGATGAAACAAAAGAGGCGCGAGGAGCGGCTTTCTGACACGCTGTCTCCGCCACCCCCCCCCCGCCCCGGCGAACCCCCCGTGTGCTTAGTGCACACCGCCGCATCATCCTGCCGCGGTTGCGTCTCTTCCGCTGCCGAAAAGAAAGCACGAGCGCGGCTCCCCCGAGCTGCGGCGGCAGCGGCGTCTCGTTACTGTGACGGTTTATTAGAGGAGAGAGGAGGCGGTTTGAGCGACCCTCAGAGGAGCGCCCCGCCCAACGCTGCCCTCCTGCGAGGTGGCCGACAGGAGCAGCGGGCGTTATCGTATTTACATTATCATATTTACATTATCCTACCACCGCGGAAAGCGCCGGAGCCCGGCGCGGCGCTCGGGTGAATGATGAGGCATCGGCCGGGGGATCGGTCAGACTCCGGCGGCGCCGGCCCGGTGGACCGAAGCGCCGCTCGGCTCCGGAATGGGGGGCGGCCCGCCGGACTGTGGAAGACGCATGAGCGGGGCGGGCTCGGGTCGCGGCGGGGTTGCGCTGGCTGATAAACCCATTTCCCCTCGTCTCTCTCCAGTGAGCAGCCGGAAACAAAACGCCGCCCCCCACCCCCCCACTGCCACGCACAGTGTCACCTTCTGTGGGCTAAAGTACCCGCAGGACTCCAAATAACCACAGCCCGGGAGAAAACAAGGCGCTGTAATATGATATATGAAATATCATCTAATGTGAATTACAGAGGGAAGTCTGACCTCTGGGGCACAGGGTCAGAAGGTGACAGGGTCTAATTGCACCTGAGCCCGAATTAAATCGATTGGCAGTGAGGTGGGTCCTCTTCCTCCTTCTTTAAAAGGCTGAAAGAAAGAACAGGTGCTAAACCTGCTGGAGCGCAGCCTTTGTAGCTAGAAGGATATGGGAAGGTATAACTCCCTCACACTCTATTCGCACCTTAAACAGACAGACAGTAAAAGTCTCAATACAGAGCAAAACCAATGTGTACACTGTACTTCTTTATGTCATGCTTGCTCACTACTAGAGTGATGCATGTACTTTCTCCAGATGATCCTTTGTGGTTAGAACAACATTGCTGAATGTTTTTTCACGTTATTTCAGACAGTACCTTACATCTCTCTACTGAAAAGTTCTCTGCATGACTTCCACTAAAAGCTGATGCTGATACAGACACACACACACACACACACACACACACACTCACACACTCCACCCGCTGTTCTCGCTATCCCTCCCAGACGGACAGTCTAAGTTCAGATCCCTGGCTCTGACCTCACAACACAAGTCCCCCGCTCTGACGGACAGAGATAACAGCGGCTCCTTCGCACGGTTAACGCCAGCCGTTCCCACGGCCAGATGTCCCTCATTTCAGCCGACAGCGCTGACGTTGATCTCTGCTGTTATTCTGGCTATCTCTGCTGCAGGAGCACCTAAACCCATCTCGTATAAAAAAAAAAAAAACGGATGGATCGGGGAGACGGGGGTATTGATTTCCGCGAGAGTGGAGTCTGTAACAGAACAGGAGTGGAAGAGTGTGGAGCCCCAGACCAGATTTAAAGCCACCGAAAACTCATCAGGGCACTGGCGATACGAGACCCTCTAATTCCGCCGGTGGGACACCAATAAACTCTTTATCTGCGCCCCCCAGACCCTGGGCCGGGGCCGAATTTCGCCCCCGCCTGCCTAGACGCTCTCAAATCACACCGCTGAAGGAATGCTGCAGCCTCTCCCTCGAACCTCCTGCAAACTCCAGCCAGCCCAGGCAATGCGGAGAAGAGCAATAAAGAGAGGGCCTCAGAGAAAGCCCTGCATACTGCACACTGTGCAGAGCCTGAGTGCTGTGCGGGGTTGATGAGAGAGTGGGAGGCAAGAAAGGTACAGCGGAGGCCCCCCAACCCCCGCCCTCTCCTCGGTTTCTCGCTGCGCAGTTTACCGATCGGACATCTGCTTCCCGCCGTCCCCCATAAATAATTTTTGACCGCCATGATGCAATTATTTCTGATTGACAGCGAGCAGGGAGAGGACGACGCCCTCACCCACACGCGCGCAGACGAACACAACACGTGTGAAGTAACAATGTCATGGCCATGAATTAAGCAGGTCTGCCGCACGGAAAACATAAGGTCTCATTTTATACGGAGACAATAACCACCCACTGAAGCAGAGGGGATCTTTGGAGGAGATTACAGATGAGTGGAGAAGTGGAAAGAAGAAGGGATGGAGAAGAGAGGAGTAGAGAGGAGAGGAGAGGAGAGGGGAGGGGACAACCAAGACAGAGCAGAGAGGGGCAAAGAAGTGAAGGGGAAAAGAGAGCAAACACAACAAATGGGGAGAGGAAGAGGGGAGCAGATGACTGGAGGTCTCTGAGCGGGAATGGCTACACTCACACCTGAACCCAAACCCAAACCTTAACATCCTCTTAGACGATATGAGCTGGCACCTCCTGTCAATGGCAACAGGAGATGAGAAATGCGCTCTCTGCGAGGTTATCCTGCTTCTCTGTGATGACAATGTTTGCAAACATGCAATCAGTCAGCACTAATGGATGGTGAACTACACCCTAATCTTTAATCGACTGGGTAATTAGAGAACATCATGCAAATTGTGTCATAATTACATCTTAATTGCACTGTGATTGCGTTCAGTTCAAACGAAATGACGGAGGACCGGGGCGAGGCAAAAGGCGTTGCCAGTAGCAGCAGCAATCTTGTGGGAGGGGAGTGGTCACAGGTCAGAAGTCGAGTTCTCCTCACTGGAATGGGAGGACGCTCAGAGGGATACAAGTTTCCAGAAAGTTCCACAGCAGTTTCATTGTTTCACAACAGAGAGGAATAGGTGCAGAAACGCAAGCGGACACTGCCTGCCAACCTCATCATCCTCACCTGTACACTTCTTTTTCCACACCTGTCTCCGTTACACTCACCTGCCCTGTTGGCATATTGATAACTAGAGCAGCCATTGTAGGCCTGAGCATAAACTGCGTATCTCACTCCATGTGTGCTGCTCTAAGACTAACATTGTAATCCATACCAATGAAGAGGTGTGTGAGTGTGTGTGCATATGCATGTGCATCCGTCTGCCAGGTAGCATAACCCTGTCAAAGTCTGTATGTGCTTGCCTGTGTATGTGTGTGCGCCAAATGGTGTTACCTGTGAAAGTCTGCAGGTGTGTTTGCTTGTGTATGTGTTCCTAAGAGAGACGCATGTGTGCAAGTGTGTCTGGGATGGTATTACCCTGCAGAAATGTATACAACAGGTGAGTACGTACATATGCGGTGTTGTTACCCTATAATAAAGGTGTATGTATATGAGTGCTATTGGATGTTAGCCAATAGCAATATGTACAGGTGTGTGTATGAGCATGTAGTGGTGATGTTATCCTACAGCAATCTGTACAGACGTGTGTACGAGTGCCTCTACTTGGTGTCACCCCCGTGCACGTGAGTACAGGTAGGAGGCGCTCTCACCCCGCAGCCCAGTCCACCACCGTTCTGACACTGTATCCTCCGCTGGCCGTTGTCAGGGAGAAGCCCCGCCCCGCAGCCGGGGGCGGGGCACAGGACTCCGCCCATCTGCAGCAGGCACTCCTCTGCCGCGTATCGCTGGTACCGCTCGTACTGAAGAGACACACACAGAGACCAGGGCTGAGTGTTCAGCGCTGTGCAGTAGCACCTCCGACACCCTCACCAACACCTCACTGCGCAATTACCCTACGACACCAAACTGTGCGCTGTAATCTCTAGACAACATTCTCTGTAAAAGATAGCTCTCAAGATGGTGGATCAGAGTCTTGGCTAGCAAAAAACAAGACAAAACAGATAACTTAAAACTGCTGCAATAAAGTACTGAAAAATATTTACTCAGACATTCCTCCCTAATGATCCCTAATTGCCCTAATTAATAACCGTGCTGCATGAAGAATGCCTCTGAAGTTTACAAACAGGAAGTTTGGGCCACTGGCTTGCCAGATAGGAGACGCAGAGCCAGGACAGCTGTGGTTATGTGATTCTGACCGACCCCTGGGTTTCTCACAATGGTCGCTACAGCCTTACATTTCAGAGCGCATGCATCAGCCTTGTCTCCTATCTCCTGGTTTACTGTGTTTGTGTGAATATGCCCCTATTGTTCAGTGATGTTTGTGAGGAGGTGTGAGGGACGGCTTTCTGGTGTGTTCCCTGCTCAGAGACAATCTCCTAACACTTTGGGCACTGTCATTCTGACAGCCTGCCCACTCAAAACACCTGTGAAGAGGGATGGTTACAGGCAAACAGAGAGCTTTGTTTTTGCTTTTAGCATCAGGACAGGTTTATAATTAAATTTTTGTAATTGCTAGTATCGAAGCTCGCCAGAGTTAGAAGAGTAAGAGGCAGAAAGAGAGGAACAGCCCTCACTCCAAAACTCCCTCCCCCGATCTTCCTGGGTTTGTCTTCCAGGCCTGAGGTTTCATCATCAGACGATGTTTCTCTGTACTTGTCTGAAATACAAGTGGGCTGACTGAAGGTGTAGGACGGATAACCATATGAGAGAGGCAGACACACAATGAGGGTGTGTGTGTGCTGAAGGTTTACGTCTCTGGAGATGAGTGTGAAGGTCGAAGGAGTGTGTGCGTGTGCTGGCTGAAGGTGAGGTTGTATGTGGGTGCCTGTGTGTGTGTGTGTACGGGGGGCTCCAGTTGAGAGGCAGATGTAGCAATTAAGAGTCTGTCAGAAGTGACAATCCGACAGGAAGAACAAAACCCCGTTTCCCAGGAGTCCCAAGTGAGATGAGGTGGGGGGGTCAGGGGGTCAGAATCGTGCAGCGTCTCATCACCGAGGAGTCCCTACGGCCCGGCGGCTCGGCGCCGAGTCCGCGACCCACCTGCTCCTCACCAAGGGCCCGGAAATGATGGACCTCTTTAATTAGGGAGTTGGGACAGCCGGCTGGAGACAGAAGACAGACGGAGAGAGAACACATGATCAGATACAGCTTTAACTCTACAGAGAGAGAGAAAGAGGGAGAGAGAGAGAGCGCAGCAGAGAGCAAGAGAGAGGAGTAAAAGAGACAAATACACTCCTGGGAAAACAGAGAAATCCAGGGCCGCAAATAAACAGCCTTACATTCGCGCGCACAGACTCACCCACACATAGACACACACACACATACACAACCACCCACACATACAACACATACACACACACATTCACACATATTCATACTATGTTGCCTGCAAGGTGAATGGCGTGCATAAACCACTTGATGCCCAACAATATTAGGTTGAGGTTCTTGATTAATTCTTAGAAATTTTCTTAAAGACAAATTTTGCATAGTAATAGAAAAGAGTAGGGGCTTTTGACATTTCAAATCCTTGGAACCAGAATGACTTTCGGACTTCTTGAGTTTTACCTTTAAAAAGTAGTTCAATACAATATTTACACAGAGAAAAAAGACCACAAATAAATGTATGTACGTTAGTGTAACCTTCTTGTCAGGTCAACTCCCCCTTCTCTTTTAACGAGCTCTGTTTAACGAGGTGGTTCCTCCGCAGGTAAATTGGCTGCTTTGAACCAAAGGGCGCTCCTCAGAATGACACACCAATTATCGCAGCGGAAACTAATGACTTCTCTCATCTGCATCTGATGGCGTGCGTCCTTTCATCCACAGACCACCTATGCTTCTCTTTCAGGAGGCACAGTGGACGCTGTTACACTCTGGCACAGAGAGGGGGCGCTGGAGCACCCTGCCACCCAAAATATGGAACAGACAGATTGACAGACAGAAAGATAAAATAAAGAGAGATCAACAAAAGAGAGGAATGGATGAGGAGAGACAATACAGGTGGGTAAAGCCTTATAAAGCTTAGGTTTGGTTAGTAGGAGATGAGCTGGTGAAACCAAGATGCTGCTAGAAGTTGTGTTGATGGGACAACAGGGGGCAGGCTTCCCTCTGGACCAGGCAAAAAACTAACACTCCAAACCAGCAATGGGGACACAATGTTACAGGAAAAGCTTTCTTTAGAATGAGATAACCTAACATGGTCACTCAAAAACAGCCCGGTGGTCTGGCCAAACTTCTCAAACTCCTCCCAGTCTGGCCCTTAGTCCAACTGGCGTAACAAATCCTTGCCTCCTTCCCACAAATGATGTGTGGTGAGTGTTCTGGCACAAAGTGGCTGCTGCCCATCACTCCGGAACATCTTAACCTCAACCCCCAACGCCCTATGTGCCCACACCATGCTGTTAAGCATGTTGAGATCCTTCACAATGGACGAAAAGCACTTTCAAAACAACACGGGCTATCATTACGAGATGTGGAAGCGGCAGACCTCACCGAAGCAGAAGCGGAGCTCTCTTCCCGGCTCCGCGCCCGGCAGCCCGCCGGGCTGTCTCTGCGCTTCCCCGATAACGCCCCCTCTCCCTCCCCCGCCCCCGCCGCGCCGCTCTCCCGGCCCTCGGAGGGAGACGGACAGCGTGTCCGCCTGATTTCCCCGGATGATTCTGGCGGCCCCGGCGTCGGGAGCTTCTCGGAGATGCATTACCCCCCTCAGATGTGGTGTCAGCGAAACTCCACCAGATGTTTGTACGTACGGTTCCCCCACCCTCGCGGCGGAGTCTTGACAGGAGCGTGATGATAGCTAAAAGCTTTTTTCGGGAGGGAAGCGGGACGGGGTGCTTATTTGAGGAGACGCCGGGAATGGGGCTGATGCACCGCGCGGAAGAAGTTCAATCTGCCGAGTGGGACCACGGGGAGAGGCGCGCCAGTTAGTTTTCTCTCCTCTTGAGTTATTGTGCACAGGACTTCTGCACCAGTTTGGCTTTTTTTATCCAGTGCAAGCACGAGAAGGAGGTCGGTCACCAGCATAAAACAGGACTCCACCAAATAATGATGTTTCTTAGCTGTCATTTCTTGTTATTTTGAGTTAACTCTGCGTGTCAGTAGACCGTACTTCCCAGAGTGCACTGCACCTATCCTAATGTTCATTAAAGAACTAGACCACACATTCGAGACGCACACAAACACACGCTAGAGGGAGCACACTGTGCCTCTCTTTTTGTGAAGTGCTACTAAAAGGGACTTGTTTGCCTGGAGTAAATTGTCAGTTCTATCTCAAGAATAGAAAATGAATCTTATCCTTGTATGAAGGGGGGATTGGAACTGTCACTGTGAAGAGCGTACTGACGTGAACGAACATGACAGTATGGTTAAGAGAGAATGGAAAGGAACAGTGACGCGGCCACCAACAAGGAATTGACCCCAGCCCTGGTGTTCAGTCCAGTCCAGCACACAGTCCAGTCTGGCTTACACCACAGCCATTCAATGCAGGGCCCAGTACAGGCGGCTCTCACCCAGGCCAGGAGTCTCTGGCTCTTCCCAGCCACGCTACAGGCCAGTGAAGTGTCACGACCCTCATCAGGGTGGTCAAGACAAGGCAGCTCAGGCCAGGTGGGCGACTGCAGCCCCGAGCCCCTTCCCAGCTCTGATGGCCTCGGTGCGGGGAGAGAATCCAGCACACTGCAGCTTCCGGGCCCTGCATGCTAATGCAATAATCTCTCCCGGGCCCCTGTCGCTTCACTCCTATTATGCAAATGCTCCTGACGAATGCTAATCAGACAGACGAGCGGGGACATTATAGAGGGAAATGTCTCACTTTTGTCAAAATGTAATTAAAGATATTGGGGGGTGTGCGTGACAGGATGTTGCCATGGCGACGTGGTGACAGTGAACAGAACCTGCCGGGAATGAACCTGCCGAGACGGGCAGGTGGACGAAGCGATGGACAGAGACAGAGGAGAATCAATCAGAGGAAGACAAACACATAACAGATAGACAAAGTTAGATGGACATGCTCAGACACCAATGGACAGAGGTGAACAGAGGCAGAGATGCGGGCAGCCACAGACACAGACAGACACACAGAACTGCTGACAGACAGGCGAGTGACGGCCACCAAGGGCGGATGAACCCTGGGGCCCCCGGCGGGCACCTGCCGTGCGCCCAAGGTGACAGTTGAGCACTTAAAGGTCACTGCGGGTCACAGCCGTGTCTGCCACCTCCCTGAACGCCACGTTCATTTGGTGTGTGCTGTCGCAGAACTCCGCAGCCGGCCGCTGTTCGAGCACGTTCGATTGACGCCGGAGCGGCACGCCTGGCTGAGCAGCCAGCATGAATCGAGCAAACTCAGCCAGCATCAAATCAAATCACTCAACGCTTCTTAAAAGAATATTGTTTAACCGCTGTGCTCAGTGGTGTTTATTGGTCATGCTGTAACAATGTGTAAAATTGTCTTAATGCTGCCGTGCTGAATCCGCACAGCAGTGGAAGTGAGCTTCTCCTTCACCGACAATCACGAATGAGGGACGGGGGCCAACCTGACCCAGGTGTGAAGTACCTCAGTCATTACAGTCGTCATTACTTATTCGCAAAGAACAGAACGCAATCCTGGGCTACAAACAAGCCGTGTGTAATTCTGTGCTGCATATCATGGGCAAGCTCACTATCAAGCATCAAGCCATTAGCGTTCTGTCTTTGGGCAATATGGCAAAGAGAAGCATTAATTCTCCCATCACATTGTTCTGCTAATGTCTACTAATGTACTGTACAAACACACACGCACACAGACACACACACACACACACACACACACAGAAAAGATAATGAACAGCTCTGAATGATCGTTAAAGCGTCATTTGGCAGAATTTTAGGCTATTAATTAAAATTCCGTGCATGGCTGGCACGAGCGAAGGGCTGATTTATGGGGCCTCCTGCCAGGGGCGCTCAGTAGTTTTGACGTTTGTGAAATGTTTTGTGTAATGAGTTAAAGAGAGAGGACGGCGGGCTTCGAGTGGCACCCCGCCGACGTCTCTCGTCATCTCCGTCTCGCTCCCGCGTCCTCCACAGGACATTAACTCCGGGACTCGCCCTGCGCATCCGAAACGACTCCCGCCACGGGAACGCGTCTGCGAGCGCAACGTCACCTCGGGAAGGGAAAAACAGCTCTATAATCTGCACCGCAGTAGCGAAATCTTATTTCTGTCACCTCTTCAGTCTGCATGTTACAGCGGGTGGGGTGGCATGGGGGTGCAGATGGCCGCTCCTGTGTGTGGGCCACGCTGGTCACCGTTTCTTGACCACTTTGGGCACTCCAATAAACCAAGAGGTGCTGCAAGCCCATGGACAGTGCTAGCCCTGTTCTCAGACTGGCCCGTGGCTGCAGCTTGTTACTAAAGGCCAGGTTAGCTAGTTAGCTTATTAGCTAGTTGGCTAAGTAAGCCCTTGTTTGGTTGTGTTTTTATATACTCACTACTGTTAGCCACCATTGCATCAACGTGCCTTTTTTCCTTCAGCACAAAAAGGATCGAGGGCTCACATTATCATGATAGATCGAGCCAGAACAAGTGCACTGCATTTGAGTGTATCACATTCAGCTGCAAGACACATTGTCTGAAGCATTAAATAACTGATTGACAGACAGCCAGTCACTCTCACTATTCTCTTTTCATCTCTTGCTGATCTACCCTCCTCTTTGTCTCCTGGATTTTAGGCAGATGCACTGTATATAGGAAAGATATGCCAGGAACACTGGCCGCAAATCCACCTTTGGCTGGGATTTGTACACCCAAATCGCAAACGCAAAAATCACACCTGGGCGCAACTGCTAAGTTCTAAAGCAACAAACACACCCTTAGAGCATATTCACCAAAAGTGCACAATCCCCCACCAGTAAGTCTGTCATTTATAATTTATTGACCCCATCCCTACCAACTCCCAAATGCCCACACCTTCCCCTTTGTAGGTCTAGTTTCTGAACTGAACTGTGAAACTGAAAATGCCAGTCTACTGCTGTCTTACACTTACCAAGAGGGTTTGTTACCACTGGATGAGATAACACACTCATGTTGTTTATTCTCCTTTGCACTTTGCATAGTAGAGGCAGGGGTCAAAACAGGATTAACAATGTTCTTATACTGATAATGCTATCGCTTATATAATATGTTCTTCAATAAAATCTCTTGTCTTGTTCCATTTCACTTGGAGAAATCATTTTGAGGACAAAAACACAGGTTTGTCTCATCAGACACAGGTCAGAATGTGACTGTTATCTCCTCTTTCAAACAGGATGGTGACATAGAGGGGTATCCAGAGGAACAGAGGTGCTCATGTAGAGAGACAGGCATGAAAGCCCAAACCATCTCAGTTCAAGTGAGGAGTGGCAGAATTACACGTATTGCTTTCTCCTTCCTGATGGTAGTAGCTAAGTGGAAGATCTGCCAGGAAAACCAGGGTGCAGATTCATGCTTGGTGCTGAGTGAGTAGGGGAATGTTGTCCCCGTACAGTCTATATTAAGTGTTCAGGACACTGTGCTAGAGGAGACGCCATCTTAGATGAGACATTAAACCTGGCTCATTGTGGCACTTATCCCAACCGGCTCTCTCAATGTTTCCATTAATCACCACCAAGTATAACTGGCTGAATAAACTCCTCATTATAAGGCACCAGCTGATGTGTGGTGAAGATTCTGGTATAAAAATGGCCACTGCGCATCACCCAGCTGGCTGTCGTACGTCGGTGATAGTTTCTGGTGAGTCATCACACTCACTGTCAAAGCACTTTGCGATTCAGGAAAAGTGCAATAAAATTCAACCCAAATTCCAAGATGATATGGCATTTTCCCCGAGGACCTTGATCTTGTGTCCACAACAGTAAAAGCGTTGAGTCATTCTACAGAGCAGGGGGTACTTTGCTCTGGTAAGAGAGTGACTTATTCTACCGGCTTGGTTCATGTCTCCATTAGGTTCAATGTTATCCTCATCAGAGCTCTCTCAGACTGGTCCCGTCATTATCAGCAGAGTTCTGCCAGTCCACTCTCATCATTATCAGTGCAGGATGCATTCCAGCATTGTGTTAACACTACAAAAGGATCACATGAAGCCACTACGGCAGAAGATGTAGAGATTGAGAATGACTGGGAATGGTAGGAGGCTTAGAGATGAACTGTATGCCCTCCTCACTAACAGCCAATAGAAAAGCACAGACGAGAACAGCACACACACATCAAAGAGCTTTGCAGGTGCTGGGTACAAGAATACGCTTTGCCCCAGAGAAATGACGCATGTCCACCCACTGTAATGCTCCCAAAAGTGGCTCACAAAGTAAAACTGGAACATACAAGGCACAAACCAGCACTACTAGTTGAACAGAAATATCCAACGGTATTACTCATAAGAACACTCAGTGAGTACAACAAGACAAGTGTCTGCTGAAGTTCACAGATCTGTATTACTGTCTGCCCTGGTCCCTGAAGTGTTTTCTCTGGAGTTCTGTGATTCACACCTTAAGGAGATCCAACCGAGACATCAGGAAGGTTTCCAGTGATTTACCATAGTCAGACAGTCCATACACTGCTGAAGGTTACCTTTCTTCTCTTACAGTCTTCCATGCCTGTGTTTCTAACTTTCTTCTATGGTCCACTTGTACAGAAGAGTCCATCTATGAGTCAGTGGTGTTTTTTCTGGCTTTTCAAAGGTTTGTTTTTATTGGTTAACATATCAAGCTGTGATTGCAAATTAGTAATTTACGGTCTGGGTTAGCATTTGAAAGCACAATCAAAAGCAATGCACTGAAAGAATGCTGAATTCTGTACAGAATCCAAATTGCTTGCAAGTTTCTTCTATGAATACTAACAGTTCAGCAATCATATCTTCAAAAGATGATCACAGATTTGAAATGAAAGTCAGCCTTTTCCCTTGTTTTCATTTAATCAATTTTAAACTGCGCTCTGCAACAATTTCCCTGAGGTCTTTCTGAACTGTGGATTATCAACCTATTTGAGGAATCCCATGAACACTCAAAGGAAACCACATGCCACCACCTGATATTCGATTCTCTTCCACACTCAAAAGGTGGTCTAACCCTCAACTACAGAGCTGAAGAGTGCAAAACTGTTGGATGTAGACGTCACCTGTACTGCTAAACCACAGGCACGTCAGTGCGAGGATTAGCTTTCGAGAATGGCGCTTCAAAAAAAGCAAAAGAAAGAAAAAAAAAAATCCCCTGTGAGATAAGGTGCCATGCTCTGCAGGTTCCACTGGGACAGAGACTTCACAGACACACCAGTCACAGCACAAAACTCCGCCCTACTGATGACTGACAGAGATAACCCGGGGAAGAGACGAGGTCCCGGGGCTGGGCGAGGTCTGATTGCTGGGGAAAGGCACTGCGCTTCCCTGTCAGTACCGGTGATTCATGAATACTTGACGAATCCGGTGGTTATTAATGAGGTCGAGCCGGCTGCAGGCCATGTAAATCTAATCGCCCAGTTAATAACTATACTGCCGGGGAGCATTTTTAAGTGACCAAAGCCACGGACGGAGGCTCGCTGAATATCTAATCTACATCTAGACGGCTGATGAGATTCGGCGCTGTTGCAGCAGCTTGCCAAATGAGGAGCAAGCAGTTACAACATGGAGCCCGTTCCCGTGAGATGCATTCTGGGACGGATAGTCCTGATGACAAAGCTCTACTGAAATGCAGTCTGGGAAGACTGTGTCAATAACTTGTCACAAAAAAACAACCATCTGTTTACATCAGCTAACACGCTCTGCAGATTCTCGAGTGATTCGCGATAGTTTTAGGAGAATTTGGTGTATGAAGTATCCTTATTTCCCATGGAAAAGTGCAAGACATGTTGTGCAAAATCTCATTGATGATTCGGACCCAAATACGAGAGGAAGTGGGTAAGGAATCGGAGGTCTGTATCCGTTATATTATAGTTTTTTTTTACATTCTTATTAAAGACAGAAGCAATTTTGGACAAGGTCAGGGTTTTGACAAATGAGTTCCATTATCGAGTTTCACCTTTCCCTTTAAAATCAAAGGTACCACATCGCCTGTCTGCTAAAGCTCAGAGAAGCGTGGTTTATACATTTATAATCGGCACACATGACAAATTACACTCTCCTACCCCTGCTAGCAAAAAAAGCAAATACAAAAAAAAGACCCCGCTATCTACATGAGATCATATATTCTATTTCCCTGAAAATGGCATTGTCTGTTCTCTTTGAAGTCTTGAGTGCACAATAAGATAAACTGGAAACAGGAGAACAACACCGCATAATCAAAACAAAAAGCCCTCAACAGCCAGGACACATGCAAAGCTGAATGTCTCCAGTGATAATGCCATGCTGGAAAGGCATACTGTTAAAGAGCTGGATTAGTTCTGCAACTCAAGGAGAAACTGTCACACTTGCACAGACACACACACACACACACACTCCCTTATATAGTGACAACTTCCCACTCCCACACCTGAGAGTGACCTACTTCCACACTTGAAAGAGACACACTCCAACCCAGACACATTAGAAACTGACACGCTCCAACCCAGATGCTTTACAGACTGACACACTCCAACACAGAAATGTTAGAGACTGACACACTCCCACTATTACACCTGAAAGGTAGTCACAGCCCCCTGCTCTCACACCTGAAAGAGAATGATGCCTTCGCACTCTCACACATGAGACAGGGACACATTGACACTCCCACACTTGAGAGAGTGAACCACTTCCACTCCCACATCTGACAGGAAGTGCCACCCCCCCACTCCAAAAGCTGAGGGCAACAAATCCCCCCTCCCACACCTCAGAGAGAGAGACACACATTCCAACTCCCACACTTCAGAGAGTGACACATTCCCACTCCCATACCCCAGAGAGAGAGAGTGACACATTCCCACTCCCACACCTGAGAGTGACACATTCCCACTCCCACACCTGAGAGAGTGACACATTCCCACTCCCACACCTGAGAGAGTGAAACACTTCCACTCCCACACCTGACAGAGACAGCAATATTCTCCCACTCCCACACCTGAGTAACACATTCCCTCTCTCACATTTCAGAGAGTGAAACACTTCCACTCCCACACCTGACAGAGGAAGTGACACTCTCCCACTCCCACACCTGACAGAGAAAGAATGGCATGCTCCCACAGCTGAAAGAGAGTTTTCAGAGTTTTTCCTGGGAAAGATCAGAAGAAGCTGACATTCTGGAGACGATGAGAGAAACTGACACCTCTCTATTCACGCACTCACATTACGGAGCCCTTCCTGGACGGAATCCAATGGTTTCCATGGCGATACAAGAAGTGAAAACCAATTGCCTCACTTCAAAGGCTCAGGGACTTAAAAGCACTACAGCAAAGTGCACCTTATCTCCGCTCCTGATGGCAAAGCTCTTTACCGAGCATTACTTTCAGAGCAGGTTCATTTCAAAAACAGATTTTATTCCTTAATAAAAAAAGAAATATAAAAACTAGGAATGCAGTGCACGCAGGTATGCGTTTACAAACAGGAAGTGCTGAACACCCCAAACTATTTCTCTATGAGTTAGCCCTATCCCCTTATCTGTAAGATCCACCCTTCCTCCCCTCAAGACATTGGCTGTACGCATAAGAGTTTAATACAACGCAGGGCCAGAGGGAAAAGCAGATATCATTGTTTAGGGATGCCTAAATATGTATATCAGGAGGTTTTCTGGATGCTTTGGCATGTGCCATTGTGGAGAGTAACACTGACAAAACGTCCCTCCTGCTGATATATGTGTCAATAAAGTAATGGCTAAAAGGACACTGCATTAGCATTAAAAAATAACGCCTGGCTTGGTGTGGTTTTAAGCTGGTGGAGAGTGAAGACCATGTGACTGTCTGGTGTAAAAAAAATAAAAATAAAAGAGTAATGTGTTACTGACTGTTTTCCATATAACTGGCTACATCTAAATAACACTGTATGAAAATGACACAGTAACCAATGAGCATATCGCTGTGCACTCTCAGGGTAGTGGATAGCTCTGCCTTTGTGCTGGAGCTTGCATCTCTTTCTAACACGCTGCGCAGTCTGCCACTCTTAGTCTCGTGCATAATGTCACTTAAACTCCTCACTGTCATCTGTTTATTTTGTTGTGGTTGTTGCTGTTGTTTCCTCAGCAGTGCCGAGTCTACTGTTTGCCTTGAGACTGGTGGACTGTTTTTATACATCACTCGTTTTTAAAGCAACGGAAAATAACGACTTTGGCGAAACAGGGCATGCACTAATGTTGCATTAGAAGGCCTCTCACAACTGCCCGTGGTGACAATTGACGGTCCTCTAAGAACTCCTCTATATGGCAGACAAAAGATCAAAAGGAAGAAGGAAGAATATACTGTTTCTTGAAAACAGCTCAAGTCTCTCACAGATTAGAGTACATATTCAAGGTCTGTTAGTTCTGAACTTTGCGTCCCTCCTCTGTTGGTTTCAGTGTGGGACAGAAAGTCACTGTGTTCCCATTATATGGACAGGCCAATATCCAGAGCTCCAGGAAGATCTAGACATCATTCCCCTGCCTCCTTCATTGGTAATGGAAGCCAGCCAGACATCGCTCCTGTCACCTCTGTGGCGACAGAGCTGGGTTTATCTTGGCTGGGTTTATCTCAAGGCAGCTCATATGTACATTCTTCATCTTCTCAGTTCCGTTGTCATGGACATATCTCTCTGCTGTTCCGATTTTATCCTCAGTACAATTAAAGCACGATTCCTGCATGTTCTTCTATTCATGATGAACACACGGTATTCATGGACTCCACAGGATGCTGGATTTCATGCGGCTTTTTTTATGACTGTTATAGTGGCGCAAAAAGAGGCTGATGGCAAGTTACCACCCGGTCATATCTTAAGGCTGCTATATTTAACTCCTGTTCTCAGGGTTTCTATTGTTGCGCTAAACCCTCTTAGAATAAAATAGTCTTGGGTTGCCGATTCTCCGTGGTGCGGTCAGATTTTCAGCAAAAAAAAAAAAGATTTGAGCAAGAGGCACATAAAAGGGTGGGGGCAGAGGGGTGGAGGACAGATGGGATGGGAGGGGGGAACCCCACCGGCTCCGCTGCTTAATTATAAAAGGGATTCCTCATGTCACAGCATCCCAATAAACAGTCCCACTTCTGTTCAGTCCTCTTTGCCGGGTTCAGTATCATAACAGACAGTAAGCGTAAAGAGATCAAAGTATACCTGGATTGCATGCCACTGAGAAAAAAAAAAACTGTGAGGTGTAGAATACTCACATCCCTGTGTGAAACTCCTGAACCTGTAAGATCTCAACAGCTGGAGTTATGGGTAATTTTCTGGCCTGAATCCTGACTGGACCAATGTCAACTCCAGGACGGCCTGTGACCCCCACACCACACTCTCCTCCAAGTGGTTAGCCAATGGGAGAGCTTCACCAAGCCAGCGTGCTCCAGTATGCCAGCTACTGTGATTGCAGATGACTAAGTCATTGCTTTTCAATAGGAAAAAATGTGACCAGCAGGAGAGTAAAGATTTTAATCAACTCTAATATCAAGCATCGTCAATGTGTATGGAAGTGGGACAGTACTCTATTAACTAGTACTATTATATAATATCTCCTCCAAAAGCGACCAAAACCAGTTCCAACTCAACTCCAAACAAAGTTCCACGATAGCCCAGCAAAGGTGGAGGGAAAGAGAATAATAGGTGGGTGATTGGGGGGGGGCTGACCAAACAAAAGCAGGTCAAGTTCACGGTGAGCCACGGAGGAAAATACTACGACCGCGACCCAAACGTGTTGGAAAAATCCATCAGAATTATAACTCAATTTCCACTTTAATAACTAGCTGAAATAGATAACAAAAAAGTGCCTTTTTCATAAAGAGAGGAGCACTGAATCAATACTCATATAAAAGCGCGGTTAGTGTCTCCTCAGCAGATATAAATATGTGCCATATTTCACCCTCTGCCTTCGCCTCAGGCCCCCGGCAGCTGATAAACGGGGATTGAAGGTTTCCAAATCTCATTTTTAATGTCCTTGTAGCCCATGAAGGGCAGCTGGGCGGACACAGGGGCTGGAGAGACTACTGCATTCTCCCCAGGAATACACCCTATACAATAACAAAGCAAAGGGAAACGCACCTGTTTGTGTGTGCATATGGGCTGTACACATACCTACATACACATATATTGCATATACAATCTATTATAATGCGTTGTATGTTCACTGGCACTCCCTCACGTATCAGACAAAACTGGTCAGCACCTTAACAGCATGTGAGAGGAGATCACTTCAGCACACAAACTCCCCCTTGAATGCAATGGAGTCATATTCCCTCCATCAACGAGCTGCTGTTTTTCCAATCGATGCTCCGTCGGCTTTCAATGCACCATCTGTTACCCCTTAAATTCATCCTCCTTTCCTTCTTTGAGCGGAGCTGCAATCGCTGGACTCTTGTTACCTGTGCATTGATGAAGGGAGGGAGGGTGCTCATCGATCTGAACGAGCAGCCTCTGACTGATTCACAAAAAGCGGGCTAAATATTTCATTCCCGTATCCGTATCTACTGATTAGGCTGGGACGGTGCTAACTGTTGTGGGAATGGGGGGGGGGGTTAAATATTTCATTTCTGCCTTCCTCTCTTTTGCTCTCATGATAATGTAAAGTACTCGTATCCACTGTAAAACGCCCAGGAGTTTCCCAGCAAAGTGCTTCTGCGATGCCTGGCGCTCTGCAAGCCTCATCTCCTCTCTGTCTCCATCTCTCTCTCTGATGTGCTGTTAGCGCAGCCTCCAATCCTCCCGTGGGCCTGCCGACTCTGTCTGCTGAGATGAGAGGGAGTGTGGTGGGTGGAACCGGAGGGGCATTCAGTGGAGAATGGGCCCCCAGGGACCCGCACGGCTCTGATTCCCCATCTCCCCTCTTCAGCTTCTGCTGATCACACGCCCCCCGCCCGGTCCCCCGTCCCCTTCTCCCTCTCTCCCCCAGTCCTCCCCACCAGGCAGGCCCAAACGCCAGGCACACGTCACAACACATCAATCTGGCTCAGACGGTGGAAGTGAAATTGTTTTTTTTTTTTTCCCAGTCCAAATTTCCAACCTGCTAATTATCTCCTAATTATCTCTTTGATTAAGGACCGTGCGGCCCTCTCCCTCCTGGCAGTGACGGCCACGTTGATGAGGATTAATGGGCCCCCGCTTCCTCCGGCGCGCTGACAGGACGGCCCAATTAATGGCCCCGGCGGCAGCTGCACAGCGGGCAGGTGTGCACGCAGGTGAGGCGGGTCAGCGTACAGGTGAGGGGAGCCCGTCGCGCAGGTGAAAAAGCTTACCGTGCGAGCGAGAGGGGGTATCCCTGAACAGGTAAGAGGTGTCACTACAGGGAGAGGGGTGATCACACAGGTTAGGCCCCTGAATGCTGACTCTTCCTGGGGTTAACGATCCAGTGACAGTGATCCCAAGCAATACCCCGCACCCTGTCAAGTGGAAACACACAACGGGGGCCCTTAGCAGAAGGGATGGAGCCAAGGGGGCGGGCGGCAGGAGGAGCACCAAGCACTGTGAAGGGGGCAGCCGAATCTTAAATATTCCCCCACTCACAAGTCATTCTTAAGAAGCTCAGGCAGCAAAAGCACGTCACTCTTTTCAGTCTTAACCCTCCAGTGTTACTTCTGCAGTGTTAAAATACCAGTGTCACTGATACTGAGCCTCGCACCTCGGCTTGATCTCTGAAACATGCATACCATTTCATCCATCATTCACACGCATGCATTTCAGAGATTTTAAGTGTTTTTTATTCTATTATTTAAAATTTCCCCTCCCCTGCAATCCAGCTGTTTTATCATGTAACACACACAATGAAAAAAAGAGCAGGAACCGAGTGGTGGAGAATCTCCGCTTTGAGGTTTCCCAGTTCAAAGGCTGCTAGTTCACAGAGAAGACCGCTTTCGCAGAGGGGGGACTCTCCCTGGAATATTAGACTGTATCTCTATAAAGGAAGGCTTCAGAGGCAAACTTTATACTCCTCCATTTCCATTAAAAGTAATAAGGATCGGAAGTCAGAGGTTTCATGTGATCGCTCACAGACATGTGATACACTAATAAAAGTGGCGTTGAGGTAGAGGACGTATAAGGGTATGTAATTCTGAAATGAGGGAATATTAATGGAGGGTCTCCTGGGTTATGGGGTTATACTGGGGTATTGGGGACTGGGTATTCTGTGGGGGTATTTGAAGTATTGGGAAGTGAGAATGGGGGGTTCTTAAGGACAGGGCCAGAGGGGGCAGGGAGGTACAGGGCATAGAGCTCACTCCCAGGTGCTACCAAACACAGGCCGCCTTTCTGGAGCGAGACACTTTAATACCAAGTTTTCCTTATGTGCACACAACTCCCCATCCCCCCCCCCAGCGATTTCCAGTTGCGCTCATCTCTGCGGGTGCCCTGCTGTGAGGGGGATACTTTGTAAGCGCGGCGGCACAAAGGCCTCGTTCCGCAGCGCGCCCGCTTTGTTCTGCAAAACGCCGTTTTCACACTAAATCTCCTCTCTCTCCCCGCCGGCGCTATTAGGGGGCTCCTTTTCAGGGAGCGCTACCCGCCCGTTCCGCAAAAGACACCGGAGCCGCACTGCCTCCCACACGCCGCGCAGACAAAGCCGGACCGCGTCTGCCGACGGGCCCATCCGCTCCCCGCCGCAGTCATCGCCTTTATTCGGCTTAATGTAACTGAATCACCCCGCTCCCCGCCCCCTTCGACGAGGTGTGAGTAAGACCCGGACAAAAGCGCGCTGAACCGTGGCACCCCTTTATGACAACATCGAGTGCGTTCTCTTTGCGGCCGTGGTAAGCCCACTCCCTCTCTGCTTTAACTCCTTTCCTCCACTGCGGACAGTCACCTCGCTCCTTCTGTTTAATCTTGCTTTCTCCGTCTCTGTCCTCCCCATCTCCCTCTCTCTGATTCTCCTCTCCCTCCCTCTCTGGATATGAATGTTCCATTACTGACATAGGTGCTGGGGTAGTGAAAGCAATTTCATCAATAACCCACCGGTCAATTCGGTACGATTAGTTACAGTTGGGTTATTAATCCGTACAGTTACAGGTTCTCACATCATTATCAATCTGCAACTGATACAGGTTCTTACAGGATTATTAATGTTTGCAGATAAGGGTCCTTATGGATAAATGTTCCTACTCATTGTCAGGAATGTTGCTCTCTGCCTCTTTCAGATGTCAGCCAGGATGCAAGCTGATATTGCAGAGATGACGTGTCTACTGCACATACTATATTGTCTTCCCAAGGAGCAGCGCTAGTGACCAAAAGGTTTCTAGCTTAATTCCCCACTGGGGCACTGCTGCTGTACCCTTGGGCAAGGTATTTAACCCACAATTACTTCAGAAATCTAATATCTAATATCCAGCTGTATAAATGGATACAACTATCACCTAGGTAGGTTCCTCCGTCTGCTAAATGACAACAATACAATGCAATGAACCACATTAAAATGCCCTTGAAACATACATCCAGGGAAACACAATCTCCAACCTGTCTGCTTGGTACACATGGCCATCCTGTCCAGTTCAGATGGATTGGTTTGTTGCCTTCAGAAAAAAAAGAAACAACCAACCAATCCCCACAGGATTCAGAGCACTGAGGGGTGATCTGTGGTCTTCGTGGAAGAATCTGACCCCCACTTCACCCTCCTCCGCCCACTCGCAATTTTAAATTCAGTTTTTCCGCTTGCAGGTGCTCCATCGGTCAAATCAAGGCCGCATCCGGTATTCCAGCTTACAATTTCTATTTGATACACACTCCATCCACTCCAGACCTGTGCCCCTTCCTGAGGAAGGGAAAACAAAGACTTTTGTCTCAAATCATCCCTGTCACTCATGCCTGTGACTGAGTCTGACCAGGGAGTCAGGGATTACCAGAGAGAGAGAGTGTCACAGATGGAGGCAGAGAGACAGAGGGAGATGGAGGCAGAGAGACAGAAAGAGAGAGATCCATTATTTATTGTCTATTATCAATTATTACTATTATCCATTATGAATTATTAACAAAATCCAAAAAGGGAGATCTAATGGGAAACCTAATCTAATTTTGGAGAAACTTAAAAACGTTTACCCCCTGCAACCACAGGACCACAACATCTGAATACAAATAATTAGAGTCAACCATATTATATCAAAACCCTCCAAAAAGCTTAAACACTACACACAAAAGCACAAAATGCAGTGCTATCTGTCCCTGAAAGGAGAATACCCTGTGATAAGCTATCTGACCATAGCGAAAGATTTAACACAGAGAAAAACACTGACAATGTACAGACTCAGTAAGCACACAAGCAGACATGGCTGCCCAAATCAGATGAACAGTGGTCACACTGCCAACTCCAAGTGGTTGAGACAGAGCCACATGTGAAAATGTGACAAAATTATTAACCTAAAAATAGCTAGATCTGCCCACTACACAAACAATTCAAACATCAGAATATTTCCTATCCTTGGAAAAGAGAGAAATTATGCAACTGTGGCTCAAAATGCCTACCACAGTGAGAGATACATTTTTATATAGTTCTAGTATAGATATATAGATAGATAGATAGATCGATAGTACTAGAACTGTCTATATAAATATATAGACATATATATGGATATATACATAGATACAGATATATTCAATAAAACTAGTTGAATTAAAATGAACTGAATGGAATGGAAGTGAACTGAGTGAAAAAGAGAGAGAGAGAGAGAGAGAGAGAGAGAGAGATCCAGAAACAGCGAGAGTGTCAGAGACTGAGACTTGAGAGAGAGATACAGCCCAAGCATATATACATATAGTATAGCAAAACTCTTTCTAAAGGAGTGTATGCCCTCTGTGTAAATGCTAAATGGAGATATGCTGTCAAAGAGTTGACTCTGGGCTTGTAATAAGGCTTAGTGCGAACGCTCGTTTCAAGGAAAGGTCATGTGGCATCTCTGCTGGTTCAAACTCAGCACTTTCTGTGAGAAATCGGTTTGAGTCGGCCACGCGCAACTGGCAGCGTCTATCTATCAGTGTGGCCCATCTTTATTTAGGATTCTGTAGACTTGTGTTTTCTGCTTTAATCCAGGCCTTTTAGACAAGCACGTTCCTGCAAGGCGGTTAAAAGTTATTTAAAAGCGGAAATGGCATTTGCCGGTGAAGTTTGACCTTTCTGTACAATCTCCCTTCTGCAATCTTACAAACAGTGATGGATCGCCTCAACACACGGAGGCAGAATGTCTAACTCTGGGCACACTTTGAATGCTGACCGCCTGAACACACTGCACGCACACACAGGTGCACTGAAGAATGACTACAGACACGCACATCTCACACGCATACACACAACACAACCATACACACAGGCACAAACACACACACGCGCACACACATACACACACACACACACACACACAGGCACGCTGAAGAATGACTACAGACACACACATCTCACACGCGTACACATAACACACACATACATACATACACACACACACAGGCACCCTGAAGAATGACTACAGACACACACACATGCATATGCACAACACACACATACACACAGGCACACTGAAAAATGGCCACAGACAGACACAGGCACACAGACACACAGACACACACACACACACACACAGGCACACTGAGGACTTGAATACAGATTCACACACTGATCCACCAAATATACTGCATGCACATGCACACACACAGTGAACACACAATATATAGACACTCACTGTTTATACACATAAATCTTGTACACACACACACAGCCTACAAACATGTACACAGTAAACACACACACAATCCTGTCAACATTGTCTAGCCAGTTTGCACAAGTTAACTTAGGGTAGGGCTTAAACAGTGTTATGCTCATACTCACTGGTCTGGGAGTGTTGTTAGCCTGGTCTGACACTGTTGCTCATTCAACTTGAATGGTTACACTTATGTTCTACTGCGCTGGAAGTCGCTCTGGATAAGAGTGTCTGCTAAATCGATGTAATGTGATGAAACATAATGTAACGTAACACACAAACACACAGGAACAGTGTACACACAGCCTCACTGAACACAGCGGAAGGTAACTGCTGTGAAAGTGTGTGTAGCAGAGGCCAGAGGACAGACTCTGATGTAACTATGTCTCCAGCCTTTCCTCTTAAAGAGAGGGAGTGGAGGAGCTGAGAGCAGGAGACTGCTGTCAGAGACAGAGGGGCCACAGCCCTCCTCCTGAGCCCCATTATGCTCTGGCAGTTACGGATGTCCCAGGCCAGCGGAGGCATGGAGGGGGTGCCGGAGGGGGGCACACAGAGCTGCTCTCAGGGGAGAGAACTCTGATACCATCGCTGCCTCACTACAGTGTGTGAGCTGCCACAATCAATCACTGACGGCCGGCGCTGCTCCGAGCGCCACAATCTCTCTCTGTTTGCAGACACGCGCGCTCACTCAAACACACAGACACACACACACACTCACACGCTCACACACACACACACACACACACACACACACACACACTCTGAGTGGCTGACCTGCACAGGGTAGGGAGTAGCCAATGTCTGGATTGTGGATAAACTGCCTATCATTCAGTCGGGTCACACAGTACAAGTGGAAGCAATCCAGACAGATGACATGGCGGTCTGGACACTGTGACACCAGCACTGGGCTCCTGGACACCAGAGAGACATACACACAGCACATTAATGACTGCTACGGAACGACAGTACTCACTGTGAACACCGACAGTAACCGACACCTCCCTCAAAATCCCAGCACTGAACTGCAGCCGCACAGCAACACAGACATGCGCAAATGCTGAACACTGAAAGGTAACATGACATCACAAAGGTCTAGGCATGTGGGGAAAACACTGCAGAGAAGCTAACAGGTATGTTAAAACGAGATTAAAGATACGGATAAAATGGGTTAGTGTGAGGGAAGAGTGAGACTACAGACAAGCTGAGGTGCAGGGAAGCTTGTAAAGAAAGTGGCATGGTTTCTTCTGAATGAGGCCACTCACTCCCTAAATCCAAAATTGGGGCACATCAGCACCCCTGCATTCACTCTGCCCACACTGGCTGGGACACACCCTTACCCCTGTGGTTACATTGGTCTGTCAGACATTAAAGAGTTACACCTCAATATTGCTTTGACAAGTTCTACAATTTTTACTTCTCCTGCTACTGCTGGTACTATTGCTACAATTGATAATAACAACGGCAGCAGCAGCAGCAGCATCCCTATCTTTAGTGTGGTGTGTTGTTATTACTGTGGAGCTGTGACACAGCTGTGTTGTGTGCTTGGCATTATAACACATGTGTGTGTGTGTGTGTGTGTGTGTGTGTGTGTGTGTGTGTGTGTGTGTGTGTGTGTGTGTGTGTGTGCATGTGCGTTTGACATTGTTACAGACATACGGAAATGACTTCCTGGGAAAGCAGAGGAAGACGGATTAGATCCTCGAAGAAAAACTGTGATGAGAACGTGAGAGTCCTAGAAGACCCGGCCATGAAGGCTGATCTTGTTTAGATATGGAGGAGGGGGTGAGGAGGGGGCGAGGAGGGGGGAGTGGGGTCGAGGCACGGGAGGGGGGTACGGTGGAGTCGAGGAGGCAGTCCTGCTGGTGGAGGGAGGGTGGATACAGATTTTATTGATCGTTTCTGAAGGGCACAGCGCCGCACGCCGCCATCGTTGCCTCTCCTCCCTCCCCTCCATCCTTCTCCCTGCTCCCTTTCCCATCCCTCTTTCCTGATAAAAACGCAGAATTTAAGAGGTTACAAAACGTGATTCTCCCCCTCCCCTCACCTCCCCTACAGAGAGCTCTCGGCTCCTTCTAGCTTTTGGTAACTTGCGCTCTCCGACTTATGCTTTATTTAAGGCGCCCCTTGTTTTCAAACCCTACAATTTCACTCTGTTTCCCTTCCTGTTTAAGCTAACCGTGCTCGCCCCCCCTCCACACTCCATTGTCTTACAGTTACAGTCAAGTCAAATAGAGAAGACATGCCTTCCACTGGGGCGGCCGGGGAGAGCTTCCTGCAGGCAAACCCATTACGGTAATGAAGTCGGCTCCTTCCGCCTGGCTGGGACTCAATTGCAGTTTGACCCCGGACCCTCGAAGAGCGCACGGCCGCGTCCTTGGCGGCGCCCTTTTAAACAAACCAAGGAGTCGCTCCAAGGAGACGGGAGAGGGGAGCCGGGGCTTCAGGGAGCCCACTTAAGGAGGTAATTGCGCTGCCTTTTCGACCCACTCCAATCACGCTCCGCGGAGTCCTTGATTGGAGTGCAGGGTGTCAGTGATTTGGCTCCATTGTTTCCGTGGTGATTGTGACTCCTCCCCTCGTCCTCTGTGTGCGTGGTGCAGGTGGAGGGGATGGGAAACACAGCAGTCCTTTCATCCACAACAGTCCAGACCTTTATCCACACATTGGTATCAATGCGCGTGTTTCACAGCAGATGCTACATTCTGAATGGGTGTGTGTCTCTCCTTCCTGTGTCCGCACGGTGTGCCGTGCTGTTGGGTCAGTTGCATGCGAGAAGGGACACTTACACGACGTCAGTGCAAGCGATGCAGGGGATGCCCCGGACGTTGGGGGTGATCAGGTCCAGGGCCACGGAGGTGTCATCGTCACAGGTGGGATGGGCAGCGCATTTCAGGTAGAATTCCTACAGTGGGGACAAAATTAGGCAGCACATTTCAAGTAGAATTCCAGAGGGGACAGGAGAGCTAAGACAGGTCAACCCTCAGCACCTTTCGGCCCAACAGAGAATCATAACACAAGTTTACATTTACTCCAGCAATTGACGTTTGTGGACAGTTATGGATGAGTGGGTGAGGTTTGGGCATGGTTTTGGGTGAGAGAATGAGGTTTAGGTAAATGCTGGATGTGAGAGTGAGGTCAGGGGAAGGGTCTGGGTGACAGGATGAGGTTTGGGGATAGTTCAATGTGAGAGGGTGATGTTTGCGTATAGTTCTGGGTGTGAGGGTGATGTTTGCGTATACCCCTGGGTGAAAGGGTATGTTTCTGGGTGAGAGTCCCTTACTGCCACTCTGCCTTCACAGTCCTGGGACTGACAGAGTCCGGGAATCCTGTCAGGAAGGAGGACGTCATCCCAGCAAGACGGACCCTAGAGAAACAACAGAAAGAAGAACCATGAAATCCCAGCATGCCTTGCTGCCTCTCATCACCACAAGTGTGACTTGTTCTCTCTTGGTGCAGGACAATGCTGGTAAAGCTCTTCTCTGATAAGTAGCAACACAGACTCACATCCACACTCAGCACCGTTACGACAGACCCTCATGAAGAGATTAAAGGCCCCACACAGTAAGTTAGAGAGTGCAGGTTTGAGAGGCAAAGAGACAGGGAGCAGGTGGCTCAAACTCTGCTTCCACAGGGAAAGCCTTTCTGTGAAGACAGAGTGGAAATCAGAGAAGCAGAAAGAGTCAGAGTGGGTGAAAAACAAAAGAGCAAGTGAGAGGAAAACAGAGGGAAAAACAGGAAAAAGCTGAAGCTCCTTCTGAAGATGCAAGACATGATGGGATTAAGGCAAGCTGATGTACCATACAACACAGTGCATGCTTTAGCCTCCCTCAATGCCCCCATTTACCCAACCCCACCACATCCATAAAACCTAACCCTGAGTCCCCCATAAACCACACCCAAACTGCCCCATTAAAACAACCCCAACTCCCCCACCAGCTCCACCACGGCTCCCCCATGGAGATAACCAGAACTGCCCCACAGATACGGCCCCTAAAAACCACCCAAACTCCCCCATTGACGCCACTGCAACTGCTCCATGGAATCTTACCCACTTTCTTCCCTATAGGCCCTGCCCTATGTCCTCCATCGACCCTTGCCCGTTCTCCCTGGATTCTGGTCCCATTTCCCCCACGGACACTCGGTCGCTTCTCCCTCCCCCATGAGGCCAGATTAAGACACTCACCAGCCGCAAACTGTCTTGGGATGACCCCCCAACATCTCCTCCCCTGGCGTTCCAGTTTAGCTGCCCCTGATTAACATAAGCATTTAAACATTCTGACAGGAGTCTTAATAAGCCCCTGAAAGGTTAGGAAAATCATTACCTTCCCCCCCCATACAGGGAAGAGCGTGGGCGAGTGCTAATTCAGTGGGGCTGGATCCGGCGCGCCGCGGCGGGGCCCAGAGATTACACGCAGACACCTGCTCGGAGACAGGCGCGGAAAGGTCACACGGACCCCCGGCATTCTGTTCGACACAAAAACGCCTCCCCTGAATGTAAATGATTAATGAGGGCCCGTCATGAATAATTCACGCCGCGCCTTCCCCACTGTTAATTTAGTCCTCTCTTCTCCCCCCCCCCCCTTCCCTTCCTTCTTTATTTATTTTAAAAATTCCGAATCAACGTCTTGATCTCCAAAGCCTTAATTAGATTACTGTTTAACAAACACGGTTTGTCTCCGAGCCGACTGCTGCTCGACAGACCTGCTGAGAGGTCTGTCGAGGGTCCGCCGGAGGTCTCGGTCGGGAGAGGCTCCTTCACCGAGCCCGAGCAATTACAGTCGCACAGATTCAATAAAACGGCAAATAAAAGCGACGCCGAGCGGCAGGGCGAGGAGCCAATTAGAGCAGCGTTACTATTCTCTGGGGCGGGACGGAAACGTATCGGTGGGGGATCAGAGGCAGGGCTGACAGGTGCGGTGCTCCGCACAGGGAAGTCGCGCCGTCTGATGTGTTCGCTCGGTGAACCGGACTGATGAACACTCCTCGCGCGTGCAGTCTCAAATGTGATCAACGGCAGCATGCGGATGGCAAACGGTAACTTATCAAATTCAGATTTATTTTTTTTCTTTCTGGCCATTGTACCATACCAGCCAATGCGATCACAGACAGTAAATGAGTAAATAAAAACACCTAATGAAGTGATATATTTGCTGATGAACCCCCCTGCCCCAAGGAATTGACAAAAAAAATTCAAATATAATCTAACATTGTCTCGGATTCCTCGATGATAAACATGTATTGAGAAGCCCTGTTTAACAAAGACGGAATTCAGTAACAGAAAAGACATTTCTGAGCTGCATCTTGATTGGTCGAGAGCTGTGTTGATAGAGGGTGTCAGCAGGATTGATCGATAGTGAGGAAGGAGATGAGGGGAACCTCATCTAATCGGCCTCGTTCTGGATGCAGGATGAGATTAAGGAACTTGTTTCGAGTGATATATGATTAGGTTGCTTCCTCTGAATATTTGAGAGCTTTCAACCATGAAGCCTATTGAACAGAGCACCGGACTGACAGTAACCGTGTGATGCTTATGCATGAGATCACAAGGATCAGTGTTTTTTGCATGTGTGTGTGAGTGTGTGTTCTATTTGAAAGGACATTTAAGGTTTACCCAAGGTAATTTCAAGTACAATGCTGATAACAATATCAATATTGTACAGACGGGTAAGTGCAAGGGAAGGGTAAAAGTAACAGAAATAATAAGCGTAATGGTAAGGGTTCGGGTTAAGGCTAGGGATAGGGTTATGGTTAGGGTTAGAGCTATGGCTAAGGTTAGGGCTAGGGCTAGGGTTTAGGGTAAAGGTTAGGCTTAGGGTATACGTTCTCAACAAAACTAAATGCTTTTCCAAATACATTTCACTTCCTTTATCAAATGAGTTTCATACATGTCTATTACATTTAAAAAATGCCACAGCTATTTTTCACATGTAACTTTCACACAATAGAAACAACAATCACACCTCATTCTCACACAAACTCTGAAAACAAATGAGGGTAAAAGCTCCTTCATGTTTTGTATAAATACAGATGTACAGATGTTTAACCTGTGTGATTGCACATAACGTGTGAAGTATTCACCCCTTCATATCTGCAGAAATAGTCTTTCAAATACTTAAAAACTATATCCGAATGTGTTTTCAAATACATTGAAATGGATTGAAGCTGTTTTTCAAATAAACTCCTCATTCATTAAAATATCTTAAATACTATTATTTAATCTAACTCTGGTAATCTATCTCAGGTAGGTTTTTGTATTATTTAATCTAACTCAGGTAATCTGTCTCAGGCAGGTATTTGTATTATTTAATCTAACTCAGGTAATCTATCTCAGGCAGGTATTTGTAACAGTGTGTGTGTGTGTGTGTGTGTGTGTGTGTGTGTGCGTGTGCGTGCAGATATGTGAGTGTGGAGTGTGAGCTGTTGCAGAAACATGCGCGCATATGCGCGCGCACACACACACACACACACACACACACACACACATTCAATCCACAGGAATGCCACTTTGATACTCCACACACGCAGCTTCCTGCCATAACTTCCACTGATAAGGGAACGAGGCAATCTCAGCACCCGCTCTCAGCAGATCAGTAGACACCTCAAATAATCTTGGGGGGTTGGGGGCTGGGGGAGGGTGTTTGGGGCGACAGCAGGCTATGGATTCTATTTCTCCGCCCCGCATCCCCCCCGCCGCGTTTCGGAGTGGAGCAGCTGCCCCGCTCCCGCCACGACGGACAGGTCGGCGTCGGGGGGCCGAGATCGGGGGGTTTGTGAGCAGGCCGGCTCCCGGCTCGCAGGCGGGCGGGGCTTGGGCAGAGCCGCTCGCCTGGCGCCGGAGGGACACTTGTGCGGCGCCAGATAGCGACTGAGTGGCAGTTGGCGGGTCAGATGTGACCAGGCAGGAGGGCCGGGGGAACGGTCAGGTAAGCATTCGCACCGTCCCTCCTGCTCTCTGCTGAAAACCGGCCCTAACTCAACGGGGACGGGGGGGCAGTGGGCGGAGGGTGACGGTGGCTCTGGGACTGCCTCCAAGCCACGGGAAGGTAATCGCCACACGCGGCAGAACGCCGGCCAGGCGTTGGCACGCCGACGGGCTGCATTAATGCGGAGACAGCCCAGGGCGGTAAAAGGCGGCCATTCAATTTTATAACTTGTCATTCAGCATTTCAGAAAAATCCCAGGATGCTCACCCTTGTGAATCCCACAGTGCCCTGCAGGAGAAATTGCACCTGATGGGCCCTGAGGGGAAACTCCACACAGAGAGAGGGGACTTCAGACAGACTGCGGCTGGTCCGCGCTCTGCAGAGGCTGCCTGCAGCTCCTCCTGAGCCGGTGCCAAGAGAGCTCTCTTCCAGCATCTCCGGGCACCGCTTACCAGCACAGGATACAATCTAATTTTATTTTTCTCCTGGAAAGCTAATTAAAATTGGGCTAATCTGAATGGCCCTTCCTTAAGCAAAACTCAGTTATGTTTGGATGCCTCCATCTTCTTAATTAAGCATCCGGTTTTAATTTGTTGTAAAATGGCGCACTTTGTGTGTCAGTATTCTTTATCTGGACCTAATCACCCTAATCCAGTATCTGTGTTTCATATCCAGCTCAGTGTAAGTGCTCCTTATCCCGTACAGTGTCAATGTTTCTTAAACCAGTTCATTTTTGGGCATTGCTTAGCTCATTCAGTGTCAGTGCTCCTTACCACAGTGGCAATGTTTATTAAACCAGTTCAGCATTAGTGTTGCTTACCCCATACAGTGTAAGTGTTTCTTACCACACAGTGTCAGTGTTTCTTACCCAGATCAGTGTCAGTGTTTTTAACCCAGCTCAGTGTTAGTGTTCATTACACAGTTCAGTGTCAGTGTTTCTTACCCAGCTCAGTGTTAGTGTTCATTACACAGTTCAGTGTTAGTGTTTTTAACCCAGATCAGTGTTAGTGTTCATTACACAGTTCAGTGTCAGTGTTTTTAACCCAGCTCAGTGTTAGTGTTCATTACACAGTTCAGTGTCAGTGTTTCTTACCCAGCTCAGTGTTAGTGTTCATTACACTGTTCAGTGTCAGTGTTTTTAACCCAGATCAGTGTTAGTGTTCATTACACAGTTCAGTGTCAGTGTTTTTAACCCAGATCAGTGTTAGTGTTCATTACACAGTTCAGTGTCAGTGTTTCTTACCCAGCTCAGTGTTAGTGTTCATTACACAGTTCAGTGTCAGTGTTTCTTACCTGGCTCAGCGTCAGCGTTCATTACACAGTTCAGTGTTAGTGTTTTTAACCCAGATCAGTGTTAGTGTTCATTACACAGTTCAGTGTCAGTGTTTTTAACCCAGCTCAGTGTTAGTGTTCATTACACAGTTCAGTGTCAGTGTTTCTTACCCAGCTCAGTGTTAGTGTTCATTACACTGTTCAGTGTCAGTGTTTTTAACCCAGATCAGTGTTAGTGTTCATTACACAGTTCAGTGTCAGTGTTTTTAACCCAGATCAGTGTTAGTGTTCATTACACAGTTCAGTGTCAGTGTTTCTTACCCAGCTCAGTGTTAGTGTTCATTACACAGTTCAGTGTCAGTGTTTCTTACCCGGCTCAGCGTCAGCGTTCCTTGCTTGCAGTTTTTGCAGCGGACTCTCAGCTTCCCCGGCCGGATAGCTCTGCACACGGTCTTGCAGAACACGTAGAAGCTGCTGTGGGGTCTAGACTCTGCGCACAGAACCACACACAACAAAGAGATAACAGAGCAATCGCATTCGCTCCAAAAGCCTCACTGCATTAAGGCTTCCCTGTGACATTTCACAGCTACATGCTGCACACCCTCACGCGCCAGCGCGTGGCTTACAGCAGCGATGCGACACATTCGGCAACATTAGCGACAGCGATACTGCGAATGCATTTGCGTGGTAGTGCGTATGACCCCTCATCTGAGAGCTCATCTGCACTCCCTGGTCCCGCTGTCTTTTCATCTGATAAGGAAAATAGAGAAGCAGGGTCACGCTGGGACCTCACTCTGTTAGCAGTTCCCCTCGCGTGGCTTATTTTAAGCTGGTCTCCCCCTCCCACAGCCACTGTAGTTTCTATTACTGCTTGTCTCTGTGCCGTTCTACTACTGAACGCAGACACGGTGCTACTGACCTACGCATAGAGGCATTACATGCATACATTACATTACATCCCTGTTTAATAACGATTTGCGTTTATGACACTTAGGAATATGGCCTAATTGTTTTACAACAAAAATCCAGATTTTCAAGGAGAGAGTAGCTACGAAAAGTCAGGAACGAGAACACTAACAAGAAAAGGAGCCACAAGAGAGTCACAAGAGTTGACAATTTCTCTAGTCGAGGCCCTTTGTCTCACTTAGCCGTGGTGTCTTTCCGATTTTAGCCTGTTGTTCCCATTCAGCAAAAGCTTCTTCAGGGGAGGCTGAGGAAGATTATTTATTTAGTCCTCTGGGTGTATCTCACTCGCCTGTAGTAAACACCTGCCTGAAGACTATGATTTGCGTCTTGCCGCTCTCTGTGTCCTGTCATTCCCAAACTGTCATGTATCACAATGCTGAGCATCTGTACTGTGTGTCATAGTACCATACATTCAAATATGGAAATACTTATACAGCATTAATAGCTTATTACTTTTTGACTCTATCCCATATCTATCTATCCTTAGTCTTTGTGAATAATTAAATGTCTAGTTCATGTTCAGGAATGTAACCCCTGTGTACTTATAATATTGCATTCAATTCAATTCCAGCATTCAATTCCTGAACATCTGATTTACAACAGGGTTTACAGGAACACTTTATGTCATTCAAGCAGGGACCTCCTAAATCACTGAACTACACATGGAAACCTTATTACTGACCTGCATAACAGAGACATTACTGTGGAACTGTACACTGTACAACACAGCTCTACGTTACTACCAAACTACAAACACGTGACTACTGAGCCATTGCTTACTACAGCAATACTCACCTGCTCAAACCTACAGTGACGCATAAACCTAAACCCCAGACTCATGAGAGCCCTAACAGGGAGCAAAACACTGCTGGAGGAATGCTATAACCGGAGGACATTCAGACTCCAAGTAAACTGGGCTACTCCCATCTTAGAGGATCCCCGGCATGAAATGCATCACTGGTTGAACTTGAGAGATACAAAGAGAGGGCTGGTGACTGCTCAGTCCAGACAAGAGGAGGACAAGGACGAGGATCACTTGCAACCCCGCAGATGGGTAAACCCTACAGACACAGACACTGGATCCAATTAGCAAAGCCGAGCCTGAGACAACAGGGTAATGGGATGTCTTCATGACAGATAATTAAGTCAAGTGCGGATGCGTACGGCCTCTTTGTAGCTTTGCACACACACACACGGGCACACACACAGGCAAACGCACGTGCGCGCGCACACACACACACACACACTCACAGCAGGAACTTCGGGGAAAGGGGAGTGTGGGTTTGGGGGTGGTTGGGGGAGAAGGAGGGACGGCGTTCTCATTAGAGCTAAAAGCCTGGGACGGACGAGAGAACCGTGATACTTTGACACGATTCACAATAAATCCAGCAGAGTGGATTTTATAACCTGAACTCTGTCTAATTTATCATTTCTGTGAAAGGGTTCCATTATGCTAATGCCTCTGAAGGGAGAGGAGAAGACGCGGAGGGCGAGGCGGTGGTGGGGGGGGTTAGATAAAGGATACTTTATGATTGGGCTCCGTGGCGGGGAGCGGGAACGGTGGCTGGCGGAGGGGAGTCTGAAAGGGCGGACGGAGGACGGATTTAAAAAGGTATGTCATTGTGAGGGGCGACAGCTTCGGCACCGAAACCGACTCCACAGCGGAAGCCTTGGATGCCGCTCTCCGAATTACATTTGGCTGCCACAATGGCTGCATTAAACAGCTGTCACCCTCCTCCTGCCGTGGCGTTGTCACTAACGCCGAGCCGCACCTGAGAGCGGGTGTTTGGATGTAGCCACGTGTAAGAAAAGCAAGCTGTCCTTCTGTGACCGTTGAGCTGAACAGTTCCGGTTTTGGAGTTTGCGTCCGTGTTTGAAACATATTCCCTCCATCTCTCTCTCTCTCTCTCTCTCTCTCTCTCTCTCTCTCACACACACACACAGTGTCCCTGTACCTGCTTGTGCGGCCGTGTCTGCCTGCCTGCGCTCGTCCGTGTCCAAGACGACGGCCAGGCCGTCCGAAGACGTGGGCAACCGGGAGGCGCTGAGGTCCAGACGGGTCAGGCTGTCCACCCCCCGGCCCAGCCGGGTCCGCAGCACCGTATCCGACCCGCTGGCCGATCCGGGGCGGGGCAGCACCACGTGGACCGTGCTCTGTTCAGGGAGGTCGCACCCCTGCCAAAATCAGACGGACAACTGTGACGTGCTGCCCCACACAACATACAAATATCCAACATTGCACAAACATAACCATTATGCCAACATTACAGAAACATTATCTGAACATCATACTAACACTGCACAAACATTACACAGGTATTGGAATTCATTGGATTGAGCTAATACTGAGCCAAGATTGCGTGAACATTAAATTAACAGTGCTTGAACACCAATATTACACCAGCAGCTGCAGTGAATATCACCTAGCAGCACTGATACCTGAACTAATGACTAAAATGTTCACAGGGTGCTCCCTCAGGTAAAACTACGCAATTTTTTTCACACCGGTGGAACGTGAAACACGTTTTAAAATTCATACCTTCCAGTGATGATATGGATTGTGAGTTATCCAAACAATTGTGACCGGAATGCAGAGTCTTCCCTGCAGTCGGTTTTCTTTCCTAATGAATTCCTTCCTGAGTATTCCACTCAGTTCCCATCCTGGCCTCTAAAGCTTCTCCTATTGATCCTGCGATCTTAATGTACTGCTGTTTTTTTATTTGCTGTTGATTTCTCTCCGAGAACGCAGAGGGGAATTTGCGATGCAAACAATGTCGCCGGCGTTAACGGGCCCTCGTTAGCAGCGGCCTTATTGCGGAGAGGTCTTCATTAAAGGAAGGTCCTAGTTTGTGCAACTAGCCGTGACTCGGGGAAGGGATGAACAAAAGACATCTCAATAAAACGGAATTAATTCGATTCGGTTCATTTTCTCGGCACAACAGGCTGCTGGGAAATGCAATTTTAATGATCTCTTCTTCGCGGGGGGAACTTATCGTTCGGTGAGGGAACGCGCCGAGACAGAGCGCCTCGCAGTTTACACGGTGCCGGGAACGCCTTACGTCACGACCATAAATCAAAGTCATGCATTCTGCTGCTGTCTTCCGGACAAATTGAACAACAGTGATAAAATGAGCAAAGAAAATGACTTGCCACAAATTGTGGTCTAATGCAGCAGAAACTGTGTACGAAATACTAACACTGATCTACGGGTGATACGACACTAACGCTGTAGATTTCAAATATTTAAGCTGTTACACTACACCTCAACAATGGGCTAAATTAAGCACCAAGGTCGATATCAATCCGGCTGCAATATAGTTTCGGTGTTTTGACTTTGCTGTCATTTTAGTCAGTTCTGTTGTTCCTTCCTGCTGGAAATGGAGCTCCGGTTCACACTCATGTTACGTGTTGCCCGTCTATCAGCGGAGATAACATCAGGGTTACTTTCATGTTTCAGAGACTTTGCTGCTGAAAGCTGCGGTCTTATCAGCGTTTAGCTGCAACCCTGGCATTTGACAGCCCTCTCCCTGCACAGCTTTAATCTGGAAGCAGCAAAAATAGGAGTAAACAGGCGTACATGCACACAAAGACACACACACACATACACACACACACAGGCACACACATGTACATGCAAACACACATACACACACAAAAAGACACATACGCACACACTTGTGGACTTGCATACAAATATAAATACAGATACAATACACAATTAACTTACATACAATAAACACATACTCTTGAGTATGTGCAAAAATTATACAAATACATATGTGTGAATACTAGGCTACCAAGAACCCACACACTACAATATTCAGCGATAAAAACATATACAAATACTTGTCACACACTCAACAACCCAACTAAAATGTAGATGTGCACCAACCCACCCACCCACACAAACGCGTTTCTGCCCATGCCACCCTGACTGATATTATAAACATTAACATACAAAATCTGCATAAAAACATAACATTACTACATGCAAAGAGCGATGCTGAGGCATATGCACAACTGGGTAAGTAAAGCAGAAAGTGACAGTTACAACACTGGGGAGAGTGGCATAAGAAGTGTGGAGCAGTACTTCCATCACCATCCAGAGGGCTGCAGTTTCAAATAACATATTAGATATTTGTAAATCCCAGGTGAGTTTTTGTACCCCTGAGCAAAGTACTAATTTGAGGCAGGATGTACATAGCAGTTGGAATGTAATCATTTTAACGTAGGCTGCCCGAGCCGCCCTGGTTAAGGATGTCGAGTTTGAGATTAAATTATGCAAAAATAATGAAAGATACCCGACAGGTGTGACCTAAAGTGAATCTGACCCTGACCGGCCTCCTGTGTTCGGAAATCGCTTTTACCAGCAGGTCTTCTTCAGGAAAAGTTTCTGTCTCTGGTTTTTCAGCCAGACTCTAATTTGATACATTGGGGAACCCACGAGGGGGGGAGAACTGCTGTATTCAAGCTGCATACTCATGGCTTTTCAGCTTATGGTCTGAGCTTTGAAGAGCTTGATCAACAAGTCTGTATTCTCCAGACAGATTTGACCTGCATTAGTAATGAACCGGCTCTTTAACAAGAGGCGTACCGTGGCGGAATTTCAATAAGAGGGAGGGGGAAGCAATCAATTATTCATACAATTATTTACATTCAGCGTAAAGGCCACACGCGGGCGTTTAAAAGACGATAACGTTGGGAACGCTGGCCGGAATAACGCACGCCGGGGGTAATTCGTTTACACAAGAAGCGACTGAATGTCCCCCGCGTAAGATGTCACGGCGGAATTCCAGGCCCGTTCATAAAAATAACACGTTTTTAAAAAATCAGAGCGGTTGCTGTGATGATATGAATATAACATTAACTGGCACTTCGCTGCAAGTTATTACGTAAGTAACAACAGAAACAAATCGCAAATATGCGAGCGGCTACCGTGCCGCCTCTGACGACGGCTATGGGGAATCCAAACCAGGAAGCGCGCCAGACAGAGATTAAATTCCCACCAGAGGTCATAAATGTACCGAGCGCGGAGGTGGTGAGAACACATCAAAAATGCTTGGCGAAAAAACTGGTTCGCAAAAGCTGAGAAAACGAGTATGGGAACCAAAAGTTCTTCATGTAAATGCGGCATCCACAGCTAAATGCCACCCGCTGGGGCTATTCTCTGAAAAATGAGCAACAGTTCACCTCGGAGTTATCGCTTAACATGTATATCTAAATGGAGCATGAGATTAATTTTAAGTTTTCGGGAAAGAAAAAGTCAATAAGCGTTTGGAAATGATCCCCGGGAGAGCTGAACATAGCAAGCACACACTGAGCAAATTGGCCTTCGCCGGGCTGGTTTATGAATGCTTTGTCCGTCCAAACCGTTCCTCTCCCCGGAGCTCTTGTGTAGACGCGCAGACATTGCTGAGAAATGTGCTTGCAAATTAAAACTCACCCTTCAAAGCCACACTCGGCTTCAGTCGTCACAAAAAATACAGCGCGTGATGAATAGACTATGTTGCAGGCTAATTTGATTAATTACACAAAAAGGCCAATAAACATAACGTAACCAAAGTGAATTGGGGCAATGCTGCTGATGGCTCAAGCACAGGATGAGGGAGCTACACTGATGAAGTGAGCCTTCAACACCAGTGGCATGCATATCTTTTCACAAAGGTTTAAATGCAATTTCAAGCATCATTTTTACATAATTACAAAAAACTAATCAAAAGCTGCATCTGATATAGTCAGTGACAAAGACCCAAAAGACAGCAAAATAAACCCATATAGAAAACAGACACATTCAAGTCAGTGGGGCACATCTAAGACTGAGTGATATGCCAAACAAGTTGGGCACACTTGAGGTAGAGACACCAGAGAGGCAAGATGCACCAATAATCGTAAGAAACACCTGAGTTTGCATACAGCTGAATAATTGAACACATCTGTGGAGGTGAGAGACATGCATGACACATTGGATGCACTTGAAAAACACACATGCACATGTAAACTGGGCCATCCAGAGAGAGTCTATACCTACGCAAAGGCCTGAGACAACGAGACACACAACATATTTCAAGACACACCTGAGATGCAATCGAGACACTGAGACGGGGGCGTGGCATACACCAAGACACACTATCCAGGTAAAGAGATGACACCAGAGAGTAGCACAAGGGGTCATGGGAGTCCCCACCCCCCCGACACCGAGGCCTTCCTGTGAAGGCGAGGACCGTTTCCTCCCACTCGGGAGGTCTGCTCTGTCAGTGCTGCCTGGTGCAAGAGGACAGGGATGGCAGGGCGCTGCCGGTCCTCGGGGACACAGGGGCTAATGGAACACATTACGGCGAAGGCTCCTCTCATCGCTACAAATGTCACGCTCGTTCCCGAGACTGTGACATATATAAACACCCGGGAGTCTCCGAGCGGCAAGATACTGGGGCCCTCAGCCGTTTGGGGGGATCAGAGACGTGAGGGGACTTGACAATGATGAATGCCTCTGTTTCTCTCTCTGAAAGAAGAGATGTATTGATCATCACGTATGGTTGGTAAAACACTTGGGCTGTTGTAGTTTGGCTGTGGAAGCTCTGGATACGGTACATGCTACATGAAATCTGGCGTCAGAGTAAAACGCTCCAGAGTCTAATACAGGGCTACAGACACTCAGATCAGATCCACATGTTTCAACATCAGTTCATTATCCCACCTGACTTATTTCTGTTCAAAACGTCTGGCGTAAAGGCATTGATAAACTGCATGTTCATTATCCAAACACCGTTATGACTGAGTTCATGCCTCTGATATGCCTGTTTAGTACCTGTGAACATGTCCGTGACCATGTCTGTGAGAATGTCTGTGCACATGCCAGGCGTCTCAGTGATGGCACTCAGGATGGAGGACAGAGAAATCATAAAGCGTGACGCAGCAGTGGCTTTACATCCTATGGGTTCTGTGTTTACATACGCTGAGTTCACCAGCATTAACAGAGTTACTGAACTGGCGCCTATATTACACATGCACTTCTACGAACAGGATCTCATCATCATTACACTATCTGCAGTGCTCCTGTGTGAAGCCTACACAGGCTAATTAGACATCAACTTCCACATCAAAAAAGAAACAAAGTGAGGAAATATCCATGGGTATAATGAAGAGGAGAGGTAGTTGTTTCAATGGCTAAACAATACCTTTTGTGTAGGGTTCTGGAGTGGCTAACCCCAAATGTGGCAGTTCCATGTGCAGGATGCTACAGCCCAAGACACTACAAGAGTCTGCATCATTAGACAACAATGACTTGGAGTCTGCGATGGCAGAACATAAGTGGTTCATTCAATTGAGAGGCTCGGTTGCGTCGGCCAGCATCCCTTCACTGTGCCGCTCATCAGCACATATGGCTTCCTCAGGTGACATCAGAGAGAGCTGTGCCCACCCTCTACGCTGCCTGGGACTTGTAGGGTCAAAAACACTGGTGGCATGCAGGTGTATTAAAGGATTGCATCCACCGCGCTTCAGCGCTCCTGCCTGAGTTGTAGAGGATGTTGCAGTGAGGCAAGCCTAATGCACAACTGGTAATTCCAAAATCAGCGTGAAACGGGGAGAAAAAACAACAACAATTTTCAGCCTTGTCTGTACAGAAGGTTTTCCACAACAGTAAAAACAGTAAATGTTCAATGGCAAGAAGAGCTGATGAAAGGGGGGGGTGGGATATCAGAACATCAGCAGCTCCATTCTTTCCCAGAGTCCATTGGTTCATAAGGATGATGGTGCTGGATGATTTAACACAATGTCCTGCAAGCTTGACGAGACACTCCGAAAACCACAGAAGGTTGCATGTGTGTGTTGTGGGGGATCTTACTCATGTTCAATATAATTTAATCAAAATAAAAAAACAATATTGGCTATAATTTAGTGTGTAAGTGAATAACTCGAAGAGCGCATTAGGGGTTTGTTGATTACAGCATCAAACTGTGAGAATTTTGCAGCTTCAACACAAACAGCTTGAGTGCCGCTAAACACCTCTCTAATGACCCATTAGCTCTCCCTCGCGCTTGCGCTCCTTTTGGCTGCGGAGGGATGCGCCCAACTGTATCTCCTGGCTGCCATCTCCACTGCCTTGCTTTTAAGACCCGCGGACTTTCTGCTTGCTCTCGGGAACCTGTTGTATAAAATGCCAGGTGGAATAGCGAGCGAATTCAATTCTGAAAAAGGGGACGGCTCAGAGCTGAAATGTGGAGAACACACGAATGTAAACGTCGTGCAATTTCACCCCTGGAAACACTTTCCCTCAATAAGCAGGAGCAAATGTTGAATTCACTTATCTGCTTATTATGTTGAATTCATATATAAAATCCCAGCCTACCCTATCTAAATACTAGGCGGTCTGCCTGCATGTTTTTTTTTTTCATACTGCCAACTCGGAAAATTGACAAAAATGACATGGAGGTCCCATAATTCTGTCATTACTTTAAATTGCCTTTATAAATTATTGCTGTATGAGACTTGATTTACTGTAATGCATGCGCCTGACCAGAGGGGCGCTGTGTAAATCGAAGAGCCCCCATGCACTGGGCTAGGATTTATCTATGTAATCTTCACCTTAATAATATGCTATTGAACTACAAGGCTGATCTAGGCACAGCGTTTAAGGACTTGCCCTAGCCTCACTGAAAGATCTGAAAGAGGAGTGTTGAGCCGGACAATAATGCAGCCGTCATTGCCTCTCATTGCAGACAGATGGCTCAACCCCTAGCTTATGAGCTAGTTAACATACACTGGCATCTGTAAGACAGCTAACTGCGCTAACTGTAGCTAAAGTTAGAGGCACAGTTTCTTAAAAATATACGTGCGACTTCATTTAGTGACCTTAGCAACACCCCCCACCACACACACTGACACACACAAATGTTTTTTGTCATTTACCTACTGCTATTATTTTATTGAGTATCAACTTCTTATATACATTTTGCAGAGCTCTAACATCGTACTTTCTTTTAAAATATACACCCTCCTTGACCCCTTTGAAACAGTTAAACACCTGCCCAAAAACATGTTGCTGCAAATGATTGAATTTAGATTTGGGGAAATTTAATGGAGTAACCACAATTCCTCAGCTGTTGTACCCTGTCACTCTCAAGTTGTATACCACTGATTACCTTGCCAAGTTGCTATTTTTTCCACATTTCCTTAGAGAAAACGTTCTATATTTAGAGGAATGGCAATGTTTCCGCAACCATCAAACTGGTTCTGCACTGGTTCCCTTATTTCAAAAATAAATATGCATTAATGAAATGTGACACCCCCAGTAATTGTACTGAATAAATGACACAGTGGAATAGAGTTTAACCGGCTGACTCCAAGTTGGCTATATGTACAGTGTTGTATTTGAATTTGGATTTGAATTTGAGTTTGAAGGACTAGTCACAAGAGATGAAAGCATTCAGCAGTGTGGTGGCTTTTGAAATTCATTGTAACAGGTAGAGCAAGTCTTCCCGAATCCCCAAACCAAGCTTTTGGCCAATTAACACTTTAAGAACAGCATCTGTTAATCACCTGTCTCTAAGTAACAACACAAACCATTTTAAATCCATTGTCAGTCTATTTTGTTACCTCTTTTCTGTCACCTCTCTTTTGTGAATGCATGTCATACTTGCACAGCAATTTGAGTGTGTGTGTGTGTGTGTGTGATATTTATAGCTATCGACTTAACCAAAGACAGAGACTTGATTGATTGATTTGGGACTGGCTGATTTGTCTAAGTATTAAGTAAAAAGGAATAAGTATTTAATTCCTTTATCTATCCCTGCATTGATCTGACTAAAAAGAGGGGACGAATAGATTTTGAGAGGAAAAGGAGCTCGGGTTCGTCCCTCTGCCTCCGTGGCATTGCAAGGCCTCATGGCACAGGGCCGACGCGCACTGGGGTCACCTCCATGTCTGCCGAGCTTCACGGCTCGCCGAGTCCAACGGGGCACCGGAGAGAGAAATATGTGCGCTGCCTTGTCCTTCTAAATTACTCCATGCATTCGGCTCGCGCCGCGCACCTGGGAAAGTCTCTGATGCAAAAAACAAGCCCTTTTCCCTCTGGGGACAGACTCCCGGTGCTCATTTGTTTCTGTCAGGGCCCCCGCTCAACGGTCCACAGTGGAGCGGCACCTGCAATTCCGCACTTGTGCTCTAGGGGTCAGTGTCGAGTCGCACCCCATGCGCGCAGGCAGCCGCAGTGCTAACGGCTCAGTCCTGCACTTACCCCCACAGTCTCAAGTGCAATTTGTCAGGGGGAAATTGAGCACGGCGCTGAGGTAAATGTGCAGAGAGAGCAAAACTGGCTGCTGGAGTCAGGGAGCGTTTGTTCGCTCGGCTCCTGAGCCCCTCTCTCCCCCCCACACACCCCCACCGCCACCTCCGCCTCTCCTCGTAGCTGTGGCTGTTTTAATGCATAATTAAGAAGGTCAAAATTAATGAAGCGATGTGGAGTAAAGTTCACGGAATCCCCAGGCTCTGTTTACGCTATCAGCTCTGGAGGAAAAGAATGTCAAGCGCAGCCTGGCTGGAGACCTGGGGCGGCGAGTGCGGGGGGAGAGGGCAGACAGGAGAGCAGGCAGGCAGGCAGGCAGGCGGGCAGGCGGGCAGGCGGGCAGGCGAACGCGCAAACAGACCAGCACACCTCCAGACCCGGGCAGACGAGCCCAGATTAAACGGAGGACGCGCAGACTGCGTTAGGAGTAAACAGCAGACACAGGCGGGCCATGGTGGACAAGCACAAAGCAAAAAGGCCGACGCAGACGAGCAAAAAGCTCGTGCAGAGGAGTGTAGGCAGACAGGGGAGCGCAGACGTGACGCCCCCAACCCTGTTTGGTGTGGACGCTCGGGCCCTTGAGTTTACCTGGAGGGTGCAGTCGCTGCGCAGCTCCCTTCCCGCAAAGATGACCCTCAGCTTCTCCGGCCGGACCCCCTGCTGCCGCCCCACCACCTCCTTCAGCTCGGCCACGCTTGCCCCCTCCTCCAGCTCCACCGGGAAGCCATGGCTGGAGTTAAACCTGACAAACACTGAAACACACACAGCACAGAGAGAGTGTCAGAGAGAGGGCACACAGGTAGGAGAGGGGACACAGGCGAGGGCCAGAGAAGGGACAGACCTGTAAGGAAAGGGTAACGGGTGTGTGAGAGAGAAGACACAGGTGTGTGAGAGAGGGTACAAGTGTGTGGAGAGAGAGGGGACACGGTGTAACAGAGAAGGGGCCAGATGTGTGTGGGAGAAGAGAAATATGCGAGAAGAAAAGAAAACGAGACACCAGTGAGGGATAAATAGGGAGGAGCAGGAACAGGTATGAGAAAGAGAGAATGAGAGAGCAGGAGACAGCAAAAGAGAGAGAGAAAGAGTTGTACATTTTATTTTCTAATTGCTAATGCTTTGTTAATGCTCTGGCAATACATACTATATTATATTTGAATTTGAGACAAGAAGAAGTGGCTGGCCACAAGTGACGGAAGCATTTGGAAGTTTGTTGGCCTTTGAAATGCATTGTAACACGCAGAACAAGTCTTCCAGAATCCCCAAACCCCTTACACTGAGCCCAAAAGCTTTTTTTCCTGTTATCTTTTCTGCTTCTTATTTTAATTGAAATGAGACAACCTTTACAGAACCCTTCTAGGGTTTTAGATAAGTCCAAAAATTGTAAAATGATTTGTTACAGTAAAGCCCCTGAGCCATCTGAAATCAAATTCTAACATTCTATTAAACTATACATGAGTATCTACCTTGTCTTCTGACATACTCACTTATTTATTTCACTAGAGCACATACTGACACAGACCCACACACTCACATAGACACAAACACACACACACATGCGCACACACACACACACACAGACACACAGAGCATGCACCATGCACACGGGGACTATGGCTTCAGTCAAGCACAGCCCCGCCAGAAAATTGCATCTACAGATACTGTTGACTTAAGCACTGAGAGGGAAATAAAAACACTGATTGCTGATAAATGACAGAAGCAGAAAGTTCTCGGTTCAGCCCTTAAGAGGGCTCTGAGTGATTGCACCTTACCAATGTGTGACATTCTCCAATAAAAAGGTTTTTTTGAGAATTACTCTGAGACAGACTGACACTTGAATCAAAGGTGGGGTGGGGGGGGGGGGGCAAAACTAAAACAAACCTGCAAATTGGTAGTCACGAGAAAAAAAGGAAAAAGGCATACATACTCCACATAATACAGTGGTACGCTGAATAAAATAAAACTTGCACATTTACTGTATGCTCTAAAAGAAAACTGCATTATTGACAAACTGTTTGAATAAATCTGTTTTCTTTTAGAGCATAACAGTATGTGAGTATGAAATTTTCATTATCGTGGAAACTGCACCAAACCATGGAGGATGTGGGTGAATCGCTCTGACTGACTCCGTATGGAGCACGCCGTAGGAGTCCAGGCTGCTTTGCTCAAGGGCATCAGCTCAGCACTGGCGCTGCGTAGATACACTAATCTTTATTTCGCATGGATATCCCAATCTGATCATCGGCGTCCGCTATCAGCCCATCCAGAAAACATACAGGGCGAAAGCCTGCACTGAGCTGATGCCTGTGAGTGGAGTGAGCCCGGCTGAACTGCTCGGATTAAAGCCAGTATGGCCTGAGGAAAGCCGGGCCGTCTAAACTGAAAATGAACTCCTCCCGAGTTCATAACGACCCGAACTGCGAGCGATAGGGGAGCAGCTCAAAAAGCGAGAGAGCGTTTCTAACGGTCTCAGGCTTCCCTCCGCACAAAGGAAGTGATGATTACTGGCAGGATGGCTACAACTTACAAATGCAAGCGACTATCAGGTATCCGAGTGTTCGCGAATTTAAGCACACAAAGAAGACACACTCGTGAATTAGGATGCAGCACCACATTCCTGTGGCCCTAAACCCTGGTATCTGCTCTAAAAACCAAACGAGCTTCCTGTGTTTGCCTTCACATGTAAATCACACGCTCTCTTGTGTCGTTTTAACCAGCAAAGCAAACATGCGCTCGGTCGCCACGGCCAAAATTAGAATCCCGGCAACAGGAAGGCCCCCCGGACTTCTGAAGCAGCCCCGCCTCGAAAGGGGACGCGATTTGCCCCTCTGTGATCTCCATAATCTCCCTCATTGTTTGTATCCCATCCAAGTGGATAACAAATGAGTAAATTCCTCTTTTGTCATGTTCCATTACAAGAGCAGCCAGTTTTCTGAGGGAATTTCTACGTGCCTGGATTCCCTGAGTCCTTTCGGGGGAAAGAATGACAGAATGCAATCATTTAAGTCTGCCAGACTGGATTACCCCGGCAGAGAAACACATTCTTGACAGCTTCAAACCCCAGCCATATTAGAAGATTTTGCTGGAGTGGAGGAGAAAATAAATATTTCAAGGATAAATATCTATCTTTTTCCCACCGCTTTCGGGGGCCCACAGGTTCAAAAGCGCGGCACAATAAGGTCCAGAGACGTGGCCATGGAGAAGGCATTAGTTCACCTTAATGATGCGGAGTCTTCTGAATGGCAATGTCAGTATACTCTAATCCCGTGTGTCCATGTTAAGTGGATTCACTGTATCCCTCTACTCGAAGAATCCAGGCTTTCCTGCCCAGCAGATACCCTTTCCCCAGTAAAATATCAATGTTAGTATTTTATCTTTTAGCCTTTACTGTGTTTTGTTCATTTTGTATTATTTAAAACATTGTAAAATCCATTGATACTTTAACCAAACCCATCCCCTTGAGACTACAATCTAGCATTCTAGCTCACTCAGTGCCTACTGTTCCTTCACAGAATATATTTCAGAAGTGAACCAGTTCTTCTTCTCTATCAGCACTTACAGTCTATATTGGATATTTGTGACCGTGTGTGTGTGTGTGTGTGTGTGTGTGTGTGTGGTATGTATGTGTGCGTGATTCTCCTGCCATTGGCATCATTCAGATTACCCCAGAGGAGCTGGTCTCCCCAGTGCTTGAACCAAGGAGGAGAAATAGGACATTAATAAGAAGACAGAAAATCTAGCCGCCAGTTTGAACCCCCCACTCAGAATAATGAAATGTGTGTTATTTACTGATAAAGCCCCGCGACAGTGATTCTAAGAGGTTGGGGGGGCGGGAAGAGAGGAGGCAGAGACAAGACTTGTTCTGTCAATCAAATTAGGGAGGCACAGGATGGTGGGCAGCCAATGATTCCTGTCTGGGTGGAGAGGCGGGCTGCCAGATCAATGTGAGGCACACAGGAGAGGTAATATGAAGACAGATTGGCTTAATTCTGAACTGCACCGTCAGAGGAAAAGAGGTCTGGGGACTCTTTAGTGCAGGAGCCAGACTGGGGGGGTGGGGGCAGGGAGATGGAGACGGGGAGCAGGAGAGGTGGTGGAGAGAAAGAAAGAGAGGGCAAAGAGAGAGGTGGGGAGACAGAGAGTGGGAGTGGGGGGGCAGAGAGGGTAGAAAGAGAGAGGTAGGTCAGAAAAAGAGGGAAAATCTAGAGCTAGGGAAGAGAAGGGAAAGGGAAGATAGAAAGAAATGGGAAAGGAGAAAAAGAAGAGATGGGGTACGGAGATAGATGGTGTGAGAAAAGGGTAGACAGAACGGGAAAGGGGGGAGCGTGGTACAGAGATGGAGAGCGAGACAGCGAGAAATGGGGTGGAGAAAGAGGGAAAAATGTAGAAACACGCAGAGGGGAAGCAGGGAGAGGGGAGAGAGACAGGAGGAGAGAGGGAGGGGGAGATGGAACTAAAGATTTGTCTCTGTCTGAGGACCTCATTCATCATAATAAATGCGTGATTGACAGCTACTCCAGTCCCTCTGATCAGAGAGCGGGCAGACAGTGTCTTCCACATGGGAGGGAAAGCGGCAAGCCGCAATCAGCACGCTAACCACCCCGGCGGCAGCGGGATGCCCATGCCGGCGTGCCGCCGCGAGGCCGCTCCGCGTTAGCCGCGATTACGCGCCTCGGTGTCCTCTGAGCACCCCACACAAGCGCGATCCGCTGCCCATCGATTAGCGATAAACAGCCTGGCAAACCCGTCCTAAAACACTGCCAGCTCCGCCGTCCTAATTTCCTCGCACATTACAATAAAGAAGATTGATCCCTCAATTCCGGAGCAATCAACAGAGTAAAAGACCCTTCCGCCCTGTCGAAGGTGGGGTTTTGCGGTTGTGTTTTTTGTTTTGTTTCCTTCCTTGTCACTGTCCTCATTTTGTCAGCGGAATCGCAGGTCAAGCAGTGTTCGCTCGGGCCTGACAGTCGGCCGGGCTCCGCGCGGTTCCCGAGGCAGGGGCCGGGGCCCGTCGTTCATTTTCGAGTCGGACAGGACCGGGCTGCGGGCCTTGGTGTCCTGGAGAGGATTATCTTACAAATCAATGGCGAAATTGATTCCGGGCCACGCTATTTATCAGCCGGCGGCGAAACCGCGGAAAAGGCGGTAATATATTTCCTCAATCTGTCCTTTCTTATTAATCTGACAAAGGCGGAGCTCGGCGGCGGAGGAAACGCGCGGAAACGGGCACCCTGTATCCCCCCCCCCCGACAAAACGTGACAAAAAAGGTCCCCCAGCGGAGAGGGAAATTACTCCTCCATAAAATATCATCATGGACAACTCTACGCCGTGGCGCGGGGTGGTAAAAGAATTTACACTCTGTCAGCCGGAGCAGACACAAATGTGGGACTATCTGTCATGTTATTGAAAAACCGACTGCATTACTGGACCTGCTGAGCAATTTTACACAACAAGCGTAATCCGGCAGGGAGAGGTCTTCCATTACCCAGGTAATGTTCTGTAAGTTCCGCGGCTCTGCGTTTTGTGTCTGCTCCTGAACAAAGGGGAGGACATGGGAGGTACGCAGTGTGCTCAGAACAAGTACAGCATCACTACGATGTAAACAGCACCATTCATATTTGGAAGAAATCTGTAACCCTATCTATAATCTATAATGACACTGATCATGGGCACATCACACCTTTTCACAAGTGCAAAATAAATCTGTTAACATATTTTATCCCAAAAACAAGTATGCATTTTACCTGCATATACACACCGGAACCTCTTTGTGCCTAGCACTGGCAAATAAGGTTGCTGTGTGCTTCGATGTTACACCCACGGCCCTGGAAAATGCTAACCAGTGACGTCACTCTGTTAGGTTGTACTCCCCTTTCACTTTTCCTGTCTGTATGCTAATTTTACGCTATGAACAATAGCACCGCAGAGGTGGCCACTGTGAAGCATGGGAAGAAAGTCTGCTGTGTGTGAGGCGCAGATGCATGCAGGTGCTGGACAGAGGGGGCGAGAGGAGGACGAAGGGGGCGGAGGGCAGCCCTGACTGCGGCACGGCCTTTCCCTCCCTCTCTGCCAGGCGGCCGCGCCAGCCGCCTGTTATAGCTCCATCTCGGAGAGGACTGGAGTTGAGACAGCGGGGGTAATTAAGGAGGTAATCAACGATTAGCCCGCGCCTGGCGCCAGCTGCACCTGAGGGAGCCCGGGCAACATGTGTCCGGATGGCGGTGTGCTACCTGCCAGTTTGTTAATGGGATTCTTGATGAGGGAGCGGCGAGAAGGCTCAGCTCTGTGTGTGTGTGGGGAGGGGGGAGTTTGATGCAGTGGAGGTGCAGACGCGCTGCTCTCGGCGCTAAAATGCTCCTTCGTCTGCAATCACTCTCCACATGTAGGAAATGAACGCTAGCACACCACTCTGCCTCTGCAGACAGTTAAACCCTTCAGTCTCTAAAGAGAGGAAACAACCAGCTGAATTGTTCTTCCCCCAGCCAGGTGAGAAAGCCTGCACTGTTCACTCTCTAAAGAGAGGAATTGGCCACTGAACTGTTCTTTCCCACAGACAGATGACAACTGGCCTGCTCTCTTACTACAGACAGACAGGAGAAGCCAAAACTGCTCTTTCCCTACCGACAGATGACAACCGAACTCTTTCCCTACAGAAGACAGGTAAGAACAAAATAACTCTTCTTTCCACAAACAGGTGACAACAACTACAGCATATATCTATGGACAGATGATAAAAACGGAACTGTTTTTTTTCCACCAACAGACAGATGACAATAAATGAACTGCTCCCTCCCTACTGACACATGAGAGAAATCCTCTGTCGTGAGAATCTTGTCCTCCCCGCCATTTCAGAGACAGCTGACCTATGGAGGGTAGAGGGGTAAAACTCGAAATTCAGGTGAGCACAGAATGAAATAAGCACAAATCAGACATGAGGATGATGAAGGCAGTAACTGTGCCCTCTCCTATGGGCTGAAGATTACAGCCAGATGTTTCTGTTTCTCCTGTATCTCAGCGGTACCAGTTCTTAATTTCATTTTTTGATCACTTAAGTCCTCATCTCTTCCTCTCCGTTAGAGCTGCTGGTGACACACATTGCATGAGTGTACCGCCACTGTAGCCAACTCCAATTTGAGACAGGATATGTTTTCTGTCCCCCCTTTAGGTTTTAATTATAAAGCGCCACGTTCGGTAAAGGCACTGAGCGCAGTGCAGGTGGCTACCTGCGTGTCGGTGCAACTGAACCGTAAAATTATTCCAGGCTAATCATCTCCTAAACAATGAAACATTAATTCAGTGAAAATGGAGCACAGAGAGTGGTGCTTTGTGAATGGTACTGGTGTCCCAGGGGGTAATAAAGAAAAGAGGCTGATGTTGGGCCGCATTAACAGTCTAATGTGCACACCTACCCATTCACATACACACACACACACCCCTATGCACACATCCATACAAATACACACACCTACCCACACACACAAACAACCATACATACAGCCACACACACCTATACACACATCCATCAAAATACACACACCTACACACACACATACACCTACACAACCATACATACACTCACACACAATACATACACCCACACACACCTACACACATATCTATACAAATACACACACACACACTTACAGCCACACACATCCATACACACCCACACAAACCCACACAAGCATACATACCCCCCACACACATCCATGCACATACCCCCCCCAAACCCACACACACACAAATCTATCCATCCATACACACATACCCAACCACACACACACGCGCACGCACACACACACACACACACACACACACACAAACACACACAAACCATAAAGCTATCCGCTCACTCACACACACACACCCGTTATGAGGTTACCTGTTCATTTATTCTCTATGTAGGGCAGATATTTGCAGCATACGGTCTGTAAAGATTTAAGGTTTGTTTAGGACCCGCATTTACCTTGCCTCCTCTCCTACCTTGCCATGCCTGCCCCAATAGGAAATATTTACCTTACACAAACTTTTATTGATTGACAGTAATGCTGTCATTATTCTCTTGGATTTCAGAGAGGATGCTAACATATCCTGAGGCAATTAGGCACCACGACTTACTCAGCTTTATCTAAATATCTATCCCTTTCACTCCCTTCCTTTCCCTCTCTTTTCACAGCTCTCCTCCTTTCTCTCCCTCTCCCTCTCACTCTCTCTCGTGACAGTTCGCTCGGAGATATGAATACTTATGATTGACATGCCAATTTCCTTCCTGCCAGAACGCCACAGCTCGGACTTCTCAAGGTCTCAGCTTATTCGCTGCCTCTGTGGACCCAATAAACAAAAGTATGAATAAAAAGATTTTGAAATACAGATAAAGTACTCCAACAGGCACTGAATATCAATGTGTGACCATAACCGATGCCACAAAGCTCTTTCACACTCACCTTCACTGAGCAAAATACACAGACGTAACAAAGTCTATTTGTTCAGACTGTATCAATTTCCCTGCCTATTATATGGTAAATTAAATTTTTGATAGTTAATTAGATATATGCCATTTATAGATAAATACAAAACTAGCCTGACAGTTTTGACTGTTGAGAGACTGTTCCATTCCATTTTCCAGCTGATCACTGGGTGTTGTTTTACAGCGAGGAAAAGGCCTCTCTGTGTAATCCATTTGCGATGTAAGGCCATCAATGCTAAAGCTGTGATATCCTGATCAGTCCGTCAAGCTACGCTTGAGCAGAAAGTCTTTACAAATGTCAAAAAAGGGTCGATATCACTGGAATAAAGAAATAAGTGGGGTTTTATTGGCAGTGAAAGCAACTCTACTTCTCATCTGTGTCTGAAAGGCAGAGGGGTAGCAGACTACACTTCTGGAGACAGTCAAAGTGCATTCTGCGTCCATTACATATCATTATATTATTAACATCTTTGATTTTTTTTCTTGTTTTTTTTTTTTTTTTTACAAATTTATGTATTATAAAATGAAGAGGAACAGTATGAGACAGAAAAGAATTAAAAACAGGCTGATTATGTATGACCACAACAAAATAATAAAAGCTGTTTTTCACAAGAGGGGAGGCGACTCCATGGAGACTGTGGAGAAGCTGGCTAACAGAGATAAATACAATTTAACAGCGCACTTACTTTCTTTTGGTAGAATGGTAAGTAAGTTGTGGGGTCATATTTTGACTGCAGTGTGTTATGTCAAATGAGAGTGACTAGAAAGTGGAAAACATATCGGCTCCCCCTGAGAGGGGTCCCAGGTTACCACATATCCTTTCATCTCCTCACTTAAAGTAAGAGCAAGTCAAGCCAGTGAGACAGAGGCAGAGTTTTTCTGTCTTTTTACCGCAGTAATATGACTTTTGGCAATTAGAGAGAGAGGTGTGAGGTTTGAGTGCCGGGAGAGTTTTATGTGGTGATAGGCTGATAAGTAGGTAGGGGGAGGAGCTGAGAGGGATGCTACAGCACAGGATGTTGGCTATTATTATACATAAGTACACCTGCAAGCAAGGACACCTGTTTCACACAAGCTTCTGGCGTATCTTATCAACTGACTGGTACTGCTTGAGATTAGTCTTGACATTAGTACTATCATTCTGATGCGGTATATATATTGACTAGCTACCTTCGTCACTGGTGGTAACATCTCTCACAGCACACACACACCACAAACAGGCACAATCACACACACACACACACACACACACACACACACACACACACACACACACACAGTGGCACATTAAAGCTGCTCTCTCTTCCAACGAACACAAAATCGGTGCCTTCGCTGGGACATCAGAGTTTTATTCAGTAATATCAATGCTTGATATGAAAAGAAGGATGAATGAGGGTGCATTCAATCAACTGCACTGAAGAAAGAATACACCAAGCAGCTTCTCCGCTCTGGCCTACACCATATTTAAAGCAGCATTCCATCAAATAAGAAGACTCCCCCGGATTTTTTTCACAACTGTGACCACTACTACACTGTTTTACACATTGGGATCGACAATCAAAATGATACATTTTAAAGGTCTTGTTTTTTTGAAGGCCTGTGTGATTTCACTGGGAAATGGTGTCTATGCAGCAGATAGGTAAAATGATGAAAGTGCTTTAAAGACAAACTGACCGATCTCTGCTTAATCGATTGGTCTATACAGCAAGTGAGAGTCAGCGATCACAGCCCCAAAGGTATCATTAAATCCTTCGTTAATGGGGAAAAGCTAACTCTTCCTTTGACGTAAGGCACCGAGCTAAGGATAACTCCCAGGTTGATTTTGACAGAAGGGCACAATTTGATACGATTCTGAGGCGTCTGAATCAATTCAAAACAGGGAACAAGAGAGCCACACAATACTTGTTTCATAGCAAAGAAATAAGATATCAAATTACATTTCCTAGGGGGAAGCCCTCTAATATTTAAATGAAACTGCATGCAATGTAGTGCTGAAAAGAGGGTCAGTGGGGAGTAAATGTGGACTAAATGTAATGTACCATAATTAATTTATAGATTGGATACCCTGATATGTGCTGAATACCAGCATGTGCATTGCAATAAAGTTCTCCAGCACTTCAACATAAAACTGCTCCCTGAGAGCTTAGCAGGGAAGCCAGCCCTCATATAATTACAGTATCATATTTAATAAAGTGCGAATAATATCTGACTAAATGGTCACATTCTGGCAGGAATTTTAATTTTATGGTCCTAATGGAGAGTAGAAGGGGTGCAGTAACTTCTCTTTGCTGCTCCATCAACATGAGTGCAGATTCAATTACTGGGGAGCCTCCTTCAGCGACACGTAGACAATGTGTCGGGGAGCGATTAGCAGACTTAACGTCGTCATTAGCCGCCACCCTAAGTGGCATTTGTTCTCCAGCGCTCCCACGAACTCGTTGGCGCGGAACCGGGGAGGTCGCAGATTAGCGCAGGGGCCTGAGACACCTCAGCGATCCTCACGAGGGAGGAGGGCGCAGACGAGGAGAGGCGATCGCTGTCCTCCGGGGACTTTCATTTCATTGCGTTTCATCCATCTGCTCCTCAGCTCTCTGCTCCTTAAACTGTTTAACTGCAGGCTCTCTGCTGGACAGGTGGCCTCCTCCACCGGCTACTGGTGTATTTCCTGTACAAATGCGTTGCTCATCCAGGACTCTGGAATAACTGGATTGGTGTTATTTGCATCCATCATGCAAGCAATTGCTCTCTTATGATGCGTGTGCGGCTACACTTCCTATTCCTCCTGCCCATATATGTATCCCTCCTCCACTCAGGCTTTACACTAACCCCTCCTACAACCTCTGATATATTAACAGCTTCTCCACCATCTGTCCATATACTAACCCTTTCAACAACCTCCGTCCATATACTAACCCGTCCTACACCCCTTGTCCATATACTAACTGCTGCTACATCCTCTGTCCAATACTATTCCATCCTACACCCACTGGGAAAATACTAACCTCTCCTACTGCCTCTGAGTCTTGACCTCAACCCTCTCCCATCTACTGTCTCTGAGCTCTGGCTCATATCAAGAATATTGACTGCACAAAACATGCCATACAGGGATCAAAACAAAAATTCTAATGGACAGAGATTTAAAAAAAAAAAAACACAGGAGAAGATGAATGCGGATAAATATTAAAGAAAATTATTCTTAGCTCCCAGTCACTCCAAAGGCAGGAAAGACACTTAACTGCAATGTACCAAAAATCAATAGCAATTTATTCTCTCCTTGGGCTCCGAACAGAGCGAGTAAATAATACTGTCCCCAGAAGCACACTGGCGTCGCTCTCTGTACAGCCCGCCTCAGTCCTCTCTGACCCCACCAAAAAGTTGCTTCTCAACTTTGCACGCATATGAACGTGCACTCATGTTCCTGCAAAATCCTCTTTCCACACACTGCACACTTCAGTAGCTATTTGCTTAGCAGTGATATCCAACAAAACATACATAGGCTGCATTTTCAAATTCATCCAGCAACTCAGGTTAAGTTGTTCGCCTTATTCATGGCTATGGCAACAGTTCCCAACCAAGGACTTGAACTTGCAACCCTTTAGATAAAAGTCCGGTTTCCTTAATATCACCTCACACTGCCATTACAACTCCTGCATTACTCAGAATTGGGTATGACCCTGACTGGTGCAAACCTTTGAGTGAATCCGCTGCACCTGACCCTACTGCTGCCGAAAAGTGGGAGCCTCCTGGCACAGGGACAGAGGCTGGCTCGGGCAGCTCCAGCGCCTCATCTAGGACACCTCTAAGTTTACTCTTCCGATGCATCCTGGGTCAGCAGGTGTGCCTGCGAAAGGCTGCAAAGTTTGGGTCAAAGCTCCCACCTGTCCCTGTTTGACAACACCGCTTTCTCACTTCTAAATCTGTCAAATCCAACCAGGTGTTTTTTGTCGTATAAGCCGTGAACTCGTTAGTCAACACAAACAGCCACTTGTGCATTTCTCTTAATTGCTGCTTTGAAGGACAATGCAGAGATCTGCAGTAAAACACATTTTAACGGTGATCAAAACAATAAAAACAAAATTAAAAAAAAACATCTGGAGACCTTGTGAGTTGCTGAATCGTACTAATAAATAAAAAGTTGCCCTTCCCTCTTAACATCTTCCTGAATGATCCTTGAAAGACAGTCCATCTCATTTCACCATGCCTATTAAGTCCGTCCCAGAGGTGCACTGGCCCATTAACTGACACTTTATTTTCCTTCATAAATGCACTTAACATGCCTCCCCCTCTCTCCCTCCATATTAAGTAACACATAAATACTGGTGCAAATTGAGCTGGAGTCAGGATGGTTCAGTAATAATACTGCTTCAGCTGCCGCAACACAGCGGCTTCACTCAATACATTGCAAGAATACAAAATCTGCAATGCTATCCTATATGTGTGTGTGTGTGTGTGTATAATTATATATGTAAATACATTCACATACGTACACAGTGCCCTCCACATTTATTCATAGCCTTGATTATCTCACTATGAGAATAGAATATACAAAAACTGCAAAAAACGTACGTACTGAAAAAATCTTTTATCCTTACCATTAACTGCACAGAGCAAAGTAATATTGATCAAAAATATTGTTTTCTTCCAGATGGTTGAAATTCTATCTTGAAAAAGGTTTTGAGAGATCTGTTTGTGTCCGTAGTTAACAGAAAGGGCTTATTTTAAGGCTATTTTGAAAACTATTTAGACAGTTACCTTACAGTTACCTGTTCAGAGACTGTGGAATGTCAGGTACTACATTAGAGGTTAATGGACTTTGCCAAAAGGTTCCACATTACAACGCACACCAACAGCTACACATGTAGCTTGTTATCCAGATACAATCAACATACGAGCTGCTGCTCCAACCGTCTCCACAGTCTGAGTAAAGACCTCTGCGGCAGAGGCCTTTCCTGATGATGAATGTGGGAGTACAGACACTGGCAAGAGTGTCCTAAATTAGATGCTCTTTGCTCCTCACCTATTTTAGTGTGGACCTGGTGACCTTAGCAAAACAGCATACCAGTTATTTGAATCCGGGCAGGTGTGAATGAGGATATGCATTATCTTGACTGTCTGTCCTATTCCGTACAGCCACAAAACCAACATGGCGTCTTAGGCCCAAAGAGTGTGCCATAGGCTATCACTGAAAAATTGAAAACTTCTAAGACAAAAGTTTAAGTTTAAGGGTGTTCAATATGCCCTGTCAAAGACTATGGAAACATACTCCTTGTTGTTTTATGATAACATGAAATTAATATGATGGCAGTGAATAACAGAGCTTAACCGACTGATGCCAGATGATATATATGCATCATCTGGAATGAATACGGGTGCACATATTTTGCATACAGTCCCACCTTGTGTTACTAGGGTAAGTTTGCTTACACCCATTTCTTGAGTGACAGTAAATATTTCTGGGGGCTTTAATATGACCAAAAGATTTTTTCCTGGGGACATTATAACCTTCTGTTACACCAGGACCTTCCACTGACGTCCGAATGACATGCTTGACAAATAACATCCCATCTCATCCCAACAATAACATCTTAAATTGTAATTAAAAAGATACCTATGAGAAATATGAAGCCAAGGCCTACTGGCAGCTAGGTTTTGGCAAATAGTGTAGAGCAATCTTCCCTGGTTTGGGATGATGATGTAATTGCGTCACTGTACAGGCAACCAAGTTGATGACACCAGACAGCTCTAACATGAGAAAGCGCTGCAGTCAGATAACGAAGGCTTCACCGCTAGTTTGCATGCAATTATTAGCGTATTCGTAGACAGTACGCCTACCTCTTGAAATTCAACTGCACCGCTCAAGGTGTGAAACTGCATAAGATGAGGGAAGGACAGACTTCATGTCTTAAAACTTCCAATGAAAAAGGGTTTTTTTTCAGAATGCAGACAGTTATGTGTCCGTGACAGCGTTTCGGGAACAACAGAATGGGCTGTTTTGACATTTTGCCGTTCAAATTACAGCTCGGAATCAGATAACACAGCCGGAATCAAAGAAAATCCCATTTGGCACAATCCACATTGGTGATGTGATGGCATTCTGACAGCTTTATAATAACTGTAACACTGTTAAGAAAACGCTACCACACTAATTCTCATTGACAAGTGAGTGAATTTGCAGATCCGTGGAGAGTGCGCGCAAGATACACCACAGCTACGGTATCACAGCGCCAGTTAAGAGGTGTCGTGTAGAAATGTCACGGGTTTCTCTTGAATGGTCAGGTGCAGCTAACGTTCTTCGCCTGGATTACGTGGATAACTATTTTATCCCAATACATGCGGGTTTGCGTTTACAGTTTGTTGTGCAACTTCGACGAGGTAGTTGTCAACTGAAATTTTAATGCTGACCCTTCGTTCTAGTTTACATTTTTGACCTTACAAGTAGTCCCACTGACCTGATATTACATTCAAGACATCTTGTGCTTTAGTGCATAAGAAAGTTGTTACTGCTACCATACCTTACCCAAGAAATACCCAATGTCAAAATGTCAGTACAGAGATAGCCGCAAACTGCAATTGCCAACACAAAGTTAATGGCGCAGGAATAATGGCTAGACGTAATGCACAGGCACGTACCTATCATGTTTTGAAGATTTCTGTCGTCTGTCCCTAGCTAACATCACAGAACTTCAGGACATTGAATGTTTGTTGCTACTTCTGTGCCTCTTCGGTACCTTAGGTTTGCAGCGCGCGTGAGTGAACTGGATTGGGTTTGCAAAAATGATGCTTTCTGGGAAATGAAGTCTCTCTGTTTTCTTAATTTCAACGTGTCAGCGAGCAATAAGGATAGGCATATAAATGTAGATATGTAATGTCTTTTACAGTCTTTTAAGTTTTAAAAAAATGAAGAAAAAAAATTCCGGTTAAGAAAAATTCATTTGGTTAGTTTAAAACTACGTCATACCGGAAACCGATTTGCAGACCGACGGATATTGTGTAGCTACTTTAGCAACTCCCAGCAGCATGCTTTACATGTTGCGATTGAATGCTCAGTGTTGACAGACAGGCCAGACCCCTAATAAATTAGTGAACCATTAAAAAAAGAAAACAAAACAGTTCTATTGTTATCTTATTTCATTCAAATAACCAGCTATTCACTTTCACGTTATGCAGGAAATTCCAGAGACACAACTGCCTAAACCTGAAGCAGATCGGAGGAACAATGAGTGCATCATAGGACAAAAGAGGAATGCAGCTGCAAATAGAGTAAGCGGTTTATATTTCCTTATAAATAATGCTGGGTTTAGCATTTCATAATAAGTAGCCAGCTAGCTAACCGGTTTCGTATTCGTTCATTACCATCTGTAGGATATAAGAGTAATCAATTAGTAGGTAGACTAGCCAGCTGGTCAGCTGATGAACAAAAAGCAAACAAGCCAGCGAGGTAGAATAAGTGAGGCACTGTTATTTCGCGTGTGTATCGCGTAGCTCGGTACATAACATCCAAGCAGCTGTGTATATTGATTGCATTATGTGTGGTGTTTAGCGAGCAATTATAACATACCTGTAACTGTTCTTTCCACAACTTGGCAAGATAGCTAGTAAGTAACGTTTTACTTCGGGTTCAAGACCGTGAACGGAGACCAGACAGGTGCACATGTTTTTGCGTTCGTACGGGCTGTCAAATTAGCTATGTAAATGATTGACCGCAGATATGGGGTATGTTTTTCTTAGATGTCGATGCACCGAAATATTCATTTATTATTACTATTATTAGTAGTAGTAGTGGTAGTGGTAGTAGTAGGAGGAGGAGGAACCGTACACACTCATTTTACAGATAGTATGTGTATGACTTACAATCAGAGGGCAAGGAAACATTGGGTAGCATGCGCTGAGATTGATGCCTCTTCAGTTTGCTTGCGGCCAAAATTGTTAGTTCATCGTGTTGATACCAGTAGTTTAGAGTGGCAGAGGTATATTGAAACAAAAACGCTCATGTACCAACATAATGAATACATGATTTGCGTGTGTAACGTGTAACCTACTCTGAACCTGCACGGGTAGAAGTGTTGGTGTGACTTGGACAGAAGGGTTTGGTGCATTTCATCCCAAATCAACCAATGCCTCATGCACATTGGTCTCAGATTCTCTTAACATTGTTTGCACACATTCCTCAGTCATTCATTTGACACGTAGGCTCTATTCAATTAACTAAAATTCCAGCGCCTTTTGTTTGCTACGTATGCTGTATCAAGTATAATGTATAGAAGTCTGAATTTATTGGACCTACCTGATTCTTGAATCTTTTACATTTTAAAGGCATTTGTACGTAGTTAATGTGGCAAATTTCATCTTTCTTTATGGTAAACTGTATACTTCAATAACTCACTTCCTTCGACAACAGAATAATTATATAATTGAATGACATAATAAACATGAATGACATATAATGGATAGGTTATTTATCATTAAACTCTAGTTACTGTTTGTGCAAATGAGTCATTCAAAAGCTAAAAACCGCACCTACTGTAATGGTGAATGTTGAAAGCATCTTGGACCTGCGTGTGTCAGTACACTTTTGAAGGAGGCCTGGGAAGGCATAAAATGGCAAAAACTCATTATAGTCCGTCCCTGCTTTTACAACCCAATGCATTCCTGGAAACCCTATGGTAAAACAGATCGTCAGAAATTGTGTCCAATTTTCGCAATGTCCCAGTGTTACAAACAGGGTTACATTCCTCAACACAGACACGAAATTGGATTTTCCACTAAAAAGGCTAAATATGGGATTCTGTCAAATATTTACAAGATATTATAATGAATGAATGTCTGTACATTTGAATTTACTTGAAGTACAGTACAAAGGGTCATTGTGATGTGCACTGTGTGAGAATGCAAGATGCAAATCAGTCTTTGGCCAGGTGCACCAAGTGTATTTGGACTACAGGGCAAGGGAGACAGCACACTCAAAGACCAAAATAAGTCTTTCAGCTCCCCCTCACAAGTTCAAGTGAATAGAAATGAAAAAGTATAATAACAAATTAAATCTCTTTTACTTTTTACATTTTTTTTTTTTTTTTTTCCCCACTTCTTTGCTTCACAACATATTTTTCTCATTCCCAGCCCCTCTATCATAATAAATCAGGATTTTGTGTCATAAAGCAATTAATGTGGCACTTTCATAAATGTTGTAAATGAAGATCTTTGTTAACTGGATCATCATGAAGCAGAGACTGCCTGTGCTTCTGGCAGTTCAGACAGTAAATATCTCAACAATTATTTATAACATTGGTTTCATGCCTACAGTGTGTTTGATCTGATAGGGCCAGGCCAAATCTGGCCCCATTTTACACATAATGTCCCATAAAGAAGTTTGTACGACTCTGCAAAAACCCCTCTGTTCCAGTAAAAGCATAACCCTCCGATCAGATCATTTCCCCCAGAAAATGATCAACGGGAACCTACACGTGTAATGTCACCCATGATGCTTTGCACAGGCCGCAAACTTGCAGTTGCCTTCAATGAACAGAGGTTGCCAAAGGCTGAATGATATGAAGTTCAGGCTGTCCAGGACAGAGTAATGGTGAAAAGTGTTGCTAACAGTACTGGAGGACTGACAACAATGTATTGGGCAGAAAAACTAGGGCAATTAAGATGGAGAAGAAAAAGTGTGAAAAGAAAATAAAGTGTAAAATGGCCAAGGTTTGGCCATTTGTTATGTGTCTTTATGAAGATGTATCTCAATTCTGTGTTTAAATGAGGTTAGATGGTGCAGAAGTACATGTTTGTAAAGACTCAGACCTCAGGTTCATTGTTGTCATTTCTATAGGAAACACTGAAAAGACCTTAACTCTGTTCTGTTTAATGTAGTGGGCCACCCCACAACCCATATCATGTCTAGACGGTATGCATGTAATCCCAGTATACAAACAAATGCAAATAAAGTGTGATACTGTTTGATGTTATTCACAGTTTTGGATACACTTAAATCTTGAATAAAATAGCTATTACATCTACTACTGGTACTACTACTAATACTAGTAATATTAGGACAGACAATGTACAGAGTATTACTTTAAAACAAGTGTGTAATGCAGTGTACTTTATAAAAAAATGCAAATTACAATTAGCATATTTCAGTACATTATAGTGCTAACACTGTACAGTAACTGCTGACCAAAGCTTGAAGACAACTACAAGGCTTTCAAGCCAAATGGTGGGTGACTTTTAGCCATGGTGTGGTGTCATAATAGTGTTAGAGAAATATGACCAATATTAGCTGAACAGCTGAATGTGTATGAAAGCTGGCCAATAAGGGAGCAACATTGAACCTAATCATGCTGCATGTGAAAATCTATACAAAAACAGTGTAGGGTGTGGCCTGGGACCAAGAGCTCTGCCAACAAGCATGTGTATATCTACAGATCATGCTATATAAATGTGCCAGATGCAAAATGAATGACTAAATGCTGTCAAATCTGATTGATACATGTGAAAAATTTCCTGCCCAATTGTGCATGACTTTAGATCTGTATGCATCTATGAACTATGACCTAAAAGTGTGCAAAATCTATTCCCAAAGTGGCAAGATCAGAGCAACATGAAACAGGAATGAAAAAAATTAATAAATGAGCATTTGGTAAAGCTGGATTGAAAGCCTAGTGACTGATTTCAAATATACATGTATGAAGTAGTTGCAGTTACTATTTGTATTTGGAATTATTGTGTTTTTCAAGATATTAGTATTGCCTCAGTTACATGAATTTTAGATGTATTTAACATTAGCTTTCACAATCCTGCAAAAGATTAACAAAAGAGGCTTTACACACTTTTAAAAATCCATTACCCCATAGGAGTTGGTGTGCCCTGTCTGAAGCGGTACTGTGTGGAAATGTTTGTTGTGTACACTGTATTAAACGCACAGACCTGTTAAAATCCCGGGACCAGTAAATGATGCAAACTTCATTAATATTCAAATTGAAAATGCATCAATGTAATGTTTTCTGCATCTCTTCAAATATGATGTGGCATATTACAACCAAACTTGCACGGTAAAATGATTGACTAAGCACGATTCAATTTGCATATTAATGAGTAAGATGACAGATTATAATATTTGCCCTTTCCCCCCCATCCCTTTAGGGAGCAACCATAATTTCAGACATTTATTTTCATGGAGTGGATGATTGTTTTTTTTCCTTTAAAAAAAAAACTAACCAATAACTTAAAGAACAATGAAACTTGATTTAATCTTATGTTCATCAAAGCTGTAGAATGACATTTTCCTTCCAGCGTGAGTAGAATAGAAATGTCCTGGGTCAGATTCAGCCTGCGATTTTTACTTTGTCATGGCGTGTCCTTATAAATAGGTCTTTTTTCCCCTCCACCTGCGCCCATAAAAAACAGAAAATGGGACACTTGGGACTGGTACTAAAACAATTACATTAATGATTTTTTTCTTGCAGCTCAGAAATGCGTACCTGCTCACATTCAGAGTATAGGTGGCGTAACTGTATAGTTTTAAAATAATCGATTTAAGCAATAATGCCATGCTTAGCTGTTGAAATATTGCGAACAGCTAATCAAAGATTTGGAGAAACACCCCAGAGATATCATCAGCCAATCTAACACTGGTCAGCAAGCACTTCAAAACTGCACCAAAAATGTCAGTAGTCCACTGAGATAGGATTGGTTGTTTAAACTTCCATAGCTGTTACTAACGATGTTACCTTGGTATTCTACAACCTTTCTGCTGGCTGCATCACTGGCTATGTTTCCAGCAGTGGTCCCTGAGTGCAGTTTCTGCAGTCGATGTAGACTAACAGTGCTCTGGCAAAAAAGAAAGGTGAGTTTGCCCTGACAGCTTCATAAATTCAACTCCCCAAGATATATTAAGAGTGATGAATATATATTGGAATTCTGTAATCGTGGTAAATAAAACATACTCAACATACTCAATGCTATGTAACTTAACTTTATCTTACTGTGGAATGCATTTCTACGTGTGATTAAAATAACATTATTTGTTCTCCTGAATGGCAGTGACGTTGCATCATTCTAAAACCCTGTTAAAATCATACGCCCAGTATAAAATATTTGCTGTACATAGCAGAGGGGATATTTAGTGGGTTACTCTGCAATTCAAGTGGCATAAATTTTTCCTTTCATGCAATAAAGGTGCACAGTGTTTTATATATTGGAACAAAGAAACTGATCTTAAGTCTAATGGTTTTCTTTGATCTTCTGCAAGTTCTCTTTATTTTCCGGATATTTTCTCTGTGTTATTTTTGCTTTGTCATGACCTTTCTTTGGTCCACTTTCCCTCTTTTATTTTCTCCTCTCACAGTGTCTGTATGACTCAACTTTTGAAAATGGTGTGAATAAGCTCCCAAAAGAAGCTCTGTTACCGTGATCTTTTTACATTGTCATCAGATACAAACTTTACATATCATAGATTGATTCATATCACACAGTGTGAAATAAATGTTTGGCTTTTAATGACTATAATCTTTTAACCTGTAACTGAATTAAAAATAAATTGGCTTTTTATTTCGAGTCAAAATTGTGCTGTTTTTTTGTTGCCATACAACATATAGCCCATAAGAAGTCACCCTGGATACAGAATGGATGAAATATTATTTTTTTTCTACATTTCACTCATTTTAACATAGAAAGCTTGCACTGAAAAGTTTCTCTATTTGTAATGTGTTAGACTTTGAACAATTGCAAACTGTCCAAAGTTCAGATTTTTAAGTTTGCTGTGTATTTTTTTTTTCACATTAGAATGGTCCCGTATTTACAGGGACTTCAATGTTAAATTCGATTTTCAGGGATCTTCAATCATCTTTTCCAAGCTGTTTCAACACTGGTCCAGACAGAATTTTGTATGCCTTCCTCTGACTAGTGTTTGCGTGCACAGTTCTTATTTGCTCTCCTTCCACTACATGTGCAGACAGTAAAGTCTTGGAGTTTCTTGTTTTCAAGATTTTGTTAAAAGGGGGCCTCAGAGTGGCTCAGACAGCTAAGACACCCGTTCAAAGCACAGGCTGAGTAATACACATCAGAGCAAGGCTCACATCTGAGTTGGAATGATTGGGAATCCATAGCGGCAGAATACAGTTGGCTTTGTTCTGCTGGGGTAGGGTGAGTTTTGTCGGAAAGGTTTTCACTGTCGCGCCTCTCTCCACACCCTGACAGGTGAATCACACAGATAAGGTGAGAGAGATGCACCTACCCTCTGTTTAGTGTTTTCTGTCTTGGTGCACTGTTGGACTTGTAGTCTGAAAAAACAGTTGTGGTAGGTTTATGTGTGTATGGGAGGACTGTATTTGCTACATCTGATGAATGGGTGATGAATTGTCATGAGATGAGCCTAATGTATAAATGGTAATTACAAATGTTATGGGTGAAAAAGGGGCACAAACATACAAAGAAAAGCTTGGTAAAAGAAGCAAACAGAGGTCTGCTACCCATTACTTATAACAGGCCAGAAGGGGAGTACATGCAGAGGGTTATATTAGTTGAGTATTTCCCTGAAGCAGCCACTCCAGCCACAAAGCATGTAGTGTAAGTGATTTCTCAATGTGCAGAGAATCCCCAAATTCAGTTTAGGATGTGATGTCATAATGGCTCAGCCTCAGCGCATTGTTTACATGTGATAGAATGACTTTTCTGAGCCAGGGTCCAATCAAACACCTCATGTTGAATACAAGTGCAGAGTGGCAAGAGTGTGGAGGGCTAAATGATTCAGCAAGACCCTTTCCAAACATGTGGCTTGACACATGATATGAACAGGAAAGACTATCTCTGAAGTTTTTTCATCTTTTAATTATATTAAATGGTAAAGTGTGACAAAAAATGACTAGAAAAAACATGCAAGTACACAATCAGTTTAATACTACCTATGGTACACAGAGCAATATCATGTTTCACAAACAATGCCAGAGTTGAGATTGTATGGGGACTATGCTGATCTGATCAGACAGTGAAGACCTTTCATCTGACCTGAGGTCCCTAGGAGGGGATCTGATCACATCAAAGCTCCTCTGCACGCATCCAAAATGGTGGTTTGGAGGCTGTGTTAACACTGATGCCTTGCAATTTTCAGGATCTGAAATAGAACAGCATACTTTGTTAACAGCAGTCACTGTCAGCTGCCCTGTCCATGGCCCCTGTGTAGGTTTGACACAATAAGTATAGGTGGGCGCTTGCTTCAACAGAGGATAAAAAAGGATTTCCTTCCTTCATTGCAGAAAGCAGCAGTGTCTCATAGTTAGCAGCTCAGAAATAAGCTGAAAAATGTGTTTTATGGGATATTCATCTTGAAGGAGGTTTTTTTATATTGTGCATGACATATGGATTCTTTGTGGAAAAAGACAGAATGATCCCTCATGAGGTATTCTAAAGCCTCTTTATGTTCCTCTTATACAGTACATCTGCCATTCACCTGTGTGGGGTTTTCAGATATGGAGTTCTGCACAGCTGGAGGCCTCAGTTCCAAAGGCAATTCACAGTTTTCTCTCTTATGTAAACCTTTCACATAGCATTTTAATCTCAAGCTCTGTAAGTGACTGATAAAGGGTTGCAGTCTGGAGCTGTGGTCAATTTTAGGTAGGCTTATAAATGTTTTCATGGATATATTACCGTTATTGTCTTAAGTAGACAGTATTTGTGGTGGGAAATGTTGTACACAGGAGTAACGGTGTCAGTAATCAATAGGCGTGAGCATACTGATTAATAGCACACCTTGATGAATAAAGCAGTTTGAGCGTGAGATACAAACGGGATTAGATATCTGAAGGCACATCAGCCCGCTTATCCTCGACTTCTTACACATGACTGGAAAATTTTCTGTTGTCTGTACACAGAAAAACCACAACAGAGCTGTCTGTGCAGCAGTCATTTCAGTCTGCATTAGAAATAACCCAAAGGGCCAAATGCATCAAACCAGTTTTTTTCTGTGGTGGAGGATTTGGGGTTTTGCTGCCTGATCAAATCCATTGAAATCTGCCACACTTTACATAAACATCTGTAAAATATTGTCACCGTGTACATGCATTCATGTATATGTAATATTTCAGTGGTGACAGCAGACTTTTGGACCTCAGCCTAGTCTTCTATGTTCAAGTCTAACAGCACAGTGGAATACCTTGGATTCTGGGTTGCAAAAGGTAGTTTTATGTGCTTAGGAGTTCAACAGTCTGATCAACGCAGTCAAACCTAAACTATCAGGAGAATGCGTGGGATTCTACAATGGCTATCGTTAAAGATTAATGTGCCAATGTAGTCATTGTTATTTTATGTTACACGGTTAGTTTAAATTAGCTTTTGTTTGATATCTGCCTGCTTCCGCTCTGCAGTTGGAACCAATTTAATCTACTGGTAATGAAATAATTAGGGAGCTGGAAATTTCAGTTTTACAAATGTTTTCATTTGAAGCTTAATTAAATTTCTTGTACTCCATATCTTTCTTGAATTACTTTCTTGCACTGTTTACTACCTTCAGTTTGGGGACTGTGTTGCAGGGAAGAACGTGAAGCATAGCTATCAACGAATGTTTGTATTCTGCGCCAATGCTAATGATACAGGGCAGCAGAGTGACATAAGCATTACGTAGCGCCTTCATAAATGCTGTGTAAACTCGCCAGTCTTCATCTGCTGTCACCACGTGTCCAGTTAAACCAGTCATGTCCTAAGTGATTTTACCATTACATTTTGATGGAAAAACCATGTTTTATGTGGGTGTTGATGTTGCACTTTATGTGCCTATGTTGGTTGCCATAAGTGTTTTTAAATGCTTAAATAGTACTCTTGAAAGTGTTTTGTGGGTTTAATTAAGATGTTATGGTGTTCTTTTTAAAGACGCATAGAACACACTTGTAAGCAAGCATACTACATGAAACATTGCCATTTTGGGCTTGTGAAATGAGTCTTAGCTCTTGTATTGGTGTGCACCTAATATATGTAGCAGGGAAGTTATAGATGTGGCCTTTCTTCTGTTTGTTTACATGTGATGATTATGATGTCAGTAATGATAGAGATGATGTCGGTAGGTCCAGTGTCTACCTTAAGACTGGTCCCTTGGAGGACCACTGGTGAAGGGTCTCACTCTGCTGTCCCCTCCCCCCACTGTCTTACACAGGGAATGAAAGTGGAGCCAGACTACGTGAACCTGTCCCCCACGGAGGAGCTGGCGTTCCTGAGGTCGCGGGTTCAGGAGCTGGAGAGGGAAAAGGCCGAAATGGCTGCAGAGAATCAGCGGCTGAAGGACATGCTTGTGAACGGTGAGAGGGGGGGCGGGGGCGGTGGGGGGGGCATGGCTGAGCAGGGGGGGCCAGCCTGCGCTGTAGGGATGCTGTAAGAGTTTGCATGTTGTTAAGATATTATGTGCGCTCCACAGAAGAATCAATGCGGGAGTGCTGTGTGCAGACTGAAGACCTAGTTTTGGAGAAACACATTACCTATTCTTTCATATCAATAGTTCCTTTTTTTCTACTGGCAGATTCATGCATGGAAGTGTATTTTGTGGGAAATTTATCTGCATTGATTTTTTTATTATGACTTTTGTGTCTCGTTTATGCTGTGGCTACACTATCACAAATAACTGGGAGTGAGACTTGACTCTACAATCATTGGCCACAGACTTTGAAAGTCAGAAAAGGATAATGACACTAATTTAAAAAAGATTTAACTTAGGGGCATGTGTCCATTTGATCAATGTTTAAGATTATATCGTCCATAAAATGACTCCATTAAAATTCTGTATAATGTTGGCATGGATTCCTGTGTGGAGAACAAACTATTGATGAAGATGCCATATTTTCATAGCACATTCAAAACTTTGATGATTTAAAATATTTGTAAATATGATCAAGCTGTGTCATTTAAAAAGCTACAAAACTTTTTTTTTCAGACAGTATTTTATCAGGAAAATTGTAATATTTACTTTCCCAGGCTCAACCTAATGTCAGAGATGAGGTCTAGGAAGTCTAAACTTGCACTGATAGTCTGATTTAGCTGTATTACTGTACTTTTTACTCATCCGCCTCAGGATGTGATTACCGGACGCTCATCTGCTTCTCTCACTGTCTACACTACTAATTGATTCATTAATATGATAGCATGGTCTTCCTTTAAAATATTGTTTCAAATTATAACAATGACAGATGCTTTCATCAGTAAGATGGTAGTTTACAGTATTGATCATTGATCACTGATCATTCACATCAACTGATACTGTTGACACCTTGCCTAACATTAACCATTAAAAGTCCTGTTTAAAGCAAATTCAACTGTTTTATCTGTAGACCTCTAGCTAGAATCAGAGTGTCATGGGCAGTGTTGTCCTCCAGTTTGCTACCTGACAGAAGTATTTCCCTTACTGCTGAGTGCATCTGTCCCTGGTTTTCTCCTGCCTCATCAAATCTTTTTCCATCTCACTGTTCTGTTCTTTAAAATATATCACAAAACTTTCTGACTTATTTAAGTTTTGCACTGACACAACAGACAGCTGGCAGTAGTCTGCCACTAATGTCTGCTAACAGCTAGCTAGCTAATTTTGTCTGCGTTTGCTAAATATCTCCTGGGGAAACTGGCTGACCACGGCGAAGGTGAAGACCTGTAATGGTGTGTTTCATTATTTCACATTAAAAGCAAAAATTGCAGAGTGATGAGAAACAAATGATTCAGCTAACTTTTAATTGCTTTGACCTAGCTAGCTACCTCAGCTTCTTACTCTTGCGTCCTTCCTCCCACTGTGATGACAACAATCAGCCCTTAGAAGTAGTGCGTAAATGAAGACGTCTGGCCTCAGAACCGATCGCATCACTTATTGTTTGTTTTCCTGCCACAAGTTCGCTGCATGCAAGGGCAGATCCATTAATCTCTGTGTTTTATGGGTGGTTTATCTAATCATCTGTACCCAGTATGTGGCCATCCAGATAATGTAAAAATCGATGGATCTGTGCAAAGGGCCAGATCCAGCAGGCAACCTTGCTGTGTAACTGGGCCAAAACAATCAGAGCCAATTGGAAGTTTTTGGCTGTGTGAGTGGGCCTGAAAGCGTTTTATTGGGCGAGGGTGAAACTGGGAGATGCTGCCCCTAAGCCCAAATGCCACAGTGAATGAGACAAAACAATCAGATGCGCCTGGCCTTTCGCCACAAAATGGCTCACCCCCCCAGCCTAGTTGTGAGAATGTCAGTATCAGTGTATGCACTTTGCGCATGTTGTTTGTTTATGGAGTGATGTGATTAACTCTTCACCCTATTGGGTTGTGTGTGCTTGTCACTTTTCCTTGATTTTTCATTTCCTCTTTCCTTGATTGTTCCAGAGATTCCATCCCTTCTCTCTTCGATGAAGCAGACCATGTCTGTTTGCGCCACAAGAGGGAACAGCTCGGACTTCACACAGTCGCACTCCATGGTGGACGGCTCTGCCTTTACCCAGCCGATGTCAGCTGGCATGGGGAGAGCGGACGGCGTGGAGTTCATCCACACGGTCTCGGCCTGCGCCCGGAAGGCGGAGCATGTGGAGTTCATGCAGGTGTCGAACAGCGGCAGGAGGCCGGAAGGGGTGGAGTACATGCAGACGGTGCCGGCCAACATGGAGGACGACGGCGAGTACGTGGTGACAGACGAAGACGGCGGCGTGGTCTGCCCTGTGGTCATCACCGACGAGGACTGTCACACGTGCCCCAGCTCGGCCTGCAGCTCGCCAGACCTCCCTACCGCCAGGGACTGCTCGGAGATGGAGCACCTGCACGTGTCAGGGCGTGACCGTGCCCATGTAAGTCCGGTGATACTCCTTGGAGGGAAAGGACAAACATGGGGTTGGCAGATCTGCTGTTTTTTCTGGCTACTCAGCTTCAGCTAATTCCAGTCCTTTGTCCACATGTCTTAGCAGGCCTGGAGTAATTGTGCTTTGAATTTTCTGCAAGTAGAGGTACTTTCTCTCATAGCTGGATGGTTTCAATGCAAGTATCTATGGTGGACTCATACAATATGCACATAGGGTGACTTTTTGTCTGTATTTCTGCAGCAACGTTTCTTTCTTTCTCACTCATAAGCACACACATTAACTCTCGGTCACTGTTTCCATAGGTACGGCAGGTGGAGGTGTACCCGGGCTCCAGCGTCTTCTGCGAGGCACGGGCGTGGCACGCGGCGATTCAGGCGCAGTCTCCCACGGCGATGGCGCGGACGCTGCTCCTCGGCGTTTTTGACATGGACACCCTGCTGCACAGCAACCTGAGGGGAGGGCGGAGCAGGAGGCCCACCTTCCCAAATCACCGCGCAGGCCTTGACCCCCATAAGCTGGACGCCATCTACAGTACACTCGCCTTACTGCGTTCACTGTCCCGTGTGCTTCTCATGCTCATTCATGCATTCATCATACATTCTTATCTTCTCATTCTCAGTCATGTGTACACTCACTTTTCCAGTCCCTAACTCATTCATATGCATGTTACCTAATTCATTTACTCACTCACACTGTCATTCCTGCACTGTCTCTTTACTGTGCTATCCCCATGTAAACTAATAACACAGGAGGTTGTCCCGCTGCCTCGGATGAACCAGAGTGGATTAGGGCATTATGGGGAAGAACTGTGTATTCCTGCAGAGTTTTGTGCTGCTTGCATGTATCAAACGTGTCAAGTTGCAGCGTCAGTGCAATTCACGTCAAGGCAATCGATCCTTTTCAATTAATGCAGAACAGGCTGTAACACACGCATGCCAAACGAGCGCTGAGAAGGTTAACGCCGCTGCGGGGGCATTTCCGATCCAATAATCCATCCCCATTCATCATCATTTGTCGAGGCACTCTGACAGTGTTTGGCGGCGTCGGAAAATGGCTACTTTTCGCCATTGGCTTGTGTGTCTCCTTCACCAACTGTTGTTGTGGCTGTTCTTCCAGATGCCACCCTGGCGAAGTTCCCGCTGGCCAGGAAGGGACAGATAGGCACCGGGATCAACTCCAAGCTGTCGGAGATCAGATTCAAATCCAGGCGAGCCAGCCGGGAAAGGAGAGGATTATACACTTGTGAGGATTTAGATGTGAGAAAATTGTGAACAGAGGCCACGACATGTTTATCCTGTTATTTATTGATTCCTTTTTGTATTTTTTTTTAATTATTTATTTAATTTTATTATTTTTCATGTATTTGAAACATATCTTTATCCAAGGTGACTTATGGATCATTGGAAAGTGCAGTGCAGAAAACAAATTGTCACTAAGCAAGTACAATGTGGCCTGAAGCACAGAACTACCTAAAAGTTCACAGACTCATCTTATCTGAATACATCAAAAATCCTGAGGAGTAACAGAACTTCAATGTGAATCTTGGCCACAGGTAGCTGTTGACTGTCAGTACAGCTAAAAAAAATGGCAGATTTATGACTTACAGGTCTAAGTTCAACCAGCAGATTAAGGCAGATCCAAGTTGGAACACCCCATGTGCAGTCTGAAGCTGTTAGTCCTCAGAAGCCATCAAAAGATTGAGTTGCCCTGCTGTGCTGGTGGAAGTGGGGGGGCCATTCCACCACTAGGGGGCCAAGGCTGAGTGGGCCCTCAGTATAGAAACTCACAGTGGAGTGACAGAAGAAAAACAGTGGTGGAGCAGTAAGGAGCACCTTATAACCCGTGGGGAGAAATGAGAGAGGGGACAGTGTAGCTGAAGGCACACTATGCCCGTAGAGTTTCAGATGGATACCAACTATGATTCCCGAACAGTGGGGGTGAGATGAAGAGAGGGGTGTCCCTAGTATAGAAGTGGGTAGATAAGACCAGTCTGGCCACAGAGCTAGCCAGGAGGGAGGTTCAGTAATCCAGCTGAGATAACTCTAGGGCCTGGACCAACTGCTGAGTGGAGCTGGTAATAAGAAAGGCTGGTTTCTCCTGATGTTTTCCATAAAGAAGCAGCAGGTGCAGGTGAGGGTTGTGATGTCCTTGGAGGAGGAATGCAACCAAGGTTTTGCTGGTCTATGAGGGTGGGGTAGATGGGGTATCACGGTGTTGTTCTCCAGGGAGATGGTGAGGACCAGGACTGTTTCCTAAAGAGTCAAGCTGTGCTGGTTGGACAGTGGAAGTCTGATAGGAAACCATTGGGGAAACAAAAGGACAAAATTGACTGAAGGACAACAGGAACACCAGCTGAGGGTGATTCCCAAAGACACCTGGACATAACTCGCTGATGTGGGAGGAGTCCACCAGCCGTGGGAGAAGGCTGGCCTTCTCCTCTTCCAGGGCCCCTCGGAAAGCGGCGTGGTTTGGCCGGCAGCCAGATGATATTTTCTCCATCGATTTCTGCGATCCCCGGCGTTACCCACAGAGAGGTGCGGCGGGCGGCTCCATTACCATCCCTGATCCTCCTTCACCCACAGAGCGGAATGAGCATCAATCCTGCCCCGGAGGTGTCATCGCTCCCCCGACTAATGGATCTCCAGGCGCGAAACGCCTCGAGGACGGAGAAGGGGAAATTAATTTATCTTAATACGCTTAAACGGTATGAGATTTCTCAAGTGAACTGTGCCGAGAGGGGCTCTGATGTTGTAATGGGGAAGGGGATTGGGGGGAAGGGGGGGAGATTTTGGTGATTAAGTTGATTGTTGTCCTGGCGTGGAAGGGGGGGGCAAGGGGGCGGTGGGGGTGTCAGTGAGGTAATAGTCTGTGGGGTTTGGGGAGGGGGGGGTGCGCTTCTGTTGACGCTTTGCCGAACACAAAGAGACATTGACGCTATCGCTGTCACACACTCCAGAGGGACCAGTACAACCGTGACAGCGGGGCGACAGACAATGTGTCACCAGCACTCTCCTGACGACGGGGGACCAGGCTTCAGCGTGGAAGCATCACTCCGCGGCCCTGAATCAGAGGCAGCTACTGGCCGCGCCACGCTGGCCGGAGGGGCGTGCGGTGTTCTCTCTCGCACTCCAGTGGGCGGCTGCCTCCCTGCACCCCACCGCCCAGGCCTCGTTCCCCCGGAGCTCTCCCCTCCAGGGAGACAGCGGGGGTTGCCTTGGCACACATACGCCACGTGTCAAAAAACGTTTCTACCTTTGCATGTGTGATGAAAAACGTGCCAATAAAAGAGAGTTGTACGTCTTTGAAGGTCTGTTTCTCTCTGTCCTATTCTGTGACCCTCTGAGGTAACTGACATTTATGGAAAAGACCCTGCTATAAGTTACTTTAATGTGTCAGATGTTCCCGGTGTGGGGTGTATAGTTATGTAACATCCATATTGAATTCGTTGAGAATTCCCCAAGGACTTTCTGTTCTGACATTATGACCCAGTATCTTGTCCCTTATTGGATGCACATGTGAAAAAGAGCATAGTGTCTGATTTTTCTATCAATAGATCACAGGGATTAAGGTGATTATTTACTTGGAAAAATGTATTTCTGTTGGTAGGAATGAAAAAGTCTTGGAGTAGACTGTTCCTGTGACACCAGATTAATATACACAGGGCCCAGTACACAGACAGGGACCCTAAGGGAAGTACAGATCTTACTCTCATCTCACAGAAAGAAAAATGGGTTTTTCCATTTGATAGATTTGCCAGGTCTGGGGCAAGTTTCTCTTTTCACCCATCATTCCTCACTGGAAAGCATTGAGAAAATAATCAATTTAAAGAACTTGTAGAGATGTAAAGTAGCCACAGATAAGTTGTGATATGACCGATTTCAATATCGAAAATGGCCGACCAATGACGTTGCTCCAAAGCTTGGTCGCTCGTCGAACAGAGCCAATTGCTCAGATTTGCCGTGTGACCTCTGGAATGGAAAGAAGAAATTTTCAGCGAAATGGGTTTGCGCTCCCTGTCCGCGTAATTGATGTGGGAGTCAACGCCGACGCCTCCCCGCCGCAGAGCTTCGGCCGCCCGTAGCCGAGCTCCAGAAACAATCTTCCCCCGAGCCTCCCATCTGCTCCTCTGTCCCAGGAGTGCGCCACTGTCCCCAGCCCCGGAGCCCGCGATTTATCACCAGGAGAGCGGAGAGCCGGGGACTGGATCTTTGATTAGTTGCGCTCCGGGATAAAGACGTTTGGCTCCGGGAGGGACGCCGCGCTAGCTGGAGAACCGCGGGAGGTTGTATGTGTTGAGCATCAGAAGTCACGCAAGCCTGGTGACCTATCAGGGCAGGGGGATAAACCTCTCGACTCCGAAAAAGGGATGTGGATGATGGTCCTGTCTCTTAGCCCGATCTTGACCCCAAGGAGAGGTGCTCTCCCCCCACCTCACCCCGCCCCACCAAGGTGCGGAGACCCCAACCCGTAACCTTCCACGTGCACCTTGTGTCCGTCTCTGGAGACAGAGGCAGTCAAGCTGTCTCTTGGAGACAGAAAATTCCACACAGTCCCAGGGAGCTCGGTATTGATTCTCAGACCCGGGAGGGCCCGGCATCACCTTGGTCCAATTAATAATTTAATGAGTTATTTCGTTGTATTCCTGTCCATCCTCCTCCTGCCCCCATCTCCTGCTGTCTCAGCACAGGCAGCTGTTTCAGACAGGAGAGAAAACAATCCAACACGTCTGGCCTTTTGCCCCACAATCGATACGAGTCCTGATGTTTTCATTTATCTGCGTGAAACAAGATGTGCCCCCCGGTCAAAGGTGGACACACAGCGAGCCGGGACACGTCGTCAATAATCATTGAATGTCAGCAAAAAAAAAAAAAAAAATGGATGAAATAATAAATGGGGGGAAATAATGGCGCTGCCTCCCGAGAGTGAGAGAGAACTCGAGCAGACATCGCACAGCGAGAGGCTGTCTGGTGTGACGCACGGGGAGCGGCAGAAATCCGCTGTCGTAGGGTACGGCACAAAACATCACGCTGGTGCGAGGTGCATCACACTGCAACTATCTCAGTGTGTGGAATGGCTCAATGCAACGCTGACATTGGGTACAGCACACAGTAATGCAGACACAACATAAAGAGACCTGTAAAATCACAGCTGCTGTAAGTCTTGCTCTAGATCAACAGGTTCACCCAGGATCCAAACCCATGACCTATAGGGCCAGAGTCAAATGCTCTGTTAGACTGCAACCTGACGTAATAGACTTAAGTGGGGAGCAAAAAAAACCCCACATGTGTGGGCTTGTCTTCTCTTTTGATGAATATTCTGGCCTTCCTGTTGGCACAGTGGATGACTGGTGTCTGCTTTTCCTTGCATTTTTGCTCGAAGTGCTCCTCTCTTAAAGTTTGGGGAAGCAAACCCCTCTCACCAGTAGGTGGCAGACTAAGTCTGGTGCTTCCTTGGGGCAGACGGGGAGAGTGGACTGAGAGAGGAAAAGAGAAGATACACACACATACATAGCTGACCACACAGACTGGCACACAATAATATGATCGTACATGATGATTGACAGATGAATATTTATTTGGTTTTCTGTTTCCTTGCCTGGATGTCATTTTTATCTAGGTATGTTTTTATAAATTAAAGTTCATGCTGTTCTCGGTGAATGCGGATGTTTTGATCATAAGGATAACGAATGTCAGATAACATTAGTTAACATATTAACTAATGTACAGCATTTAACTGGTAAGCCCATTTTCATTTGTTTGTTATTTGTTTGTTTCCAGAAGAAAATACATATTTTTTGGACAAAGAATGGATGGGCTCTGCGATTACATGGCTTGGAAGTGCAATAACCAGCCCTGTTATGAAAAGGGTGACCAAACTTACAGCACTGAATTGCTCTGCTTCTTCCATTTTAACATGCAGCTCACCAGTTATTCCCTCTAATCCATCAGTATTTCAGTTAGACTCTTCATAATTCCATGAATTATGCAGGGACTATTTAAGACAAACGGTGGTAATTTATTTTAGCAGGAATTTAGTTAACGTGTCCTTTTTTACATGTGGCGACCTCATTTGCAAGTGTAATAGTATTAACGTATTCACCGCAATTATTGCTTTCTCTCATTAATTTTTCAAATACAAGGTCCAGGGGATCTCCATTAATCACAGCTGGATGGGAAAAGAGCTTGTCAAGACTGCCTAATCACTTCATGCAAAATAATTAAGAAGAAGGAGCCTGTGGATCAGAGTCTCTCTGTCCTGTGGAATCGGTCAGTTTACTAAATTTGTCAATTTGCCATAAAATGGGCCAGTTTATTACGGGATTATGGTCCTCTGGGACCGTTTTACTGGAGGGATTTAAGGAAGTGGAACCACAAAGAAAATGGGTAGAGTTTGGCAATTGTAGACCATGATTTAAAATTAAAAAAAAAAAAGAAAAAGAAGGATGAGAAGAATCACACGTTTTCGGAAAAGACCCTTTTGGTCCCCTTTTCCTGTTTCTTTTGGTGCAAGGGGAGAGGTTTTAATTCACGTCAGAGCCGTTCCTCTTCCTCTGTGGCAGGCTCCAGAAAGAAGATGGGGTTGGGGGGGCTAGGTTTGGGGGTAAGTGGAAAGAGTGCGTGTGAGAGAAGGGGACAAACCGACAGAGCAAGTGTGTGTGACACTGTGGGGATTTTTTTAATTTTTGAAAGATGGAAAAGCCTGTGTCCTGGGTTTCCACGCAGTTCCATGCCCGGTCTTCAGAAGGGAGCAGTGTTCTCACTCGCTCCCTTGCCTCTTTGTCCGCTGTCCTTGGCAGAGCTGCAAAGGGCCTCAGTCCCTTCTGTGTCATTCAAGGAGAAAGAATACGATATTGTCTTCATTAAGCGGCCCTTGTTTTAGGAAGCCCGGGCCCTGAGAAGGGGGCAGAGATGCTGGTTGGGGGGGAGGGCCGGGGTTGGGAGGGGGGTGGCAGGGGGGTGAGAGGGGCTGGCAGATGAGGGGGGACTGCACAGAATCTTCCAGTGAGAGGCTCTTTGTTTCCCCCCGTTTTATGGTTAGTTACTGTGGAGATTCATATTCAAATGGGCCGGGGTTGTGAATCGGCCGTTCACACGTTCTCAGGCACCCCGGACGCCCGTGATTATAGCTAATTACAATGACGAATGAAATCCCGAAAAAAGCCGTCTCAATCACATTGCCGCTCATGCATGAAGCTGCGCGGGCCTGCCAGCGGAGGTGCAAGGTTTTTTTTTTCCGGGGGACTGTGAAGAATGCCAGCGCTTTTTGGGGGTGGAGAGGGGGGGGGGCAGGGGTTGGGCTGGGTAAGTGCAGCGGTCGCCAAAATGAGCTCCAATTAATCACCGCACACTGCTGGTTCACAGGCGTCGCTGGTGTGGGCCTTACCGCCCCCTCTCCCCTCATCTCTGGATCCTGCGACATTAATGGACTCCCTGAGGAAGGTGTAAGGTTCTCTCAAGATGTCTCAAGCAGTTGCCAGTGCATCAGTGCAGTGCGGACAAGTGGCAAGACACTGAACCCTTTCAGACTCACCCTTTCAGGTACCTCAGGCTACTGCGGTTACTGTGTATGTGCTTAGTGGTCCTCCCAGAGATAGAAATACATGAAGTCTTTGTCTTGGTGACTGAGCATTGGTAGACCCCACCTTCACCTTTGCTGTAGGTTGTAGCAATCAATCACGAAGGAGATTAGGGCTGAAAGTTGCTCCTTAACATTGTGTGAGGGCATGACCCTGTGGCCACACTGTGAACATTGCACTGCTCCTCAGAAGAGGACAGGTCCTCACAGTGTCCTCTATTACACTGATTCTCAATCCTGCTCCTGGGGGCCCCCTGCTCTGCACGTTTTCCATCTTTCCCTGCTCTACCTACCTGACTGAACTCATCAGTGGCACTTTTGATAAGCTGAGCACACCTGATTTAATCAAGAGCATGTTAATCACACTAAGCAGGTGTGTTTGGAGCAAGGATAGATAGAAGATATGCAGGACAGTGGGCCTCCAGGAGTAGGATTGAGAAACACTGCTCTATTAGACAGGATCATCTTTGACTTAAAATCCAACTGGAAGCAATATGGTGGACAAAGGCCCAGCCAATCAAGTCAGCTCATTCGTGATTCCGTTTTAAGTCGAAGGACAATGGGCACATTCACAAATCATGACAATACAAAAAAAATCATCCATGAGGTCAGCTTCCAGACCTTCAGAAATAATAATAATAATAATAAGGTGAGTACTTCTTCCAGAAAGGTTATTAGTAATGGGAAAGACCTTGAGCGGGTCTTTTGTCTCTGAGGATGAATTGTCCTTTTGGCATCTGTTGATGTCACAGCCAGGCAGGCGGTGACGGCAGACGTTTTTTCGAGAGAAGCCCTGCCTGGCTGTGGTACACTCGGAAGTAATTGAATAAATAAATCAAAGAATAAATTGAAAAAATAACAGTCCCCGGATGAATACATGTTCCATTGCCGTGCGATACGCATCTGTTCAGGAAAGATGAATTTGACGTTCTGTCTTGCATGGTGCCCATGCGCTTGCACAAGCTACCTCCCATGATTTTTATCTGGGGCTGAAATAGGGATCGCAGTGTGACAGACTCAAAATGGCATCTTGAGGTTTATGGCGGCATTCCTTTCTCCCTGTGTGCCTCAGCGCTGTCCGCCCCTGAGGGATTCGGTCATTACAATAGGGATTGATAATAAAACTGTCAGTAATAATAAGAGCGACAATACTAGGGGCAGCCTCATCTGACCCCCCGGTGCCATTGTGTTTACTCAAGGCCCTGTGTCTGTCGGCCGTTCCCTCCACTTGCGGGGGCAGAGAGGTCTTTGAGGTTTAGATGTATGTAGAATGAAATGAACTCTTCAATGAAGTCAACATTATAGAGATTTCTACTGCTGGACCATTCCCAGTGACCGCTGACTGGGCTGCTGCACAATGATTGGGCAAAGACGGGGCCCCCCCACTGCACCTCAATATCCCAGAGTCTAATCTTGTTACTAGGTCAGGGATCTGGCAGTTAGGAAGCATGATATTTGTACAAATCCCATACAAATAAAACTTGACTAAATGAGCCACATTCTCAAGAGATTTCCTGAGCCCCAAAAGTCACTTAAGGTGTCCCTTTTGTAAAAGAAAGTTCCAGAATGAAAAAAAATGTTCCAGCCAGGAATTTGTGTGTGTGTGTGGATTAGAGTTTATCGCTCTCTTTCACAGACATGCTGCGTGTTCACAGGCATCAGTTTGAAGCAGGCACTGTGCAACTCCACGCACACGTGCAGCAATATGGTAATCTGTGTCCACGATCAGTCAGTCGTGATGAAATGTAGGGCGTCCGCGTGGCAACCCTCTTTGAAGTGACGCCGGTGAACGAACGCTTGGCCCAGCGTCCCCGTCCCCCCCCCCCACGCGGCCTGCGTTTGATCCCTCGGATCGCTACTTTCATTGCGCCCCGTCTTCGTTCCGAGAAGGATGGTATCTCGCCGCGGCGATGCGATGACAGCGATGGCTGACACGCCCGTTGACGAGCTGTGAACCGCCGCGGCTCCTCGCAAAAAAGGCAGCTTTTGAGGACATACTTACAGAATGCATACGTTTACATAATCTGTACGCCTGTTTCGTGTGAAAAGTCACATGTTGGAGGTAGCGCGGTACCTATAATGTGACATATCCAGCTTACACTTCTGATGTTGTGTATATTTATCATCAAAGCAAAACACTGTTAAGAAATGCTCTCTTTTGGTCCAGTTGCACAGACTGCTACATGAAGATCTGTTGCTTTATTATTTTAAGATTATGAATGAATAGAAATTCATGACAAATAGAAACAGTCCAAATATCTTTGTTAAAGCAAAACATCTTTGTTTCCGGCCGCTCCCTTCCTCAGTATCTCTCCTTCATCTACCCCACCTTAACCCCTGGGAGTATCGCTCACACTGAAGGGTTCCGCATATGTCTTTGTTTAAGCTAATGAATTACTTCAAGTCCATAGATGGTCAACTGTAAAGACTGTCCTCCTACATTTGCCACTCCTTTATGATCTAATTCAAACACAAAAAAACAGTTTGGGTGCTGTATATATATCGTAATATTACATTACACTCCTCCTAATATTGGATCATAGTTCTTCAAGGGACATGACTCCAGGCTTCTTACCGTCTCCTGGCTTTGCCTCCCTACACAGAACAGCGGAGAGATAAGGAGAAATGTACAGAGACAACAGGAGCTGGCAGCCAAAACACAGGCTGGAGATGGTATCAGCAGAGAAACCTGGATCACCTGGGGCAAGAGAAAAAGGGGGAGACAGAGAGAGAGAGGGAGTGAGCAGTGTTAGCTCAGAGGAATGGGCCCGCCCGCTGAATCTCTGGTGCTTAACTGACTGCAGTGTGTGGCCATCTTTCATTCCACAGCATGCCTCTAGAATCGAAATGAAGCCATATACCACCGGATCACACCAAAACCCGCATTTATTTTTGCAGTAAAACCCGACCCAGACGCTCTGTTAACAGAATGTCGAACGTTCCGTAGATGTGAAGGCACCTGTTGATCTCTGCGGGGGATGCCCGTGGGTGCTGGACGCAACCGGCCTGCAGGGGGCAGCAGCAGTGTGCTGGCCCCATGTTGTGAGAGACTCCACATGCTTGCCTCCCTCGTCTTCCCTTTCCTCCCTCACTCATAAGGCCTTCTGAAAGGAAGGGAGATGGGGTAGGTGCCACTGGCAGAGAAAACATCTACCATTTCCTCTCTTTTTTTTTCAGATATAGATTTGTTTGCCAGCCCCGGGAGTGCTTGGGGCTTGCGGTGCCCAGAGACGGGATTAAGTTATCGCCTTGAGATCGGGCAGATAAACCCAACAAGAGGCATGTTTCAGGATCAGCACGTCAGCAACAAAGGAGTCATACTCGCAGCAGAGGTACTGAGGGATTGAAGAGAGGCTGGGTGGGCACTTAGGATGCTCCATGACCACAATAACGTTTGTGTGTTTCAGCTACTATTTTCTCCTGATCTGTTCCACTTACCTTTCTTACAGCCCAGACCACAGTCCAACGACCACTAATGGCCTGAAGGCGTGGAATGAGCCTATGTAACGTTTGCATCATTGTAATCATGTCATCATAATCATCATAATCATCATAATCATCATCATCATCATCAGAAAGGATTTGTTGGCAACCAGGTTTCTCAGTCCTCTCTGATAATGACGAAAGAGTCCCAGTACAGCAGTGTGGAGGCATGGTTGGGCACATGTATTTGTAGTTACAAAGGTGCTAGTTCACATTTTGATTGGGGATTTGCTTTTGTGTCCTTGTGCAAGATAGTGTATCTGAAGCGCTTCTGTAAGTATGCATGACTGATATGGAATATGTACCCCCATGGAAGCCATCACAGAATAAGGGCAGTTGCTGAGCATATAAATAATCAAATCAATGTTTTGGGGTGTTTTTGGAAGGGGAGAGATGAGGGCATTGGGAAATAGACCCCCTGTTCATGTGAATTCCTTTCCAAACTTAGCAAACAGAGTTTCATAAGAGAACATTGTAATAGTAATGCCTCTGTGCTTCTTGGCTGTAGCGTAGGCAACACTGCTTGACCAGTTCATACAAAATGACATATAAAATCTCCAATGCTCGCTCTCATGATAACTTTAAATGTAACTTTAATGTACTTACAGCAGACACAACCATCAAACAAGAGGTAATCTTTTTACCTATATTAGTCCAAGAAAAAAATATTTTAGTACCAGATATTTGACCTTGCCCTAAATATTAAACAAGCTGGAGATAACTTCTTTCAAAAAACACTTGATATAAAAAACTTGATGAAAAAATACTTAATTCTTCCAGTAAACAATTTAAATTATTTTCTTTATTTACATTAATATAATTTGTTTTTAGTCTTTTGATTTTGATGTGTGAACAATTTGTATGGTTTTATCTGCTAATTGCTTTCTATCCTTAGAGGACTAAAATGGAAAAAAGTGTTTTTTTGTGTTACCCCCAGCAATGTTTCATATCTGTAAAACATCTATATTATAAATCTATATATGCATATATAAAAAATCTAGCTGTCCTAAAAGAGTAAGCGGTGCTTGGCAGTTGTTACACAGCCAGCACATGATGTTTTCGTTACAATTGTTACAATGTTACATCAATGTTGTCACAGTATTATCTGTTAGCTGGGTACTAACTCTGATGCCCCTTCGGATGTTTTGGATTTGTTTTGTGCTTGGCTGTGTCTGTACCTCATGTTTAATTTTTCAGGCCACCCAACATTCTCGACTCTCCTGACTAGCACATAGGTTTGTACTTCCTATTGGAGCTCTTATCTTCTATTCCTCATGAGTAGTGTAGTAATGTTTTTACAGACAAGAACAAAGCGGTTAAAGATGAATTTCAGTCTTGCTTTAGTGGTTTATGGGAAACTTTTCAATTTCATGGAGAATTGGTAGAGCCGGTTCAATCAATCAATGAGGTTTACAGCTGGTGACAAAGTGTCTCTTTTAATCAGCATATTACAAAACTGCGCTCACGGTGACAGCAACATTTGTGTTAGTGATTTACCTCTGTGTGTTGGATCCTGGCTTCTCTGGGTGGCTAAGTGTCTAGGGCCAGGCCTCAATACAATCTGAAAGGCAAATCAATATGTAGTCCATGTTATTTTCCACAAAGGAGTGCTCTGAATATTCACCAAAATCACTCTGGGTTCCAGGCTGTGCTGGCTAAGGACAGTGTGGGAGGGAAACATTTGGGGTATGAGAAATGAGAGGCGTGGGGATAGAGAGAAGGGAGAGAGAGAATGAGCGAAAGGAGGAGGAGGAGGAGGAGGAGGGGGGGGGGGGTTATCTGGCTCCAAACCCAACTCTACTGCTGCTTGGCCAGAGCTTTGCGGTGTTCTCATTCTACGTGACCGGGAGACAAATGCCAAAAGCACAAAACAGGGAGGACATTTGCTTTTTAGTGAGCAGGTGCACAACTGCGAGCCCGTTGGGGCGCGGGGAGAGAATGCAGCAGCGGGGCCCTAGGAGAGCGCTGCGCCGGCGGAGGACTTTAAGGGAGCGCTTGATTTACAGCTGAAACCCACGGCCCGGGCCAAGCGCCGTTCTGCTGACGCACAGCTGATTACACAAAGTAGCACTTAGCAAAGCAGCGCCCACCTCCGTTCGACCGCGCACCGGCGGGACAGCGGGAGCCTCTCCTCGCCCCAGCGTAATGGAGGGAGGGGGAAACTTTTAATTCGGGACGTCTCAGCGGACCGCATTTACCGGGCTCCGCGTAAAGATCGCGCCGCGTCATTCGTAAACCGGTCATTAGCGCTCCTCGGGCTAGCGTAGCTCCATTCGTCATCCTTCGCGAGCTTTTCCCTCGGCCGCTTATCACCGCCGACACCCAAGGTCATAAGGCATCCTTTCCCCTGGTGAAAACATGTCACGCTCAAAGGCAGTTTATGTCAGTTATAATAAGCAGCTGCAAATGTTTATAAACAGTTGTGAATGCCATTCAGTAGTCCTCTGAATGTTAATGAAGGCCTAGGAGTGCCGCTATGTCATGTCATAGGTATGTAGCTTGTATCTCTCTTGAATAACTTGAGCGCCTCTGCCACACTAAGTACATGATTACATGACCCGTGTCACAAAGGAAGCTGACACTTACAACTTGCACATTACTCATTATTATTTTTGAAAGCTTAAAATTAAATCAGAACAAAAGCAGCACCCCATCCATCCACAACCCCCCCTCCCAGAGTACGGGGGAGGATCATTTTCATCATTTTTGCAATAATGTTTTACATAAATGTTCAAAAATGTGGATAAATAGTAAAACTATACTCTGTGTCATTGTACATTGTTGTACATACCTAGATTTTTTTCCAAATTAGAATATCATTTCTTTCTTTCCTCATCAGCTCCAGGGAATCATTGAAAGGAAAAACAAAGCATCTAGCACTCTGCGAAATGTGCAGTGAGCAAAAATGCTCTAAAAATCTTTTTTAAAAATGTTTCTTTTCCCCATGTGTATTCCCATGCAGTATCTGAGAGTTATACGCTGTTCTTGAGAGGACGGAGAGAACGAGCAAAAATTGTGAAAAAATGGCTGGGGGGAGGAGCTAAGAGGTCCAAAGTGTAATTGTTATGTGTGCTTACAGAAGACCCCATACCGGCGTGACATTTTGTCAGTGTGAGGTTTGAAGAGAGGTTGTTTGTAAGAATGGACTCCCATGTTCTAACCCAATTACAGAGAACAGCTGAAGAACAGATTGGGGGGAAGGATGGGATTTTTTTTTGATATTTCTCAGGCCTCAATTTAATCAATCTGTAAACCCTGTGTGGGCCATGTTGTTCTGTTCAGAATCCATTCACCTGTCAGAGTGCATTAGCGAAGAGCTTCATCACGGAATCCTAAAGAGGCATTCTGATTCTCTCTGATGTTTCGAGCTAACCAAATCAATTCTATCTCTTAGAGAGGTAAAAATGTAATTACATTTTTGTTTGATTGTTGTTGCTGCTCATTTAAATGACAATGATATATATATTGCCATACTGACTGCAAGTAAACAAGTTTCCCTGGGGGCTTGTAAAAGGCCTTTCGTTCAGCCCCGGTGTCACACACACACGTGCGTGCACACATACACACACACACACACACACACACACACCCACCCAGTTGCAACTGATAATAATAGGAGAAAAGGGCAAATCAATCAGTATTCTCTTGGTGGTTGTAAAAAAATGAGAGAGATATCAGAGTTTGTTCAGGTGAGCTGTTTGACATGCAAATAGAATTTGAAATGATTTCCTGTAGTACACGTCATTTCAGCAATCATTTCCATCTGCGTTATTTTAGAAGCAGGGCAAGCTCCAGGTTTTCGTGGGGCTTTTAGTGGGACTTCGGTTGGGATCCTGCCTGACATACAGAGCAGGGTAAGGAGGGGAGGGGGCTCGCAGAACAGTCACATAGCAACAGCCCTAAATATAACAGTGAACATGTCACTCTGGTCATGCTTTTTTAATACGTAACAATTTCATACGCTTGCCACTTCTTGTTGGGAGGTCGGATGGTGTATAGATAATCTTAAGCTCATAGGACTAGCTTGCATCAATGAAGTAGAATTTCATTTCTGAAAAAAAATGAAGTGAGGATATTGGCCAAATACCATATGGGCCCAATTATGCAGTTTTTTCTACCCAAAATGTACATATAAGAAATGCAACATTCCCCATATCCACAGAGGGGCCAAAATTGCTAATGCTAATGCTAGATGGTAGATGCTGGCACCATTGCCTAAAGCATTGCCACTGGATAGACCGTGCATTCAGCAGAATTGACTGACTGGGTCCAAAATTTCACAGTAGCATACTGCATACTAGCATGTTAAGTAGTACATATTCTCTGCTAAATGTTTTAGTATGTATTGATAAATGTGCAAGTATATAGTTTGCATCAGTTGTGAATGTATTTCTGCATCTTATTTGAAGTTCCAAATGATGATCCAGAGAAACCCTATGCAATTTAACTAAACTTAGACAATCCTATAAACCTACACAAACCTATAAAAAAACACCTTAACATTTCCTTTCCGCATCACTTGTTTATGGAATTCTTCCTCCACTTCATCTCCCCCTTTCGTGTCCTTGTTTATGATGTCCACACAGGGGGTGAACAACCTCGGCCGGTGGCCAAGTGTGATCCCCTTGTTGGACACAGCTAGAGACACAGGAATTCAGTGCACTCTAGTGAATTTGTAGCGTATAATTAAGTGAAGTGAGAGCCTGACGCATAGCAAAATTTCCTGATACCGTTGCTTTTGAAGCTAACTGCCTGACTGACATCTTTTCTTGGTGTTGGTTTTTTGGTTAGGTTCATTTGAAGATCCCGTGAGATCATTCCCTTTGCCCCCCCCATATTGTCGCCGGTTGGGTGGCGCCCTCATTCTGTTCAGACAAGCTTCTCCCTGACCAAGCCAGCATGACATCATCAGGTAAACTCCGCTCACCACACATGGCACTCTGCTAATATCCTGGTATGATAATTAATGTTTTTTTTTTGTCAGGAAGAGCAGACTTCTAAGCTCCCATGCAACCCTCAAAGTCTCAGGACTGGAAGTCGGTGCACACACACACACACACACACACACACAAAGACATACACATTCCCACACACATATGCATACACGTCAGCTCTCTGTCTCCCACACACACACACACACACACACACACACACACAAAGACATACACATTCCCACACACATATGCATACACATCAACTCTCTGTCTCACACATGCACACACACACACACACACACACACACACACACAAAAAGACATTCCCACACACATATGCATACACGTCAGCTCTCTGTCTCCCACACACACACACACACACAAAGACATACACATTCCCACACACATATGCATACACATCAACTCTCTGTCTCACACACGCACACACACACACACACACACACAAAGACATACACATTCCCAAACACATATGCATACACGTCAGCTCTCTGTCTCCCACACGCACACACACACACACATACATGCATGCACCCCATTTCTCTGTCACACACAGTTTTTCTCACACACTGCTCACGCATACATACATGCCCAGGCATACACACACAGTGTCATGTGGTCTGTAGGATCTCACCAGGGTTAGGGATTGTGCTGATTGCGCTGTGCATCCCACGGGCTGGAGAGGCTGAGCAGCGGGACTCAAGAGTTAGGCAGGGGTTACGGAAGGGCGCAGGTGTTGAGACACAGATAATAGCGGGCCATACAGTAGATGATAGAGTAGCACCAGGAACAGAGGGACCAAAACATATACATAAACACGACCGTGACTCATATTTTGAAGCGATGCGAGGAACGAACACGTCTGCTGTGCTTTTAAAGGCCTTTTCTTGAGTCCTCTTAATGTCTGCTATTAAGTAGAGTGCAAATAAAGGACTGAGTGCTGCTGACACACAACAACAGCTCTGTGTTTTTTTCTCCTTTCTATAGGCATCCCTTCATAATCACTGTGCAGTGGTGCTGGACAATGATCTGCTGTCACGTCTAATGCTAACGCTATTGTGAGGGAAGAACACGGCAGCCCTTCGCCGCACTGAGCAGGTAGACCGAGCCCCAGTTAAGTGGAACGAAATCATTCAATACAACTACTTCTCTCAGGCCCTTAGTTTTTTATTTGTAAGAATCGTCTAACCTCAAATATCCAGGAGAATAATTAGACGTTAGTCACTCCGAGGCAGTCGCGCCGCCGCGTTCAGGCATGTGAGCAGACCGCGGGCCTTCTGAAAGAGCTTATTTTCGGGTGGGGGGGGGGAGCAAGAGAGAGAGACGGGTGCAACATCGCGGTAGAGAAGAGCGGTGATGAGACAGACGGAGCGGAGACGGGACAGGAGACAGGCCCGAGGGGGGAAAGCGACTGGATTCGCGGCCTCACGTCTCCGTGACAATATCGAGCGGCATCAGACGCGCGCTGCGTGATATGCCAAGTGGCGGAAGAGGACTCGCATCTCCGTCGCGCTGATCAATTTTCTTTCTTTCTTTTCTTTCTTTTTTTTTTTTTTAATGCCGCTGGCATTCTCCCTTCCGCCGTGTGTTTCTCATACAATATTAACTTGGAATAATGCCACCCTTCCTGTCGAGGCTTATGTTCGTTCTCTCAAATCCAACAGTTGTATTTAGGATAAGGCTGTGTTTGGGTAAACTCGGCCCGGGTTTTTTTGTTTTGTTTTGTTTTGTTTCACAGTCTGTTCGCAGGCTGGGATCAGGTGATCCGTGTATCTGACCTGGATCTGTGGCAGACCGGGCCATCAGCAGCAAGCAGCGGTGAAGCTGCCAAGTCGATCTCACACTGTTCTGCCGCGACCCACACGCTCTATAAGCAAGGTCTTCTTTGCGGTGGGTGGAGCTGTTGGCAGATTCGTGCCACCTGTGGTCATTTGCTCCTCTCAAGGTAGGCGTATGATGTGATGATCATCCATTCGCCCGCATCACGCATGACACATTTAGGTCATGTCCCCCCTCTCAGAGGCCCCCAAAAATCAAAGCCCGAGAACCCAACGTTCCCTTTCAAAGCGAGAGGAAGGACAGAAGTGGGACACGTCTGGAGGCGTGCGGCCTCGCTCGAGTCCACGAATTCCCAAGGATTCAAAGCAATCGTCCGTGAATTCACAGGGAAAGCTGTCAGCATGACAACAGAGGTCAAACACCTGCATATCTCTGGTTTAATTTTCATCAACCATCCAGTCCACGGGGTGACCTTGTCGTGCGTGCAGCTGATGTTTTTTAAGGTCTCTTCCCTAATCAATATTTCATAATCAATGTTTTTTTATGCCTGTCTGAAATTTCAAGACCCCTCTCGGGTAATAAGTGCATTTTAATGATCAGGTGGAATGATCAGTAAATCAATGTCTTTGTGACACGCAAAGAGGGTTAGGGCAGATAAGAGGAAAGGCAGTGCTTGCAGGCAATAAAGCACCAAAATGCATGATGAACCCTAACAGGAAATATTTGCATGTCTCCGTGAATCACTTGCAACAATTCATGCATGATAGCCACCGTGTTTCTGTACCAGAACCGCATAGCATATGTAATTCCTTAGGCTTGAGGCTACTAATGGATTCCTGCCATGCCAGTATTGAAACAGGCAAGCAATATGCCAGAAACAAAACCAAGCTGGGTGATCCTACAGGGAAAACTGCAAAAGCTGGGGGAATGTAGAAGACACTATTGACTATTCAGTAGATATGAATTTCCATACAATGCAGATGTACCTATTGAAGAATAGGGAAGTTTGCCATTTGACGTGAATATGGGGTTACTAACCTTTGGCTTGGAGTGTGATGAAGGGATCGCACCTGGCCATAAGTAGGAGGTTGTTTACCCTCCCATTGTGACGTTATAAACAGGAAAAGAGGCAGAGATGGAATGGAAGGGGGGTTACGTGACACAGAAAGGAAGTGGTGAATGGGACTTTTACACTATTATATATTATCGGTTCATCTAGGTTTGGTTAATTGCACAGGGATTGTTTTCAAATTCTCCTGAATCCTCATTTGGAACTTAAATAATGCAACTGTATTTTTTTACATTGGACAAACTGGTAGGATGACATACTGTATTAAGGAAACCATGACAGAAAAAAACAAAAAGAACAGAGTTTGTGACATTCTGAATTGATGAATATGAGCCAGATCATTTGGGAAGTAAAGAATATCATGTTTGATTTTGTACCTGCAGGGGGCAATGACATGCTTTCAAGGCATTACTTCTGTCCAGTGAGGATTTGGTGAATGGATGGTGACACCGATGCTCTTGAGGCTGCAGGGGTCCATATTTGTGTTAACATGGAGCCAACCCCCACACACCACACCCCACCCCCCCTTTGATCATAAGTAGCCTTCATCTCATCCTTGAGGAAAACACTCTTCTGTTTGAAGTGTGGATTTGGCCTTAGTCCAGTAGTGCACTGATCAGCAAGTCTGCTCAGTCCAAAAGAGGACTAGCATTCTGCACATTGTCACAGAGTGCCTCTGTTTTGGGGAGCAGGTACCTAGTAGCCAAGAAGAGCCTGATGAAGGTTCATCAGGAGGCACACCAGAACTTAGACAGGGCAAACCAGTGGCCCCATAAAGCTTAGTCTGGGAAACCTTTGAGCCTTTGTGAGGGTGATGGAGGAAATAGCCATCCTAAAACTCACATTGATGCCAAATAAGCACAAAAACATCCCTTCTGAAGCACTTTTTAGCCCTTGTTGAACAGCATTTAATCCATTTAGACTTTTCGCATTTGATTGGCTTTCTGCTTGCATCTTATTTGCCAGTATTTATAGTGTAAATTTTCAACAGTGCAGAGGCTGTGCTTCTGTCCAATTTCAGCCCCGAAATGGCGCTGTGTGCCAGTTTTTACGACGTCGTTCCGCGGGAAACCTGCGCAGACTTGCAAACAGGCACCGAAAACCGAGCGCTGTGTGGCTCATCCCAACGGCCCCTTCCCATGGCCCCCTCAATCAATCACAATGAAAGCCCATACCCCCACAACCCTCTCCCCAGTAAACAATTTTCTTTTGCCAAGCAAATGGAGAGAGAGCGAGCAGAACGACTCAGGAGGAAACAGAGAAACAACCCAATTATCCCTGGCAAGGACGACACCTCTGTCTATTTCTGTGGCATTTTTTTCCCCTTATGTGTCACGCTGTCCGTTTTTCCATCATGCCCCTGTCCAAGATTGCTGTGCTCCTGATATCCCATTGTGTCCTTTCCCAGAGTGCCATGCTTCTTTTCCACCATCCCCTTTCTCAGGGTGCCCTGCTTCTAATATCCCGTCATCCCCTTTCTCAGAGTGCCCTGCTTCTAATATCCCACCATCCCCTTTCACAGAGCGCCGTGCTTCTAATTTCCCATCATCCCTTTTGCTCAGTGCCATACTTCTAATTTCCCATCATCCTCTTTGCTCACTGCCATGCTTATAATATCCCATCATCCCATCTCTCAGAGTGCAGTGCCTCTAATTTCCCATCATCCCTTTGGCAATAGTGGTTGTCTTTTGATGTCTCATCATGGTCCTTCCCAAGACTACTTTACCTCTGATTTTCCATCAAGACCTGCCAAGCCTGTGCGTCTGGTGATCACCAAGTCACTGCTGCTATAGATTGGGCAATTACATTACATGACCTATTTGCTTAGTTAGATGACCTTTTCCAGGGTGAATTACATAGATTACATGCTTACACATCATCCATTTGTACAGCCAGATTTTAACCGAATCAGTTCAGGGTAATCACCTTGCTCAACGGCAAAACAGTCCCAGGATTCAAATCTACAGCCTCCTGGTTACACGCCAACTCCCCTAACCCCTACGCCACAATGCTGCCTGCAGTATAATTTTCCTGCAGTGTACGATGCACTGCAGGGGGGGAGCCCAGCTGAGAGCATGCGGCCCAGGGAATACATCTATAAAAACTGTTATCAGCCCCCTCTATATATGTGAGACTATTTGAAGCACATAATGAACACGACTCTAGGAAGCCATCCCTCTGAGTTTTCCTCAAACCGCACAAAGAAGAAAAGCTGTAAAAATAGGTGGCCTCAGGCACATCAACAGGGATTCCTAATAAGAAATATTGATTTCTCTGCTTCTTTAAATGGTCCAGAACTGTTGGCTCTCGGAAACACGCTGTAACGTTTAAAGAGCGTTTGTGTAACCGTCGGCTGCGGCACATGCCACGCAGTGTGCAGATTTGTCTCAAGGAAAGTCACAGTGAGAGGGGTGTTGGGGGAGTACAGGGAGAAATACCATTCATCCCACAGTTTAACCCTATGCTCTCTGCCGGGAGAAACAAGTGCATAACCCGTTGTGACATCACAACAGCAGCCATGATGATGTCATGCCACCCCCACATCATCAATGAATCCTATCTGAATGTGTGCGTAAAGATTCCATTACCACAGATGGTGATAAGATTCCCTCATGATATTCGTTACCTAAGATATGTAATCACATTCAGGTCAATGCTTCATGCTTGACTGGCAGCATATGTGTCAGCCGTAGTGGAGGGTAAAGTGACATGCCTTGCACATTCACTACTGGCTTTCTTTGATTTTTAGAATGTTTCATGCTTGCTTCCTTGCATTTTTAAACAGTGAATTCTAAGAGTGCAGCCAGTACTGCTTCTGCTAGCGACACTGTTTATGCTGTTTACACTACACTTCCACAAGCCACACCCTCCTGCTCTCTGGTTGGCTCAATGGTTAAAGGGTCTTTGCTGATGCGTGCAGGGTGAGGAAAGGTGGCACATATTATTGGTCCTGGGTGTCCAGCCTTAAATGTACCCATTGATTTGGGGTCAGGGCAGAAACAGATTATTAAAAAGTAAGGAATGATTCTTTAGTGCTAAAATATGAGCCCTGGCGCGTATGTGGTACCAGGCTGGAATATCATGCGTTTTGTCTCAGACAAAGAGAGAGAGACAGAGAGAATACGGATAAAGACCTTTATCCAAACAGGCCCTGTCCTCTGATGCTGCCCATGAAACGATGTTTTTGTCTCCTGACCTTGTGCACACACGGTCAGCCTCCGGTACAGTCCGTGACTTGTTCCTGGAGAATGTATCTCTACAAAAATGCGCCATTGTTGGGGGGAATGAGAGGACAATGGCCGCTCCTCCCACCGATGCCCACACAATGCCAGCCGGGCGCTCTCTCCACCTGATAATAATGCTTAACCCCCCTCCTCAGCCGCCGGACGGATAAGAAGGCGATTGTCCCTTTGTCCGTCACGTGGAATCATGGAGTGATTGTTCCCTCTCAGGAGAATGGTGTGGGAGGCGCTGCGCTGGAGGTGTAGCTTGCAGAATGGATATTCACTCCAGCGCACATATTTTTCTTAGCCGCTACAAAAGAACTCACAGTTTGTTCGGGCTGGCACGCCAAAGGCCGTACGATCCCTCAATAAATAAACGCACACAGCAAATGTTAACAGTGTATTAGCATGAAAAACATGGGAGAATGATGCGCCTTTGTCCCTCAGACCGCGTGAGGGATTTCAAAAGGCAACAGAGGGGGAGGGGATGCAGGGCTGTTTTCGTTTTAAAAGTAAAAGAAAAACACCTTTCCCCTATCATCATAGACACACACACACACACAAATACACACACAAAGATACACTTTCTATGCCTCTATCACTCTATATTTCTCTCTGTCACGCTTTCTGTTTTGCATGAACCATTGTGGCCTGACGGAGAATAGCGGGCTTGTTCTGACCCCCAGAGCGGGGCGGCCAGCGGGCATAGACGAGCGATTGTCCGCACGCAGGGACGTATGTCTTGTCCTTCTCGGTTCCACTGGTGCGCTGGTACCGACTTGGCCGGCTTGAATCGAGGCTGCGACGGGGCCTGTCGGGGGAATCAATGGGCCGGGGGACTGCAGGTCCAGCACGCTGACACAAACAGGCCACTGACAGGGCCCGGGTTTACACCTCCCCTGTCTCTCCGTGCCCCGCTTCTCAAAAGGGGTATTTATCTACAGCGGGATCGGCGGACAGAGGAAGATCTCATACCCCCCCTCTCGTCTCTCTCTCTCTTTCCTGCCATCTCTTTCTCTGTCTCCCTCACCTGCTGTGAGTTACCCAGTGATGTCTGTGTGCAGTGTGCGTATCTGTGTGTGCGTGCCTGTGTGTGAGTGCGTGTGTGTGTGTGTGTGTGTGTGTGTGTGTGTGTGAGTACATGAACGTGTGTATGTGTGCGCATGTGAGCATGTATGCATGTGTGTGCCTATGTATGTTTGTCTGTATGTCTGTGTGAGTGCGTGTTTCTGTGTGCCTGTCCAGTGGAGTTTCTCAACAGCTGAAATGACATCCTTCTAAAAACATGCATTGGTTATTCTGATTCCATAAAACAACAATTCATGAAGTGTATAGGTCATGCCTATAGAACTGTATATTAAAAACACATTAATCAAAGACTGGAAAACAGATACACAACATTAGAAACAGTACAGTAAATTTGAATCTATATTTTGTGTCATCTGGTGTGCAAGTCCTGCATATTTCACATAATATAATATAATATAATATAATATAATATAATATAATATAATATAATATAATGAGACATGTAAGCATTTAACTACATATTGCTTTACATCTTTAGGGGTTTTATTTAGATGATATATTTTAAACCACGTCTCTGTTTTCCCGGTGTAACGCTGCAGGATCATAAAACAGACTGAAGTGGCATGACTCACAGAGTCCATCCTCACACCTGCACCCCAGTCTCTCAGCCACTCACCCCCACCCCCCCCCCCCACCTCACTCCCGCTCCCGTCTGACTGCGAGGAGAGAAACATGACGCACTTCAGACAGCTTTATGGCAGCTTTCACACACCCTCCTCACATCTCCTAATGGCCTGGAAAGGTGTTAATGTGTTTTTTTCAGTTAATTAACCACTTCAATTAGAACTGCGGAGCCCTGACGGAATGCGACCCGCGCCACGTCCCGGCGCCGGGAGCGTCTCCGGTAAACAGCTCCTCTCCCTCGTGCTGCCGCCGAAAACGAAACAAACCAACCAGAAGCATTATTCCTGTTTTTTGTTGGTTCCCTCCCCCCGCCTTTTTTCCCCATTGACTGTTTCTGGCGATTTGAGCATGGGCTTTTAAAATGTAGCTCCTCGCTGCCACTGCAAAGCAGGGGTCATCTTGCAGTGTCACGTTTAGCAGCGCGGTGGAGTGTAGCAACAATCCAAGAAATACCGGGTAAAAGTATAAATGCTGTTTTAAGCATCGTGGCAGGAGATATTTGTCACTGTAAGGCAGTGCTGACCTGACTGTTCTTGATCATTTCTAACCTAAATATCCAACACATGAAATCTTTACTTCAAAACTGTGTTACCTCTGTGTTAATGCCACCGCTGGCAGTATGGTCCTGGGTATGCATTTCTCTCTCTCTCTTTCAGTTGCTGTTATCATAAGACAGTGTTGTCAAAGTGACAGGAGACAACAAATGACTCAATATAGGTGCAATGACCAGCCATCTTGCAGGCCTCCAAAGTAAGAACTGTAGAAGTGTTCATCACAAGTCAAAGTTATAACATGTATATTCTTGTTCATAGTACAATTAACAATGAAAGTGGGAATTAAAAGAATAGAATGCTGCATATTGTAATGGTAATTTATTACATTGATTGTTTGTTCTGTATGTGAAAATGATGTACACTCTCTTTCTCACTCCATCCCTCTCTGCTGGCTCCCTCTCTCTGTCTCTGGTGGCAAATTGTGGTTGATAATCACGAGCTACGACATTTGCTCTTTTTAAAAAAATCATGTTTTATATAATTAATAGCCACCAGGGTTGAACAGGAGACCTGTGCCATAAACCTCAGATGCACAAAATGAGCCACGCTTGCCGAAATTTAATTGCCTCAACTTTGCGAACAGATGAAAAAAAAAATTGATTTATTCTTTTACTTTGTTCAACTTTGCTTCATTTATTTATCTTGTAACCTCAGGGAAATTGAGCCTTCTGATATTCCAGACCTGAGTATTACAAATGGTGTCCCTCCATTTGCAATTAGTTTATGAAAAAGCTGATACAAAAATTCCTGTGCAGGAAAAAATAAACATAGTAACTTTTTTTTTTTTGGTAATAGAGAAACGTGATCAATGAGCACAGCTCTGTTATTCTGAATGGATACATTTATCTCTACACCAATGTCCCAGTGGGGTTTTTTTTTTTACTTCCTCTGTCTCAGTCCTCTGTCTCACTCAGTTTTTTTTACCCTCTCTTTTTGTCTATCTCCTCCCTAGCTCCTGTCCTCATACCCCCTTTTTTGACACTTTCCTAACCCCCCACCCCGAACTCCCCAGTACTCCATTACAGCTTTGTGTCATTCTTGACTCCGGCTCCTTGTTTTGGCGACGGCTCTGTTGCTGCCAGGTTCCATTTTTTTAACAGCGGGCCCCAGCGAAAATCGCGACAATACAGTCATTTCTATTTACACGGCCTGCGCCTATCGCATTGCCATTCGCATTCATAAGGCAGCAATTGATGTCAGGCCTGCCTGGAGGAAGAGTTTATTCATGTTGCCCGCTATCAGATTTCCTTCCAGATTGGTGTTGATCGATCGCAGGTCTGCGTATTGGGCCGACACTCTCCCTGACAGCCACTCGCAGAGGGATCAGACTTCCATCACTATAAATAGAGGGTGACTGAGGAAGAAGGGAGAGATTCTCATTCACTGACAGCCTTCACTTTTTTTTTTTTGCCAGCGCTCGCCGAGTTTAGCTGACAGGAGCGAAGGAGTACCTTGATTTTGACCTCATGCTTGAACCTTTAGCTGTTCCTCAGCCCAAAATCAAGGTTCCCAGACTCAACCCTTGTAAGCGGTTGTGTATATATCTATGTATATATACTTGCGTATGTATATAAAAGTCCAGATCATCTCATGTGCCCACACATAGGCTGTGTGTCACATTCCTGAGTTGACCGTAATTGAATTTGAACGCAGCTGTGATATTCATGAGGCTGTGTGCGAAGAGCGCGGTTTCGAACAGATGCCTGAGACGGTCCCGAGGCGCCGGGGCTCGGACGTGCCCCTCTTCGTATGCCCCCAGGCTCAATGGAATACTCGCACCGGGCCAACACATTGCACCGGGTATTCCTGGGTTATGATGTAATGCGAATCTCCTATCGCCTGCGCTCACACTTCCCCTCCTCATCTCCAGGAACGCGGCTGCACGTCGCAGAGGGGAAGACGTAGGAACCCCCCCGAAGACCGGCGTGTCCCGATGCCGGTCCCGGAGTCTCTGTGCGTGCGGCACCATGGTTTTCACTCAGCCCTCTCTCGATCAATGCGCTGGGTTAAACGGTTCATTGAACGCTGATCTGGATTGTTTCTGATCTGCTGTAAAACCATTGCCTCAGTAGCTGGAGGTGTGTTTGTGTGTGTTCATGAAAAGACACATTTCTTCCACGTATTTTCTCACATTTGTCGAATTAATTGTTTTCGGCTCTTTATAAAACATTTCGTTAGGCCCTCAAACTGTTAATTAAAAATTTAGCTGTACTCTAATCTCTCTTGCCATTTTGTTGAAGACATACGTTTGCGAAAACATGTTCCGAATAAAAATTTGCTTTCATCTTTTTACATTTATTTCTATCTCAAAAAACAACTTTTTTGAAAAGAGGACCTTTGGCAGATAGCAGCAAACAGCTCAATCAAGTTTCACTAGCTCAGCTGACGCAAAAACTAGCATGCCATGGTTGTTCCCGGGGACCGGGAAGCCACAAAACGTTCATCCATGATGCATGGATCAGCGTCTCAAACTCTGCAATACTTCTCTTCTTTGAATGGTCATTGTAATTTCATGAATCCTTCCTCAGGCTGAAATAACGAGGCTGGAATTCGTGATGGCGGCTCTGTGAGTGGGTATTCTGGTATCCTCGGAGCGCCGCTCACGTGGAGGCCGGAGCAGGAGTCAAGCGGAGCTTTCAGAGCGCCGGTTCAATTGGACTCCTTCAGCGGCCCGACCTGCCTGAGAAGGAGGGCGGTGTGGGGGTGAAGGGACGTTCTGAGCAGCGGTGAAGTTGTCGAGGGCCTCGTTAGTAAAGCGGTCGCAGCAATCAGGTCTCTGAAGTGGCAGACACAGATAAGGAGCTGACTCAGAACCAGGCTGGGATCTTGAGTATGGTCTGTGCATTTTTCAATTATATTCTTGTCCTCTTAAGTCTGCTTCATTATGCATGGATGTGCATGTATGAGGTCTTTTTCATAAGTGATATTATATGGTGAGAGAAGGGATGAATGTGCCTCCCCCATTGGGAGTGTCCAAATCTCATGGAAAGACTTCTCCGCATGTGGTGCTGTCTTGATGAAATGGCATTAATGAGCGTCCCTGCACACCTTGCACCCCTCAGCTAGCGCCTGCCATACCGCTGACCAGCTCAAGGGCACCTTGGTTCGAGCTTTCCCTCACAAAAGGTCATATCAAACTTTCAGTAGCTCAGCTTGGTCGGGCACACATTATCTGTGTGCTTTATGTGTTCCCCTAGATTCATTTCCCGAGATCTTAATTAAAGTTTTTTCAAATAGTTTCAAGCTCTAATTATATATACAGTAATTTCACAGGTAATAGGAGAGTCATGTGTTGGAATTGTGCAGTCGGTATGAGAGGTGTGTGTTAAGATGACCGGGAGGTGGTACTGGTCTTAAGTAATTACTGTGGGGATGGCTGCCCAGCCATGAACTCATGTCTATGAACTGCAAAGGCTGGGGCCTCCTGACTGTCACTGAGTCACACAGGCTCTGCTGACTTTCCAAATTCATGGAAAATGAGAAGGAAACATTTTCAACAATCAACAAAGACACGGTCACAAAGCAATGCTTGTTCCATTGGATTTTTTTTTTTTTCTGAGAGAGCAGTGGGTGAGGGGTGGCTTTTGGATGACAGTGCCACTCCCCTGTCATTCCAGATGTGACAGAATGATTGGATACTTGGTCAAAGGTTCCAGTTCTGTCGCAGACAAAACGATTTCATTTCTGACACTTCTGATGATTAAATTGATGGTGTATGTTGACTGGATGAATGCAGAGCCTAATACTCTGTGTACACCTGGGCCTTGCTTGGTAGTTCTACAGTGCTGCTTCCTTTGCTGAGAGGATTCTTACAGGATTCTGATCCAGCTTCTAATTTTCCCACATGAAAATCAGGACAAATTCCTCCTGCAATCCTGTGTGAGTGCAATCGGAAATAATACGATACATAGGATCTGACTAACACCACAGGGTTCACAATAACCCTGAAACCTCTGCCATATATGGGCATTGAGTACTTTGATGGTGAATCACACACAAGGCCCCCTGGTAAAGCGTCCATCCAGGCCACCTGTGACATCATGGAGCAGGGATCCACAGAACAATAACATACACAACTCTGAGCTAGAACACAGAGAAATACAGAGACACTCAGCACTGAGAAACAGAACAGTGAAAAGCACTGTGACACAGATTGCTGAAATAAAGTCCATTAATTCTGCAAATGAGTTTTGTTATTTTGGTCTTTCAAATTGTTTTATCTAGCTGGGGTTGGGTTGGGGGATGGCCAGGGGTTGGGGACATTAATTTCATGTGTTTTTTTTTCTAATTTGTTAAGTCATCATCTACACATGTAATACCTTAGCAACAGAAACAAATGACATATTTGGAAATAGAATTTTGGATTGATGAGAACACTGATATGGCATGAGAAACAAAACACTTTGACACCGAAACAGAACATTGAAACACAGTAGGTTTGAGAAACAGAGTACTATGGAAAATGGAAGCATAATAATAAACAGAACACTGAGATAGAGAGAAAAAAGGAAAGTGAGAGCAGCTGAGAAACAACACAGACACATTGAAAAACAGAACACTGAGACTGACTCAGGAACAGAATACAAAGACACACTGAAACACAGCGTTGAGATGAATGAGAAACGACAGAGACACAGAAATACAGAACAGAGTCAAACAAAAAAAAACAACAGAACACAGAGACTGATTGAGAAGCATAACACTGAGACACACTGAAAAACAGAAAACTGAGACCGATTGAGAAACATGACACTGACACACAATGAAAAACAGAAAACTGAGACAGACTGAAAAACAGAACACTGAGACTGACTCAGGAGCAGAATACAAAGACACACTGAAACACAGCGTTGAGATGAATGAGAAACGACAGAGACACAGAAATACAGAACAGAGTCAAACAAAAAAAAACAACAGAACACAGAGACTGATTGAGAAGCATAACACTGAGACACACTGAAAAACAGAAAACTGAGACTGATTGAGAAACATAACACTGACACACAATGAAAAACAGAAAACTGAGACAGACTGAAAAACAGAACACTGAGACCAGTTGGGAAACAGAACACTGAGACACACTGAAAAACAGAGCACTGTGGAACACTTGGACAGGGGGGCAAACAGAAAAACACTGCCAGAGTATTTGCTGGAGAATTGAGTTGGAGGGGCCTTGTGATCATGGAGGGCGGGCTGGCAGGGTGACTCTCAGTGTCTCAGAGATCCTGGGATGGATCAGTCCTGCTGCTGCATTGTGGCAGGATACAGACACGCCATTCATCAGCTCTGTAGGGGGCTAATTAAAACACTCCTCCATCTTGAGTAAGCAAAACACAGCCCAACACGCTAATGCTGTGTCAGCCGAGCGTTCGGATTCATACATAATCACACATCAGAAACATGTCAAGTCCAAATATGGAGGCTGCTTTCAACATAATTCTGTATTTGTTGTTCTTATTGTATCTACATTCTGATTATTTTTTCTACAGGAGTGACCACCATATTGCTTGGCCCAGCTCCTACCACCTGGAGACATCAGCTGAATAAATCACAACTTAAAAAAAGAGAAAGAAAATACAGACAAAGCACCAGGACATGATGACTGTCAGGTCTGAACATTGTGGAATTGCCACAGACTTGTAGCCTGAATGTCAGACTGCCAGCTAGACTAAAGAATTAGCTCTGTGTTTGTCAGCCTGAAAGGCTAATGTTATCTAGCAGACAGGCTTCCAGGCAAATGTACTTGTAGTTCACTCAAAATACATGCTGTAGAACCTGCTTTTCTGGTTGAGATTTTAAACAGGAATATAAATATTTTCAACTTAAACAGCAAACTATATATGTAAATAGCACATGAAAATATAGTGCAGAACTGTGATGGCATAGTGTGTAGGTGATGTCGGTAAGGGGAGTTCTGACCATTCTGAAAGCTTCAAATCCGTTCTGTATATCATGAAAGTTTTAATATTTGAAAATGCTTTAAAATCTTTTCTGACTGCAGTAAAATGAATTTTTATGATGAGAACACATAGTTCACGTAGTGCTTTTTGCGGTAGATTTGAGAAGGCCATTTTGTTAAATATTTCATTGCCATCAATACAGTCTGGGGAACCTAGAAGCTGCCAGAGACTGGAAAAGAATCTGGCAGAAGTTGGTCTTTATCCAGATCGTCACCTCCGACCCAGCTTTTTTGAACCATTCCTTATCCCGAAGTTACGGATCTGACTTTCCAAACCTTTGCTGTAACCCGCCATAGGCTGTTCACCTATGGTATGGACCTGAGCAAGATTTATGCACTTTGTTCATACATACTGAGGTCTGAGGCGTTTCATCCATGTGGTAGAAACTTACAGTGCCGTTTCTTGGCACTCTCAGTGAGGTGCAAGAGAGGAAGAAATTTTGAGTGTTTGAGTGTGTGAAGTGCAGCAACCAGGGCGGAAGGACCAGGTTCACCCGGTGGATGTGGGCTGAGGATTTGTGGCAAATTCAGGGAAACTGGACTCAAAGGTCAAGCACTGCACGTGCTGTACTCTTGACCCCCACCTTGAGACATTGTGGGCTTGTGGACAAAGTGCTGAGGATGCTTGCTTGATAACCCAGTAATGTGCTTGCCACACTCAGTTTTCAAAGCGCTGATCTCATCACCACGCAGAGACACCTATAGCACAATATCGAAAGGAAGCAGCTTGGAAACACATACGGACCGTAATTTAAAATGAAGTTAAATCCAAGGCGCAGAAGCTTGAAGAGCCATCTGTTCTCATGAGACAGAAATCCCCAAACTGAAAATACATTTTTGAATATACCTGAGTAGCCTCCTTTTTTTTAATTAGGTGAATAATATCCTGAGCAGTTTTTTTGTTGCCTTTGGTCAACTCTCCTTGTGCTAAAAATTTAACTTGAAAAAGCAGGAAGTTAAATTATCAAGCACCTTATATCTATACATTTTAATGAAAACCCTGCAGCCAGTTTGAACGTCTGCTAATGTGCTCGGAGAGCTATAACAGCAGGTCTGAGGGGACACCCCTTCAAACGACATCTCCAACTGTTCAAACAAAACAAAGTCATTAGCAGTAATTAACCTATGAGAAAGTACACGTCTGCTTTTTTTCCAATTAAAAAAGTTGTACTTTTACAGGCCAAAGTAATTTGTTCAAGTGTTTTAAACTTTAATGCATCTGATCAGAAGCGCTGGGCTCCAAACGGCAGAGACTTTCCCTTTCTGCAGAGAGACAGAGAGAGAGACAGAGAGAAAGAGAGAGAGGGACAGAGAGAGAGAACTCTGGCATGGCCCTTCATTAAGCTTCTTCAGTGCACCTCTGAAGAGGCCTTCATTAACATCCATGTCATTAACCGTCAGAGAAGTGGGTGTTTGCACATCATTGGAATGGGCTGTAATTGGCAGACACTACAATCCTCAGTTAAGTGATAGGACATGATATACCCTTAAACCTGAACCTGCGTTGTACAGAGTGTCTTTGTGGGGCTCTTGAAAAAACCCCCACCTCTTAAAACCCCAGTGAAAGGTACGAGATGAACATCACACCAGCAGATATATTACTGCAGTCACAAGGTCATCACCCACACCGGTGATGTAATGCATCATTTTTAGCTTTAGTTTGTGGTGGTAAGGTGCAGTGGATGGATGTTACCCAGCCCCTCAATGTTACAGTGACGTCACATGATAGCAATGCTGGAGATATTGTAAGACTGCTATGTGTGACCCACGCAGGCTGTTTCAGTAACATTCCAGTGACACATTTTACCCCAGGGCTGTTGAATGAACTCATGAGGTTCTCATGAGCAGAGAAACATGGACATCTAGTGTGACTCTCCCCACTCGGCATCATAGGAAATGGCAGCCATGTTTGCCAGCCTCCCAATTGACCCACACCAATACCACCCACAGTGGTAGTTTCCACTTCTAATAAGCCCTTTCTTGCTCTTTCCTCTGTCCTCATTTCTTTTCTCCATTCTCCTTCATGTGGAGGGAGAGACACGTTAGATTTGTGTGTCTTTACTTTACTTGAATTATTGCCATTACTTGAATTATTTTGATGTCAATAGCTTCAGAATTTAAGGCGCACAGATAAGGGGACTGAAGTGCTGGTCATTTACATGGCTTTCAAAAAAAGGGGAAAAAGTCTGCATGTTAATATACATCAACTGCACAGGCAATCCCTGTTTTATAACAACACTGCATTTACAACAACCCACATTTATGACATGTATTAAAAAACCCTTCCATTAATTATTTTACGACAAATCCTGAGTTGATACAATTGCGGCTGAGGAGTGAGAAAACAAGTGAGAAAAAAGGCAAAAAAAAGGGCAACAAAGACTTTTTCTTCCCATCTGGGTTTTTTGTTTGTTTTGTTGTCCCTCGGAGGGAGAGCCGAAGATGTATTTATTTTATCTTTTGAGTGTGTGCGCTGGCTTGCTGGCCTTATAAAAAACATCTGTCCAATGACTGCAATTTGTGCCTGACTGCTCTCATTGTCCTGTGATACCCAAACGTCAAACTCTCTGTCACAATACTGATGTTGTACTTCATGCATCATCTTGTGTAAATGTAAAATATGTGCATAGTAAAAATGTGTTGTGAATATTTTATTCAATGCTATACGTATCTATTCTTTTTTGTGTGAAAAATGTCTCCCCTGTGTTCAGCAACAGAAGCCCTGCTTATAACAATGAGTCTATGGAAAACAGGATAGAATGCCAGAAGAATTCTGGATGAAGTTTATGACAAAAGTGTCCAGGAACACGCTGATCAGAGGCTGTATGTTCTCACAAATTCATAATGATAATACTAATGTTAATAACTTTATTTATATATCACTTTTTTATGCATTGCATTCAAAGCAGCTTCCACAAAAGTTTAAAACAAAGAGTACAAATGTGGCAAACCCCAGTCCTCAAAAGTTGAAGTACCTGCTTGTATTTCTCCCACCCATACATTGAACCAGCTGATTTCACCAATTAGTTCCCCTTCTGGCTGAACAGGTTGTGAGAAAATCCAAGTGATTGGAACAAATACTGGGTATATGTCTACTTTCTACACCTGGACTTTTCCACCTTTTCTGACGTACAACCAGAATAAAACAGGACAAACCATAATACATAATCACCATAACCATACACATAATCACCATAACACATATGTTACCAGTGACAAATCATATCTGAGTCCGATAATCAAGAGCATCATATTTATCACATTTGAAAACTTTTTGGTCATGAAGCATACAAGAATACAATCCATCAGATCCCCCCTTCCTGACAGCTGTCTCTTTTGCATTCCCGCTCTGTGAAGGAAAAGCTCCACCCCTTTCCCCCACTGTCCCTTGCCTGATCCCACCTGTTTGCTGATAAGGTCTTATCAGTAATGACTCAAGTTTACATTTGAATACCGCGCTGTCGCACTGCGGTGCATCCAATCAAAATTCAGGCGAATACACTCTGTCTTAAAGGCAGCATCAGACAACTGAAGCTTTGAGCGTGGCGTGTTATGAATGTATTGTTCCATTTGATATGAGTGTTTTCGTGACCCACCACCAGTACACAGTTACAACTGATTCCACACCAGTTAGAGGCTGGAGAGCAGACTGACAGGGCCTGCAGCTGGCATTAGTTTTATGTGGCTCTGGTAAAGGGAAAAAATTAAGAAATTAAAAATGGCTGAAATGTGCCCGCGTAATCAAGAAGTAAATTCCTGCTGACGACCGTCCAATAGATCACACACTGGCACCGCTCTGCTTTCACCCGCTCTCAGCCCTTGATTAACAACCATCTGTTTCCCATTTGAGTTTGTGACAAGGGCGACAGGACCTTGGGGCCGCGGCTACCATGTGCGTGGAACACGGCGAAGGTAAGGTGAGGGGAGATGTTTTCCACCGCTAAATATAGGACCCACCCCGCTCCCCCCCCAACCCCCACCCCTGTATTTTCCCTGGAGAGAAGGCGACACTGTCTCCTGGGACACTTCCCCATCAAATTTCACTTGAGCACAGATTTACACCTGAAATGCCAGATGCACCATTTTGCCTGGATTGGCTTAGGATCTGAACAATTACTTCAATTAAACAATTAGGAGATAAGGTAAAATGGCTTCCAGGAAACCCTTCAGGACAAACAATTTCCATTCTTAATCATCTGGGAGCAGGTACACTTTGAGTCTCTCTTCAGCAGTCTCCCTCCCTTTCTGTTATCCCTTCATTCTCCCTTTCTCAGTTTTCTCTGTCCTCCCTTGTTTTCTCTCTCTGTGCTTCATCCCTCTTTCTCCTCCATCCCCATCCCTCCCTCTTTTCCTCCTTCATCCCTTTCACCCCTTCTTCTTCATCCCTCTCTCTCTCTCATCCTCATAACTCTTTCCTCTCCTTCCTCAGCCTTCTGTCTTCTTCCACCTCATCCTCCTTCCTCCATGGCTCTTCCTCTTCCTCATCCTTCTGTTTCTAGCCACTGCAGGCCTCTCTCATATTCCCCATCCCCTGTCTCCCATTCTCACCCTTCTCTTTCCTCCATCATCCCTCTCTTTCTTCCTCATCGCTCTCTTTGCTCTGTTCACAGCCATCTTTCTTCCCCCCTGCCAAAGTAATACAATGCAGCTGGCAGAAACTATTGTATCATATTATCCTCAATACGTAATGGATTGGCAATAAATCTGTTTCAGGAAAGGTGATACATTCAGTGTGTTATCTCTCTGTCTCTGGGGTTTCTGCCTTACTTCATTAGAGAATATGAATTGATTTGATGTTATGTAATAAGAACAATGTGAGTGACAGAGAAAGAAAGGTAGAGTGTGTGTTTGAGTTTAGAAGATCACTTCTTTAATCAATAAGCATCGACCAGCAGTCAGTTTTAACTTTCCAAAGCCACTTAGTAACAAAAAATGTTGCACACACAGGCTTGAATAAAGAATCAGATAACAGTGGCAGTACCACTGTATTTTGCAGGCCTGCCCATTTCGTTAGGAAACCATAAACAGATACTGTATAATTTAAGTCATAACCTATGAGTTTTTGCAATAAACGTGTAAGACAACTATATGATTTAATTATGTTTTATTTTAAGCTGTTACAATTATACTAGTACTAGTACACATCACAATAGTCAGTAGATGACAGAACTGTATGCTGATCCGAATAGTTAATTTACCCATGCAGGATTCTAGAAAAATGAGGCACACAAACTTAAAGTATTGATTACGTCTCTGGTGGTATCAGTTCAATTAGCTGATCATTCATGAGTGAGTGTGATACACTGAAGTGACGTTGACTGTTGCAGAAGCATTAAGTCTCCCCATTGGTCGGGGAGGTGCTCAGCTACAGGTGATTAGTTGAACCTGCCTAATCCCATGCCTGCAGGAAGAAAAAGGACCACTGAAAATACAGAACAAAAACACCTGGCAATGTGATGCCATCTGGTATGTTGGTATAATGTTGTGTTCTCATAAACCAACTTCATCTAATAAAAAAGATCAATTTCTAGAGAGGCTTTTTTGGGGTTCATGCTGGGGGACCGGGAGGGGGCAGGTGATTTGGTCCCTCATGGCATTGTCAGTTTGTATTGGTCAGAAGTGTCCTTGCACAGTACTGTTTTTTGTGCTTTTTTGCTTTAATTTTATGAAAGTTCATTGCGCTGACTTAACAATAATTTCTGAATCATTCTGTGTTAGTCTGGTAGTTTATTACCCATTTACTGGATACTTTAAAAGTGATGTTCTGCTTAATTGATGAGATACAGTATGTATATCAAATGTTATTACCGGTAATAAACATGCCCGTAAAATAAAATGTGACCAAAAATGTCAGCATGAACTGTCTCCATAACAGTTTCCGTATCAGCCCCTTGCACATTTTTCAGAAAGTTTTCAGAAACTATCTGAAATTTTGTGATATTCCTGCTGGCATCAATTCAGAGAAGGGGTTGAAAATTGTGGTTCCATGTCATTCTTCTTTACTGAATTATCATGTAGCCATTTTCGCTTACAGACGTGGAAACTGTAATGCGTAATCACTTGTACATGCTTTCTGCTTGTCTCTTACACCCAGATTCAATCTACCCTCCAAGGCATACTGTCATTAAATTACAGTAACCAGTTCAAGTGTGCTATGTTTTTTTTCAATGTACCATTACAAGTCCAGCAGTCATTGACTCTGGTGAAAATATGGTGTAGGCTCCAGCTCCTACAGATCCCCAACTGGCTGTTGATAAAGAAAACATTTCAGAGAGGGTGAGGAAAGAAGAGAGACTTTTGCGTTTGCAAAAAAAATACACAGTTTTACTTTCACACTTGCAGCTGTATTTCAGTATTCACCTTCCTGGGTTTTCTGTTGTTGATCTATGAATATTGTGTGGTTTCCCACAAGTCCGTCTCTCACAGAGAGAGCGCACAACTAAAACCAATTTGTCAAAGCTGATTTTAAAGGCCTTTTTTATACTTTTTCTGAGAAGTTTGCAAGTAGATTGCAACCTGTTGATTAATTATGCTTTATTTTTAACATGGTCAGCAACAGATGGTGAACAGGTAATAAGACGATAATAAACCTCCAGTTTTAGAGTGTGAATTATTTAGTAGTTATTGTTTTCAATATGCACCTCTCAAAAGTGCCAGCAATGAAATAAGGAAATAATATTACTTATTTACTACCTGCTTATGATGTGTTCATTAGCTGTATCAAACAATAATTCACTCTTAATGAGTAATAACATATCTTTTAAATGTTTTCTGACAGCATAAGCAGGCCCTTAAAATAAAATGTGCCCAAATCTATCCGTGCATGGGAATGTTACCATAACATTTCGTTACACTGTGCCCGGTCTTGAGTAAGACTCTGTTGCTCCCTGGGATGTTGTGACAGATGCAGCCAACTTTCACTAGCTTAATTAAAAGAAACAACACCCGCCCGTACTGAAGCCATTGCGTGGCATAAATATATGATAATGCAGCAATTAAGATTACCCTGAGTGGTAAGTCGTCCATGAGTCATGCAGCTGAATTCCAGCAGGAGGAATTAATGTGAGAGCATCGGAATTGAAAAATTGAGATGCAATTATGTCTGAAGCATCTTAAAGCAAACTGACATGGCACAGACAAACAAACACCACGATTACATAATGCCAGTCCTGTGCCAGAGATTTCTTTTTTTTTTCAGCGCTGCAAAGCTTCGCATGCTGAGGAGTAATCAAGGCTGATTTCCATCACTGCTCAAACTTGTGAAGGCTGCTCCACTGAGTAGACTGTGTGTCCTTGGGGACAGGAAAGCTGCCATTGTGCCTGACACTTTGTGTGATGAGGCAACCGAAAAACCTCACACCTTATCAATACAACTGTATTAAAAACGGGCACGGTGTCAGAGAGAGTTGAAATTGAGCTAACAAACACCTACTGTGGTACAGGGGACAATAATTCACTTACTGAGTGTGTTTCGTACTGTGTCGATATAAAAGCACCACTGATGTAATACAAAGCTGTTGAATGCAAGGGGGGACCCTAAATCAAGCTTGCATTCTGGGTAGAGGGGTTGCAGTGTTGCAGAGGGGACATTAATTGATTTGATTTGAACATAATGCTGTAATGAGAGCTGTGACTGATGTAACGTGAATGGTTATCACTACAGAGAGAAACTTTTTTGTCGTCTTTACAATTTATTCTGACCTGGAGTTGGATATTGATTCCCACTTTAAGTTAAAAGGATAATCCATGAGAAAGAATATAATACTGATACACGCAGAGTGGACTGTGCAGAGAGACCCAGCAATTCAGTGAACTTGCTTACGTTCCTTTACTCAAAGTTAGCGACTGAGTGTCATAATGGTCAGCTTAGCTTGAGTGCCCCTCCTCTGGCTCCATGGCACCACTTTTCAGACCCCAGACACCAGGTAACGAGGGGCCCGCAAATCGAAGTCGCTGTCGTCAGAACGCGGTAACATGGCTACGACTCCACGCCGACGACGCCAGAGCCAGGAGCGTTCGCCGAGGATCGCTCTGGCAGCCTCTCACTTGAACGCGAGCCTCACGAATGCATGGCAGGATCTGAAGGTGCAGCGAGCAGGTGTCCCACAAGTCCCAGTAGGTGACAGGTGAAGTGCTCGGCTGAGCCGGAGTCAGTGGGATGACAGGTCCTATTCTTAGCAGGCAGTCTGCACTGTCAGGAATACAGCACTGACTGTAGCCTTTGTCTAGTCCCACGCAGATCAGCGGCTAAACCGTGCAGGATCTGCGTGCGATAATGAGCGATTACAGATGTAGACAGACAGAGGGGCTGACTGTATGGTGTGCAGGTTTGGGAATCGGGCCTGAAGCGTAAAGGTTGCGGGACCGAACCCCAGATGGGGCAAGGCCGCTCCTTTGACTCGCACTGCTGTAGCAAAGGGGCCAGCTATACAAACAGGCAAAGTTATGTAAGCCGCATGGATAAGGGTATCTGCCAAGAAAATAATGTGATTGAGGAAGCCACCTGTTCGCAGCAGTCATTGAACTGAGACACATTTGGGAGACAGTGTTTGCTCTCGGTGCCTCACACTCCCTTGTAGTGACGGTCTACAATTGCATCGCTGTTTGTGTGTGTGCATATGTTTTATTTTTCAATCCAAGCACAAGGTAAGGCCTCTGTTTCTCGCGAATCTCAGGTAATCTTCAATCTGATGAAACGCGGATGCTTGAAGAGTGAAAGAATTGCAAATTTACACATAAATTTGACAGGAAGAGAGAGGAGGCAAAAATCCATCCCTTGCTTTCCATTCCACGCACAGGATATATAATTGTCTCCTGCTAGTTACAGGAGGCGCTCACGCTTTGATGTATTTTTTGTTGCATGGTGGTAATTTCAAGGGCAATCCTCTTTTCATCCATAACTACAAATGAGGGAAATGACACGGTGGTGTTATAATGACCGTGAATGGCACATAAAACAATTGTTCTTAAGACATTCAGCCATTTTGCACATGTGAACTGTTGTCAGCCCGCTCAGACAATGGGCAGGGACCAGGGGTCGTCTTTTTATCACATGCCTGAGAACAAGTGCATTATTGTTCAACGTGTTTCATTATCACATTCACATGGCAGGTCACTTAATGGGATATCGCTCTCATCATGGTATGTGGCCAACACAGGGGGAGAATCAAACCTCCAAAAAAGCACTGCGGCTGAGAGCAAAAGCAACCCCCCAACCCCCCTGAAAAAAATGAATTTCCTACAAGAGTGCAGCAGCTTAATTTTTACCTATTTAGTTCCTGCACACAGAGTTTTGGTGGACGATGCTGTGCTGTCTGTGAGTTCACTTCACACAGCACCTAGTCAACCCCTGATGAGGGCTTCTGTTGAACGGCTTGATCAATATTCAGAAGGGTGTTTCAAATTCTATTTGCATTGCACGCGTGATTGACAAACGAAACTAGAGACAAATGTCACATTACATAATCGCCAACATTACCTTATTAGTAATTCTTTAAATACTTTTTTTAAGCTCTTGCACTTGCTTTCATTTAGCAGCAATTAATTTTGTATGAAATAAAGAGTAATACAGCTACTGGGACACAGAATATGAATAAACTAAGAAGCGATGCTTTGATACAGCCTTTTTCATGGTATTCATGTATTGCTTTATTTGTACTGGGTAACTGTAAAAAAATATAAAAATGTTTTTTTTTTTTTTTTTTTTTTTTACTGAAAATGTACTTTCAAAGATATGCCAAGTTCCAAAGGTATCTTCAGTAGAACATAAGTTATATGTGGGTACCCTCTGAATAGTTCTTGTCTGTTTTTTATTAGTTTGTCAGACCAATTCTGCCCAATGCACCACACACCAGATCTGCAAAATCCCATCTGGATCAACACTGGAACAGCTGAGAAAAGATACCCCTGACAATCAAGTTTAACCATGAAGTCCAGTTTGTTTTTAAACTGTGTGCTGCACAGTAACGTGTGGATAGCTTCTTAGCTAGAGATAAACTCGCTCAGAGAATCAAACGCCAGTGCACTATTGCTAGATATTAACAGCCTGATCTTTTTTTTGGGTTGAATAAGAATAGCTTCAACCGGATGGAAATGCCAGAAGAACCCTCCCAAAATTAGTTCTTTGGGAGATCTAAAAACTGCATAGTAAAGTGGCCTACTCCAGTCTAACCCCATAGCGCCTTGGCCTGTACAACAGTTATCGGATAAAAAACAAAGAGAATAATGATAAAAATTAGCATTAGATGCGAGGCGCAGACCACCTTGTCTGAAATTGTCACACGTTCGGCGTGAGATTTCCTGTCTGTTCGGATTTCTCTGTGGAAGTGTGTCTCTCTGTGGAGAGATGAGATGAGAGGTGACAGTGTAGATAAGGTTTTTTTTACGCTGTGAAATGAACGAGGAGCAAATCAACACTTTTTGCCGCGCAGCGATTTATTTATTCGTCGGTTCCGTGGCAGCGAGGGATAAACAGACAACCAGACAAACTAGAGATGAGGCCCACACAGTTGGGAGGGAGGGGGGAAAAATACCAGCGTTGCCCAACCACACCTGACACCTGCCACCAGCAGTCCACCTGCTTTCGGTCGGAGCCGGCGACAGGCGATGGACAGCTACAAATAGATAAAGCGTTCGCAAGGCAGCTCGCTTGTGGATTTAATGGCTAAATAAGGTTACCATCACCACCGCTGTTCTGATCACCTTCCAGTTGACAGAGACCTTGTGTGAATTTATTGAGGGGAGATAGCTTGCTATTGTTAGCCCAGGCAATAAATGTAATAGGTGCGCATCTGAATGATGGTGTGCAGTACTGTATATTGGTCAAATTAGCTGCTTAGGGTTATTACATTTTGCAGTGAAGAATACATGAAATGTTATTTTGAATTCATTGCAATTGCTAAAACCTATAGAAAGAACAGCACCTTGTGATAGTGGCCATAATTATACACAGATTTTTTTCTACATTTTTCTATGGTAAGGGCTCCCAAGTAACTCTGTGGTTAAGGCATTCGATACGGGCGCATGCTATGCTCTACAGCCCACATTCGATTCCCAGCCATGTGATCAGCTAACGATGACCAGGAGCTCACAGCAGCAGAACAAACGGGCCTGCTGCTCTCACCCTGTCACTCATCAGGCACCTGCAGGCTGCTCGGATGATGTCAGTGAAGCCCCGCCCATCCTCTGATTGGTGCTCACTGTTACTGTTATTATTATTATTATTATTATTATTATTATTATTATTATTAATCTCAAGAAATGGGTGAGGGGCCAAGATTGCTAAGAGAACGTCCTTACAACATCCTCACAACACCTTAGTCAAAGTGGCAACAGTGTTGCCACAGGGGGAAACATCCGATCGAAAGCACAACTACTTCATAACGTTGCCATATGCTGGGGTTGGCGTCATTTGTGTTTGGGTTGGATGACGAGTCCCAGATCTCTCACCGAAATGCTGACCCCTCCCCTAAAGCCCCCATTGGCTGACTTAGCTCACCGCAGCTCCGGAGCCGCGGGAGCCACGGGCTCCGTGACCTCGAACGACAGGCCCCCGGAGCACGAGTCCTCCCAGCCCGCGCAAGGCTCCACGGCCGTGTCATCGGCCTAATCCCAATTAAACGTGCCCGGGCCTCCAGACGGAACATTCCGCGGAGTCCTGGAGCTTCTCGGAATCTGGCAGGAGCGGCACAATGGGTCGGCCTGGCAACAGCTGCGGAGGGCTGCTGTGCCCCGCCCGCCGGTCGCTGCAGACGGCACGAACGCATCGCCTGGTGGCCCCCGTCGTTAACGAAGCGCGGCAGTTGAAATATTTCCTCTTTCGCCCGCAAGGTTAATGAATTCACTTGCGCCGGGCCAAATCAATAAGGGCTTGTTTTGTGGTGGACACAGGGACATTTCCCCTTATGCAGATAGCCACACTGAAAAATGAATGAACAATAATTAATAGAGCATGTCCACCATTGTCCTTGGCTACATGAGTTGAAAAGGGCAGATAATAAGGAACTGTCAAAGGGTATTCATAGATAGATTGTGCTATATCATCATCCGTATCATGGCTAACATTACATTACTTACCTTATATTAAACATGTGATTTCCCCATCTAGAGTGACCTACATACATTTCTTTGTTTTTCCTTACATATCATGAATTTATACAGCTGTGCAGCTGGATATTACCATACCACACAAAATCAAAATACCATAGTAGCATCATTTGTAATGTCATTTGGATGGTTAATGTCAGTTGTGACAAGGTTCTACGAATGTTTATGTAGTCCCTATGAAGGCTTCATGTAGATTTATGTAGGACTATTTGTAGAAGGTATTCAGACAGTATACAGAAGAAAGTACAGCACAAGACCCTCTGAAACCAAGCACTCCTGTTAATTAGAGTCTTCCCTGGTTCACTGCTGAAAAACACCAGTGTGTGAAGTCTTTCCCCCAGTGGAAAAAATGGGTTATTGATCAGACTTTATTGTTCAGCTGACTGAAGAACCACACCATCTCCAGGAATCCAGTGCTGAGAGGCATGGGCCGGCCCACACTGAACCATTTAAGCCTTCCCAGCACTTAAACGACCTGTCCTAAACCAGACTGATGCAGTCCAATACAGACCACCACAATGAGGAGAGTGGGCACTTTGGCTGGAAAATAGCTTATCAGACTTCATATACTGTGCACCCATATTGGCTTTACCTTCCAGTACATAACCTAGGAACACATTTATAAATATACATATATTACATCCGTTACTTACATACATACATATACTCGTATATGTACTTATAGACTTTATCATTAATGTAACATTTTACATTCTTTTACAGTCAGCACAAAGGGCTATACGTAATAAACAGATGGAGGCTGAGAGGGTTGGGAGATAAAAGGAAAGGAAAACAGGCCTCCATACGGGAAGTGGAAATTGTACAATCTGTATGTATCACCCCTGCCGATCCCCTCAGAGAACCGCGGAAACATACATCATCTCTGCATCCTCTGAAACATGCAGCTCTAATCTTGATTGGCACCTCGCCATCGCCACGCTCACAGAGCAGATCATGTCTGACGCACGGTCACATGGTCACACCTGGTGATGGGGGAACATGGTGGACAGACAGAGACCGCTTTCTGTTTGGAATCTGAGCAAAGAAATAAAATGAAATGAAACAAAAGACAGATACGTTGTTGTTGTTCCCCTGTGCCACGTCACAGACGGCGGCCCCGGGTTGCGGTGACGCAGGGGGGGACTCGGCGGAGCGCCGGGCCCGCTGGTGGAAGGACCTGCCGGTGGAATGCCGCACTGACTGGATTAGGGAAAGAATGTGCAGCAGGCGGCGGGGAGCGTATTCTCTCTGCTCCACTGCACCTGTTGAGTTCCTCAGCCCGCCGGCCGCAGACAACAGCGGGCCGACTTAAAGGCACAGAGCGCTGGAGCGGGGAGAGACCGGCGGATCGGAGGAAGAGGAAGGGGAGGAAGAGTAGTACCAGGTGGAGGAATGAGAGGGAGGAAGTGGCAGATGGGGGGAACACTAGGCGGACAGGGGCTTGAGGAAAGGGCTGGAGGAGCTGCGCTCCCCACCCTGCTCCCTCATGCCCCCTACTCCCCCCCACCACCCTCCCCCAACTCCCTGGACCACCCAAGCCCCCAGCATTCCCAGTGCTGCAAGCCTCACCTCTGCCCTGAGGCTGCTGCTGAAGGGGCGAATCTCTCATGCTCCACCACCATGGCGGAAGTACCTCACAAGAACATGGATACAGAGTACTCCATAATGAAGGCCGCAATCTCCTACCACAACGGTGTCATTATTTTATAACTTCGGTGTGCTTAAACCCATAAACCCATATGCATACATAAACATACACAAACACACAAAGAAATCCAAACTTACATGGTGAAGAGTATATATACCTAGTATGTGGTTTGACTTTGATGAAATTATAAGTGGTTAGAATTGGGTGGTTAGAAGTGGTTAGTGGTTAGAATTAACCACCACTGTTGAAACACAGATATCCCTGTGTGAAATGTTGACAATGAGGATTAGTGTACTGGGGACAAAGGGAGGTGGGGATGTAGAAATGGAGGGTGTGCAGAAAGAGGTAAAGGTATCTAAGGATAGAGGGAACTGTGTGTGATAGTGGGTTCACTACAGGATAGTGATACAGTGTGTCTAAGCCAGAGATACAGTGAGTCATTTACTCAGAAAATGAAAGCAGACAGATGGAAAGGTCGCATGACATTGTACAATTACTGTATTTTACTCTCAAATCAACAGCACCAGCTCATCTTTCATCACCTTCTTACTCATGTGTGTGATGTCATTTTCTGCCAGAAAATTTGAGGGGAGATCAGAAGGGGCAAATGCCACATCCATCGAAACAGTTATGAACCAAACAGCTCAAATAGGGTGTCATAGGTCTAAAATGACAGATGGGTAATGGGACACAAACATGGAGGAATTCCTTTGCTGGGGTCTAGTGCAAGGCACAGTCAGAGAGAGCAAACAATGAACCCCAAGTCTCAGTCGATTCCTCCCTGCCATCGCGCAGTTCGATCTTGTAGAAAAGTTCTCTCTTTTCCTGGTACAGGGATGGTCTTTCGAGGATCTTTGTGTCCCTGTTTGAAAGTAACCATTGTAGTGATGCCTCAGTTCTGGAAATACGCTAATTGCCTTTGTGTCCCTGTGCCCTGCTCCTGCGGGCTACAATGGCACCCTGTGTTCTCCCCACATGGAACAATCCCCCTTTCTGTTCCCTCCGGCAGCAGCGCGAGTGAGCGTGAGCTCAGACTGTATGGTTACAGTGCACATATGCACACGCACACACACACATACCGACACACACACATGCACACACATACATGCACGCAAGCACACATACATTCACACGCCTACATATGCATATATACACACACACATACACAGACAGATACACACACATGTACACACATGCAGACCCACACATACACACACACACACACATGCACACACATACATGCACGCAAGCACACATACATGCACACACACACACACACACTCATATGCAGACACACACACGCATATGCACACACACATACACACACACACACACACACATGCATGCGAGCACACATACATGCACACACCTACATATGCATACACACACACACACACACACGTACTCACATGCAGACACACACACGCACATGCACACATACACATGTACACACACACACACATACATGCATGCAAGCACACATACAAGCACACACCTACATATGCATACACACACACACACACACACAGTGTTTGCTGTGAGGATGCCACGGTACTGAAGGTGTTTCACCGTAGCAGCACTTGGGAGGCACAGTAAGTGGAGCCTGTCTCATCTCACTGCAGCAGGTGCAGAAGGGTACACTTTCATGTCCGATGTAAATGTAAATGTGAATGTAAATGCTTCCCAGCTTTATCTTCTATGCCATTACACTCAGAGACAGGGGTCGATTTCCGTATACCTCACACATATCTGTGACTAGGACCAGGACCTGAGATTCCTCCACTGGTTTTATTTTTGCATCTCATTATACAGCTATTCACAGTACAACCACAATGTACGATGCACAGTCTTCTCACCTCACCTTTTTATCTCAAAAATGTTACACGCCGAATCACAGGACAAGTGGGGCCAAGGTGAGAACACTCCTGAATGGGTCATTCAATTCTGTGCACTCTACAGATGCAAACAACCAGAATCTGAAATTAGCCAATCCGGTGGAAGGAAAGCAAATGAATTTTTAACATCAACCGCGAAGATTAGCTCAGATAAAATTCTTGTAATGTAGGTGATGTTCAGACTCCAATACTGATGTTGAGCAGGTTCATGAAATTTGAGAGCAGCGGAGAAGGAGCAGGGCATCAGTTAGGAATCCTATTTCCCTCCCTGTCAGTGTGGATTCTAAGATGTACAGAGTGCCCACATACCCAGTGCACGGCAGCTCTGTTAGTCATTCCTTTACATTATGAAGTCATTCTGTCATCCGAGAGCAATGCGTTATGGGAGAGACCCATCTCAAGAGCTCTGTTGGAGACACACCCTCAGACTCAATCAAAACAGCCAAGTTGTCTTGAGGGAAAGTGCTATTATAATTTAAAAAGCCTTCCCTTATTATGACAAAATGACATGTGGATTCAATCAAAAGTGCCAAACTGATTTCGGAGAAAACTTCACTGGATTAATGTGTCTGCTTTAAAGTATACTTTTTTTGATTGAGCACTTTGAATTAAGATGATTAAATTTTCTCATGCTCTTTTGAACCCGGAGCCCAGCTGAATGCCTAGTCACTCATCTGTGTGCCTAGTCACTCGTCTGTGTGGCCTTTCCTCATCAGGACGGTGCGGTAATGCATCAAAACAGCATCAACAGCAGCGAAAAACAGGGTCGAAAGGCATATGACCCGCGCATTTTATCTGCGGCGTGGCTCTCCGCTTACTACGAGCACGAGGAACAGTGGCTCGATTGTTTCATAATTCTTACAAATCTCATTACACCATTAGAAACACAGGCGTGTGAAGTCCAAAGCAAACGAGCGCCGAGCGAGGCATCCACTCGCGACGCCTGGGGAATGGATCAACGTCCAAATCAGCTGAACTCAGAACAGTGTGACTCTTCAGGCGGCGCGCTTTCCTGTGATCCTGAGGGAGCCGGCCTGACCTGAGGCGTCTTTAACGAGCCGTGGGGCTCGTGTTTAATGTATGCGACCACAACAGCACGCTGCCCCGCTGCACAGCAGAGGTCACATTAGATCACGGGATGCCGACGCGCCGAGGCTGTAACGATCGCCCACTAGCAACAGGAGGAACAAAATGAAGTTGAGGGCAATTCAACGCCTCTGTTTCTGAGACTCTGTCTCTGAGGTCCTCTGATCCTTCAGTTTCAAACAAGAACATGAGGTGATATAGGGATGGGGTCGGGTGGCTCTCTGAGTCTCAGGAAGGGCTCTCGGTCCGCACCTTCCACCACAGGCCACAATGTGCCTCGCTCTCTCTCTCCCTCTCTGTTTTGCAGGAGCTGTAATGAAATGCGGCCTGCCCTCTCAGCGCACTGTTAATTACTTCTCTATTTATTTAGCGGATCTGCCGGGGTGGGGGCTGTCCTCGGGCAGAGGATTGTCTGACTCCCGTGTTAAATAGCCTACATTCCGATCCCCTGATGCCCAAACTAACATGAGTCCCGCTTTCATCTCAACGGCGCGTCAAATTAGCACCCAATAGGTTCCCGATACAAAGAACCTGGTCACTGCAAAAAAAGAAAGAAAGAAAGAAGGGACAAAAAAAGAGACGTGGAGCCCGCGTGGTGGCGGTGAACGTTGTGCGGTGTGGCGTCTCCGTGTTGGTGAAACAGCTCTGCTGCGCAAGGCCTGGGTCCCGCTTCGGCTAAGCGCTGACAGCGCTAAATGCCATGAAAAACATGGCCACGCTGGGGTTCATGTCCATGCTAAATTAGCTCTCTTTTTATGGAGGTAATCAAAATTTAACATGCACAACATCACAGGAATACTTGTGAACTAAACTGTGGAGATTTAAAGGCAGGAATGCATTGTTCGTGACAGTCTTCTGCGCAAAATATTCAAATGATGAATTATGCTTTGTTTTAATCGATTGTAATATGGTATTAATTTATACTGTTTTGGTCCTCTCCTGTATGCATGTGATATCTGATATCTGCATCTAATATGGTTTAATGTTGTCCCATGTTGAATTATTAATTGCGGCACTTACTTTTAAACGGTATTTAAATGGTGCCTTGATGATATTTCAGTATATTGAGCTGTAATTCCTGTTTGCGCATTTAATTATGCAATTACTTCAGAGTGCTACTCTCTAATGGTTACAGCCCCCTCCTTATTGCCTCTTAAAAAGGCAGGCCCACATAAAATAAAAAAGGGAGGGTTTCTTTTTTCATTCATGAATTGCAGCGACAGTTGTAATCTTTGTTTGTTCACCAACAGCACTGGTACTGCGGCGAACTCCTTTGGGGCCTGTTGCCGTGGTGAGGGCGTGACCTCACGCCCTTCCAGCCCCAAGCCCTTCCAGTTTGGATCCGGTTTCATAAGTTTATAGGTCTACTTTTATTTTTGGGCTCTGCCGCACACAGGCTCGCATGCTATGTCTGTGCGGGGGGAACTGGAGAGAGACAGACAGAGAGGGGGAGAGAGAGAGAGAGAGAGAGAGAGAGGGAGAGAGAGAGAGAGACAGAGACAGAGAGAGAGACAGAGAGAGAGAGAGAGAGGGAGAGAGAGAGAGGCAGAGAGAGATAAAGAGAGAGAGACAGAGAGAGAGAATGAGAGAGAGAGATGGGGGCACTCTCTTTGCCTGGATTCAGAGTCCATGTGTTCAGGCATGCATTCATTAACGTAATTCCTCCACTTTCAAACAAGAGTGCCGTCACAGAGCAGGGGAGATGGGCGCTCATAAATACAGCTCCCCCCGCTCCTGCCTCCCGAGCTGAGGGGTACGGAAGGCTCGGCGCGGGCCCCGTCCAGGTCCATCTGCATGAGAATGGGCCCGGCCGCCACAAAGGGATGAAAAGGTGCGGGAAACACAGAGGACAAACCCTTCCTGTTCTCCCAGGTCATTTATTTTCCCTCCTGTCAGCGCTGCGCCTCGGTCCGGGCCCTTTCGCACATTCTTCTGCACTTTGTTTTGGGTGTTTTGTTTTATTTATTTATTAATTTTTTTTTTTTGGTTCAAACTTTGCCTCTTTTTTTCTTTGTTCATCTTTTTTTTAAATAAAGGACAGGAAACTGACATCAAACGAAAGGCAAAGGAGCGTTTTCAAAGTATCCACAGACAGCTTTGCGGATGAAGCAAAAAGGCAAAATGATGAAATCAATGAAAACATAGGTGCCAACAAGTTGAAACCAAATTTAAATTACCGTTACTTTTATTTGCATTTTTGAAACTTCAGTTTTACACATGACATGCTATTAAAATATTGCTTATCTTCCTATTTATATAATCATATAATTATAATTCCTTATAATTAGAGTAAGATTTAATAGGAATGAATTTATTATTTAGGACGTAGGACACTTAGGACATTTGATATTCAATAATTCAGATTCACATCCCAACCACAGGCTGTATAAACCTATTTCAGCTTTTAATAATGGACTGTATATAGGAGGAAAATAATTTAAAATGAACAAAGAAACATATTTTTTCTTTTATTTCAAATACACCATTGTATCACACGTTGTATCACCATGTACCACACCATGTGGTATGTAGCCCTTCAAAATGAGCTGAACCATCCCATCTTTGACTCCTAACTAAATTTTGAAAGTTTTAAAAATCCATGAGCAATTATTTCAGAGGAAAGTCAATGGCTTTTGTAAAAAAAAAAAAAAAAGTAGGAGGACTTCATCTTCACTTGTTTAGTGGTCCTTTTGGGAAGTGCTACTATTGAGATAAATGTCTTGTTTTCCTTCGAGTGTAATGGCACTATCCGTCCTGATATGTTCTGGCATTTAGTCAATCACACTTTGCTGCTCTTTAAAAGGGGATATTATTGACGTTTGGTTTCTCCTCTGGGGAGCAGAGTATTCCCTGTTTGACTACTGTATGTCCATTTTTTTTTAATCACAAATGAGTAAATTTGAGCTCTGCATTTTGATTTTTCGATTGATTTTTGTGAGAACTTTCATCCTGACAGATCTGGAAATAGACAAACCTGGTCTAAAAAATGCTGGTCGCATGTAAAAACATTACAAGCTGGGCTGGTTTGAGAGAGCTGAAGTAGGTTACACATGAAACAAAGAAACTAAATAAATAAATAAATAAAATTATTAGAAAGTAATCTTTAAGACACCACCAGGAGAAGATCCTCTCCTGCATGCACACCTATTCAGAGGACCGAGTATGCGCATGTCCAGGTGTTTAAAATCAGAGATGTTTAGATGACAGGAATTTTCATAGATGTATAAAACATTGTATTGTTATATTAGTCAAATCCACATGTAACAATACGACTACCAGCAATGCATAATAGTAAACAGCATGGCTCACAGACCAATGGTAACTGGTTAGGATTCAAGGTGGGCCCCTGCTGTCATACCTTTGGGCAAGGAACTTCACCCAGATTGTCTCAGAAAATACCACACTGCATAACTGGACATGTAAAAATGGCAAGCTATGCAAGTCCCTCCGTATAAGAGCCTTTCCTGAGCAAATGTAATGCATTGCAGTTGCAGAAGGCAGTATCATCTGTATCCTTTGCTTTGGGCCAGAGAGGGTCGTTTCACAAATGTAATATGAGAACGGTTGCTGTCGTAAAAATACCTGCAGATTGAAAGATGGGTCTTAGGAAGCTACCTCAGTACTGTGTGAGAAAGGGTTTCTGTGACAAACATATGAGAGTCTGTGAGGGCCAGCAAACCAAGTTTGATCAAAGAAGCAGCTGAAACACACAGCAACTAGCCTTGTAATCCCAAAGAATACTGTTTTAGGAGTTAAACACAGAGAGCGTGAAGCACATTGAACTCTTCCTCAAAATGAAACCATCTTTATAAACATCTGTTCTATCAATTCATAAACACACAATATAGTTATCTTGTTTGTGGTTATGCCTGCATTTGACCATTGCAATCAATTGCCTTTTGAGACCCTTGTGTACTCACATTGAAATGGGAAATTCCAAGTTTGATGGGAACATGTCATGATCGCCATCATAAAAAGTAAGTTTAATTCAGCACTGTGATGATAAAAAAATCGAATGGTGTTTTGGGCTAAAACCACGTATTTTAAACAAGTTGATACAGGAATGAAATCTCAGCTTTCACCTCAGTGCAATCACCGCAACTCTACATTATTTGCCCATTTCTCACATCATATAGTTGTATAATGCAGCAAATTAATGTGATCTCATTCATATTTACTGGTGTAGATATGACCTGGAAGCTCACATAACTTGTTTTAAAATGTAGATATAACTGCACAGATAACACTGAGACAAACATATGTTTTTCAGCTCTAAACAAGCTTGATAGTTTTGACCCACACAACCCCAACATGACCTCAAAGACAGTGCCAGTGAGGTACAGCGCCACTGTGATAACATTGTTAGAGCGTTACAGTAATGTCCTGGAGCATTATTTGTTAGCTGTTAGCCCAGGTCCTTTTTTCAATTACAGCAGCAGTTAATAATGGAGAGACGGACCCAAAGATTCACACCGTCATTCCAACATCCCCGCAGCAGAATTACTGCGCCTGTTTTACATGCAAACTAGCTGCCATGGAGATTGACCTGAAATATGCTCCAATCCTGGGGAATGGCAATCTGTGGGAAGTAAAGGAAAAAGTGACAGAGCTGGGTAAATCTGTGTAAAGATACAAGTAAGACAAAATAGGTGCTTGGTGACTGTGGGGGTGGGGGGTTGGGGGGATTGATTCGCTTGTCTGCTGATGGTTGTATTCTGAGTACGGATGACTTCAGAAACAATACTAATCTCATACACTTCAAGTTCACATTAGTACTGATCTTTGTGATGCAAAAGTGTGCTAAAATGCAACACACAGAGGCAGCAGCTGTTTGAAAAATGCTCATGAATTCTCCACGTGAGACTAATTTTCATTGTGATCCACAGCTGTACTTACACGTTAGAATGAGGGGAGTGTGGGACACTTCCCTCCTGGCCTCGCATTCGACCCCTCTCTCCCCTCCCTGTCACCACTGCAGGTGTGACGCTCTGACATTACTTTTTTTCGCTTGTGTGTGTGTGTGTGTGAATGTGTGTGCGCGCGCGCACTCTCTCTCGCGCGCGTGTCCCTCCCACACTCGGGAAAGCAGCGCGCACGCTCTGGACTGGAAGGACTCCGCTGTGCAGTCTGATCATGTGACGGGCCGCGAGCCCAGGCGAAGCAGAGCGAGACAGTTGTCGGAGACCGAAACGCCAGCTTCATTGAAAAGCTCCGTTATTGAGAGCGAGAGACGGGAGAGATAGACGTTTTCAGTGCACAGACACAGACAACACACACTGCAGGCTCTGGGGAACTTGGGGGGAAAAAGGGACATTTAAACGGCCTTAAGACACTCGTTAAGAAGAAGGACAACACACGTTTACTGAAAAATAAAAGATTGAAGAACAGTGGGCACACGGGAGTTTATTCTTCATCCTGAGCAACTTGTGGAATTATAAAGGCACCTTTCATACGAAGATTCTACCTCTCCCCTCCTTCCCGTTTTCCTTTTTCTTTATTTTATTTTTTTTATCTCCCTTTGCAGCAACTGACAGAGGAAGGAACACAATTGCAGTGTTGTGCATAAAGAAAGTGATCGCAGCACCGTGAGACAGAAGGGCTCGCTGCGTTGGCTAGCTAGAGGGGACAGGACAGGGTGGAATAGACTCATCGTCCGCCTCTACTCTGTTTTTTGTACCCTATTTATTCGTTTATACGTTGTTTTTCCACTCTTGGTTTTAATCAGGGCTCGCGTGATTTTTTGGAATATGGTTGGGGAAATGGAAACGAAGGAGAAGCCGAAGCCGACCCCAGACTATCTCATGCAGCTTATGAACGACAAGAAACTGATGAGCAGTCTGCCGAACTTCTGCGGGATTTTTAACCACCTCGAGCGGCTGCTGGATGAAGGTAAAAAACCAAATCGATGTGTACAAATGTGCGACCGTTCTTCGGTGTGAGTGGGGAAAAAGTGTGCGCGTATATTGTCGTTGCATGATCGGGACTGGGGGAATCACTGAGCGTTCAACGTTCCTGGAGCGTTACGTGTTCTCTATTATTTGTATTATTTTTGGATAGATGGTTTGTGTCGCTTGCCAATTCTCAGAGGTTTCGACGGTGTCAGCTATGAAATTGCTCATGTGATAGAGGTGAGAAATGCTGCGTACCCGTTCCACAATGCTGGCACGTGAATTAAACAAATTGCAGGTGCATCGTGCTGCTAAAAACCATACCCCAGGCATGTCCTAAAATACCGTGCATATAACTGTACCATATACTGTAGGCGGTCCGTACGGTGACATCTAAAGGTTCTCTGTGCATATAATGTACAGCTTCGTCAAAAAATACATATTTCCAATCCATTGAGTCAAACGTGGCAACACTACGAAAACAACGTGACTGTCAGACTTTTCTGTGCTCTTTATCTAATATACTTTTCAATGATAACTATATTTGCAAGTGTTCATTACACCATCCTCTGTAATACATCAGTATTTTGATAAAAGCAAAACTGATATTATATTTATTCATAAATCAATTTAATTAAAAAATGTAAACGATTGCACCTACAAGCGACCATATTTTCTAACACAACTTACCAGGTGTACGAGTTAATACAGTGGATATACAGGCAAATATTACGTCTTAAACAATTAGAAGCTGATGAAATGACGCTCATCTGAACGCCCATAGCGCAAGATACTGCACCAAAGGTGCTTTATTGAATAAATGTTCTCAATTAAAGCTATACTGTTTACATAGGCCCGGGGGATATGTACTGTACCTTGTCCAAATAATCCGCGCCTACGAATAATAAATTAGTAATAATAATAATTGTGATTTACGCGGGCCTTCTTTCGGCTGCTGGATGCCTAGCTGTTTTTGTTAGGAATTTAATCAGTGGTTCGTAAATCTGATAATTGAATATACAAGGAATGGAACTGTTCGTGCTGTAAAAAGAATGCCAAAACAGAAGTAATGTTCTGACAGTGCCTCTTCGGGTAGAGGGATGAATTCATACCAGAAAAAGACTTCGTTGGCCCCTCCTAATAGTGGCGGGGCTCGAGATGATTGAGGGCTGGTTAACGGGATCAAAAGTTGGTGGAAAAGAACTCGTGCGCTGCGGAAAACTGGGAAACTTGTATGGGCGAAGCTGGATCGAGCGCCAGGGGGCTCTCAACGGTTCAACTCGAAACGGCTCCCACAGCTGAAGAATGGAGAATCGCCTTCGGCACCTTCAATTCTACTTTACAGTTGCTAACTTTATAAAACGACCTCTTTAATGGGCCAGTTGCGCTTGGGTAAACATTGTCTTTGTCCTGCGAGAGCGACTAAATGTTTTATTGCGATTCTGATTTGGCTCGGGATTTATAGGGTGAGATGTGATAACCCCATTGCCTGTCTTTCACGTGCTGCTCATCTCCTTCCCCCCGCAACCAAGCCTTTCCGCACCTCCACGGTGTTCTCGACAGAGGGAAGAGTTGGATAGTAAGAAGCTCAAAAAATGCTTATTTTCGCCCCCGTCCTAGCCTCGGGTGAAAGAAAAGTCTGTCTCTTCGTGAATGGGTATTGTTTGAGCAGGGAGTACCCGTAAGTGAAAAGCAACAGCGGGGTATTTAAAGAGGGGAAACAAGCGAGGAGTAACCGCGGTCAGTGGAGGGGAGCGACAGGGGGCTTTATCGCTCGGTCACTACAATAAACCCCTCGATGTGTGCGCCACAACGGAGACCCCCTTCTCCCCCTCAAAAACTCCTCCCCCCCGCTTGTGTTCCTGGTAATGCTTTGTGAATGAAGAGCGGAGGTTTCAGTTGGGAAGTCTTGAAAAGGGGATACGGGGCAAATCTAGGGCGCTCAGCGTCGTTGCACGAACCATTCTTTAAACATCGAACTTCGCGTTTCTGTGAACTGAGATTAGTGTGTAGCAGGGTGCAATTTTGATTTCAGGAAGGCCTCGACTTAAAGGCCTTGTCTGTTCAGTTCTTTTTTGACATGCTTTCACTGGGGCTGTTCCAGATATGCACTTGTGTGTTGTGTTGCGGTTTGAAAGATACCATTTTCCCAAAGTCCATCAAAGAAAGTGAGTTCTTTGACAAAGCAACAAAAGCCTGCCCTGTCTCTGTGCGCATTTGCTGAGTCTCAGTCGTGATTTAGACTTGCTGCAGGACACAGCTTCTGTCTATGAATGCTTGGCATTGTGGATGGGTGTTTTGTGTACCTGTTGTTTACTGTTGCAATAATGTCCATCTTGTTGGACTGGTCTTATTGGGATGCAGGTGGTGGGCCTGGATGGGACACACAAGTGCCCGTGTGTATGTGTGTGTGTGTGTGTGTGTATGGTGGAGGACAGCAGTATCTGGTGCGGTGTCTAATCACGGACACGCTCACTCACGAGTCTCTGTTTTTTCCTTAGCACAGAATGAATCATCTGTGGTGAAATTCCTGCAGTGCCTTAGCTCTGCACACACACATACACACGCGCTGCACACACACACACACACACACACACACACACACACACACACACCCACACACACACACACACATATCCGCATTCCAGGACTCTCACCCAGGAATGCACATATGCATACACACAAATGCTTGCAGACACACATGTACACACATCTTTACACAAAAGAAACACAGAAGAAACACACACACACACACACACACACTCACATGCTCCCCTGCATATGTATACGTACAAGAACAGACACGCGCACGCACACACACACACAAACACACACACACATGCACACGCACACACATAAAAACAGACCCAGGCACAGACACATACAGGGAATTGTGCTGTCGGAGCTGGTTTGCTAAAAACCCACGTCAGCATTACCTAGATTTTAGCACATGATTCATTGGCCTATCACACAGCACCCTGGCTCCTCATGTCCTTGTTTCATGCTGTTTTTGCACGGTTATTTTTTGTTTTCAGATGACATTTACCATAAGTGATTAACATGCTTTTTACATTCTAAAAGGAAATGTTTCAGTGTAGCAAGAGCTGTTAAGTGGAGCATACTGCTGTATTTATAGGCAGAATATACAACTACAACATGATAAGACCAACATGAAAATAACTTGACTGAACTTGCTGGTTTCACTTCTCCTTTGTCTGGTTGCTATCCAGTTTCTGTGCTGAACAGAAGTTAGCGGAACAGTAAAAGGAACCAGTCAAGTGAAAGCAGGGCCAGTTAAGTCAGTGAGTTTCACTGGTTTCCAGCCCGGAGTGTATTCTTACCAGTAATCGGCACTGCGTCTGTACCAGTGGATCATCAGAATAGTTGTCACCTTCACTAGATATGAGGGCATTGTGTCAAATAGGTGTGAGAGAGAGACAGAGCCTGTATAGACATACAGAGACTACATGTATGAGAGAAGATCTTTGTTTCACTGATCATTGTATGGGTATTGTTTAAGGGGGACACTATGTGTTTGTACATATGTTATGTGCTATATATATCTTAAGTATGTCACCAATGGGCAGATACAGACAGGCCAAATTTGTAATAGCATTTTCTCCCACTCACATGTAACTCAGGGACACATAAGCTGCATTTCCCTTTGTCCAGATTTGCTGAGGGCTGTTGAAACATCAGTTTCACTTCTACTATTAGGGCTGCTGAAGACAGAACACTGACCTCATACACAGAACAGGACCAGAGAAGTGATATTAAAGCTTAGATCTGCACATAGATCAGTCCCTGCCAGCTGTCTGTGCACTGTGTGTGTGTGCGTGCGCGTGTGTGTGTGTGTTTGCGTGAGTTTGTTTGTGTGTGTGTGTGTGCTTGCGTGAGTTTGTTTGTGTGTGTGTGTGTGTTTGCGTGAGTTTTTTTGTGTGTGTGTGTGTGCTTGCGTGAGTTTGTTTGTGTGTGTGTGTGCTTGCATGAGTTTGTTTGTGTGTGTGTGTGTGTATGTGTCATTCTGAGTTTGCATTTGGGTGTGTGTGTTTGCATGCTGTTGCTAGTTAAATGTACATACAACACTACCCACGCAAAGAATACTTTGGCATCCTTAAGGGGAAGAATGCTTCTAATTTTATCAGTATCTTTAAATGATAAACCCATCTAGATCTAGAAGGTGGGCCTGTGCAGTAATTGGACTACCTAACCAAGTCAATTAGGTATTTAACGTCTGAGGGAAAAATTGAAAAACAAAGGCAATCTGGCGCTTGAGTTACCTGACGTTAGCAGTCACTCTGACACCCGTTCTGTCGCCTTGCATGGGTCTCCCAGCTCAGCTCTGTCTGCCCTGTGCTCCCCCTGTAGCATTTAGTCATTTTTCCTTTTTTTTGCTCTCACTCTCCCTCTCTCTCTCTCTTTCTGGATCCTTCCATTGGGGTAAGCTGCCCTTTCTGCTGTAAGATTGAAACACTGGCTCGTCTTTTTACACAATGTGTTTAATTTGATCAGGGAGTGGTCTGAGACTCACGGAGAGGCGTTCTCTTATGAAGTGTACGTTTTTGGACCAAAGCACATATTCCCCTGAAAGGGGACTGGTTTGTCTACTGTTTGTCTACTTCTTGCTTGGTCAGGCCGAGTTAGCGATTCGAGTGGCCCGCGGAAATCAAATCAAAGCAAGTGGGTCTACAGACCTGGAAAAGGTCTTCAAAGGGTTGGTTTCCAGATGCCTCGAAGTGGAATTTTCTTATTGTAATCTGGTAGGGGATCTGACTATTGACATAGATGTTTGGGGCTTTGGGAACTGTATCTGTAAGGTGGATGGACAAGGAGCTTTATGAATATTGTTTAGGGCTGAGTTGAAATGTAAGTATTTAGTGATGTAAAAATTCATTGTTTGTTTTTCTTCCTTTCAGTTTTAATTTCATGGTTTTAATTGTGTTGTCTTGTTTTTTTCTGGACTTAAATTAATTTGCTCATTTTTTAATTTTCTTTCATTTTGTATATATTTTCTCAATGATTCTGTTTTATTTAAACTAACTGAGCTGACCTAAAAGTCTAAATTCTCTCTCTGTCCCTCTGTCTCCCTCTCTCCCCCCTCTCCCTCTCTTTCTCTTTCTCTCTGTCTCTCTCCCCTTCCTTCTCTCGGGCTTACGTTCTTCCGCTTACAAAATGTATCAGAGGCCTATTGAAAATGCCGTAGTACGTGGGCTGATAGGACATTTTGGTAAGGGGACAGCCAATTAGCAGTTAATTTAGGGGGAATGTCACTGTGACTGCTTTGTCCCCTGTTATACGCAGAGAGGAAAAAACCCACTCTGTGAGACTAAGTGTCTGTTTGGCAGCAGAGGATTTAGTTCAGGCCAATGAAGTTGTTTTTTGCTGCTGCATGCACAACTGCATGCTGCTACTGTAGCTCCATAAAAAGTTCTCATCACTTACAATGATAACAGCATTATAATAATAGCAATCTACTGACCTATCTAAGGAGGCTTTGATCTTATTCTTTTTATCACATTTGCCTTACACGGCTTGATACAGAACTTTATCAGTGTGTGTCAAAATGTCCAAATAAATTCGATGAGATGAGCCATGATAGGGATTCCAACAAAGTTCTGAAACAGTGTTCGATGGCTTCGGGGCTCGAAAAGGCCAAACTGTGAGCCATTAGTGCAGACACACACACACACACACACACACACACACACACACACACTGTGTCTGCAACACAGAGTGAAAACTGTGTGTGGAACACAGCGCAATTTAAAAGCTATGCGCGGAACTCAACGGTAACAAGCCACTCGGGGCTGATCATGTCAGAAACAGAAAAGCTCAAGGACTAACACCAGCAACCACGTTGCCTGTTTGCTAGCCGCTGCCCGCCACCCACCGGCTCCCCTGTTCAGAGTCTCCCTGCGGTGCTGGGGACGGGCCCGCCGAGGGCGGAGCCGGGGGGCCCCTGCGCCTCTCCCGTTTTCACCGCGGTGGCCCTGGAGGCTTCGGAACAGGGGTGCTGCCGCAGCTCGGCCCCGCCAGTAACGCCCGACCGGCGCTAAATCACGGGCTTTTTGCAGACCTCAGCGCTATTCCGCGCACGGCGGGGATAAAATATCCCCAACAGCTTGTGCCGGGGCGCAACATTGATCATACGTGAAGCTCCGATTTGGTGTTTTCCTTCACGCTCTCACTCTCCGCCGTGGGCCTCGCGCTCCTTACCCATCGAGAATAAATAAAGGAGCGCCGAACAACGGTGGCGCTCGACAGCATCGACAGCGCGGGGGGGGGGGCCGGATCTCACCAGGGAAGAAAGTGGGATTGAGTCTTCCACGGCCTTCCCCCTTTGTAACTAGTTTTACATGAGTTATGATAACTCATGGCTTTGTGGTTATGCGCGTGTGTGTGTGTGTGTGTGTGTGTGTGTGTGTGTGTGTGTGTGTGTGTGGGGCTGTGTGTATTAATGCGTTTGGTCATGTATTTGTGTTATTATGTGATTGTGTATGTGTCCTTGTGTGTGTTTGTGTGTGTGTGTTTGTGTGTGAGTGTGTGTGTATTTATGCGTTTGGTCACGCATTTGTATTATGTGACTGTGTACACATCCTTGTGTGTGTGAGTGTGTGTGTGTGTGTGTGTATGTGTGTGTGCGTGTATGTAGGTGGTGCACCTGCTAGTCTTCTCCGTGTGTGTGTTGGGGCAGGCGGTGAGCAGAGCTGGTGTCAGTGTGTGCTGGTGAAGTAGCAGATCAACAGCAGCAGTGGTGGCAGTGTGTGTGTTTGGAGTTTGTCTCCGTTGAGCGATGTGCCTGCGCAGTGGCCTGGAGCAGGCAGAATGGATGCGGCGGCTGATGCGGACGGATGCGCATACGGATGCGCAGACGGATTCTGCCGTTAGCGCTGAGGAATGCTGTCTCTCCCCGCAGTTAGGGCACCCAGCCGTACAGAGCTGCTCGTTCGCTGTAATAAAGGTGATGAATTTAATCACATGAGCCGGCACTAAAGTGACACTGCAGACCTTCATCTGGCAGAGAGGGGAGGGGGAGGAGGGGGGTGGCGTGCCCATGGGAATGACGGCAGAGGGTTGGGGAAAGAGAGAGAGAGAGAGAGAGAGAGAGAGAGAGAGAGAGAACAGAGTGGTAGAGGGAATGGAGTTAGAACAGACTGATGAGAGAATGAGGTGAGAGAACAGTGATGGAGAAAACAGAGTGATGGAAAGAATGTTGTGAGAACAGAGTGATGGAGATTCTAGAGAGAGAATAGGGTGATGGAGAACATGAGAGAGAGAGGTAACAGAGTATTAGAGATAACAGTGATGGAGAGAATGGACTGGGAGAACAGAGTCATGGGGAGAATAGAGTAAGAAAAGAGTGAAGGAGAATGGAGAGAGAGAAGGATGATGGAGAGAATGTGGTGACAGGACAGGGTGATGGAGATGATAGAGAGATGAAGAGAATGCTGTGAAAGAACACTGCGGTGCAAACCCCCTTCCAGGAGTGTTTCTGCAGTACATAGTCACCCACTCTGCCGTGAATTAGAAACCTCGGACACTCTGGGAAGCTGGAGCGTATTTCACAGAGCAGGAAGGTGAACACACACGCAGCCAATTAAACAATTAGACGTACGAGGCCGCCGGGGAATGGGCTGTAATGAAAACGGAAGAGCCTCGTGGGATTGTGACAGTGCCATCAAACAGCAGCGGAGACATCTTTACACGGTCACCAGAGAGCAGCCGCCAGAGTGGGCCGGCGAGAAGCTGGGTGTGTGATTATCTCCGCCCAGCGTTGCCCCGAAGACCTTGAATTTGCCGTTGCCGTCCTCGGTTGGGGGGGTTGCAGTAATATCGATCTCCGTCCCCATCTCAGGTCTTCCGCCAGGAAACGAGGGCTCCACAGAACAGACGGTTTAGCAGACGACATAGAAGGGGCGCCCGAAACCCCCTGCTTTTGGTTGTGGAGCCAAGGCGGGCGGGGGGGTAATTTCATCAGAGCGAGAGATAGAGAAGCGCCCGCTCTCGTCCGCCCCTCGATATTTCCTGCCGGGACGGGGGGGCAGTGGGAGGAAGGCATCCGCGGGGCCGTTTAATTGCACTCAGAGGGAGATTTGCAAGGTCCTTTACCGGTAAGGACTTGAAGGATGCAGTCGGTTCCAGGAACGGTCTCCTTTTCGAGCAGCATCCTGAAGGCCCACAGGGATGCGGAGAATCCGTCCAGTTCATCCCATAATTAGACTAAGTAGCCCCATTCATCACATAATTGGAGTAATTAATTAATTCAGAACTGAAGTGAGGTAGAGGGGAGGGAGGGGGGGTTGCGTGGGCAAAGTCAATTTCTCCAGAATTAACTTGGATGCTGTCCCCGTGATGTATAGTAATTGTCTCCTCTGCGGCTTTCCTTCGTCTGTAGGGCCTGGGGTAGGGTGTGTGTGTATGTGTATGTGTTTGTGTGTGTGTGTGTCTTGGGGGGGGCCGGGAGAATGTGCAAGAGAGCGAATGATCGCGCCGCATGTGCGTACTACGAAAAGCACGGGACCGAAAGTAAAACCGCTGCCTGGCAGCACCGAAAAATAGGACGCGCAATCAAATTTGTGTTCAAAATTTGAATTTTGAATAATGCTTTCTGTCTGGAGCAGCAGTGGCAGCGGGGTGGGTGGGTTTTTAAGGGGGTGCTTTTTCACTCCTCTGTTCAATTCCCTGCTTGATTTCCCATGATCTGCTGGTTCAGTGGCTGAGCACTCTGACTGTGTTTGCGCCCGTAATCAAAGCGTTCATATCGTTCTCGGCTTTCAAAAGGAACGGCACCGTAGACGACACTATGGCTGCATTACCATTACCGTTAGTTACATCTCGCCAGATTCTATCATTTCATCATCTTTTCGGACGGGGGACGCGTGGGGGGCTGATTCATTGGTATGTTATCAGCAGGGAACTGCACTGCATCAGCCAGCAAATAGAAAGCAGTAAAATGCATGTTTTTGAACTTGAAGCTTGAATATAAAAGCTGTGCAATTTAGAACGTTTCCTGGGGGTCAAATCCAGATCAGCTGGGTCACCGCTCACTGGTTGGAGGTTGCCAGTTCGAATCCCCAGTGGGGAACTGATGTTGAACCCTTGGGCAGGGTCCTTCAGTAAATATCCACCTTGTATAAATGGATAACATGAAAGCTATGTAAGTCTGAATAGCAAAGCTATTAGTAATGTACTGAGGTATCCTTCAGTGGATCACAGCGAGTTCGGAGATCTTGAATGTACTGTGTATGTTTTATAAAGCAAATTTCGCCGAACATACAATATATTAACGCAAAGCAGAAATATATTGCAGTATACCAAAATGGCAATAATTTACATATTTTCAACATATTGATTGAGCTAAAAAATATATTCTCATGTATTTTTTCTATGGGTGCAAGTTCAGCCTGTTCCATGGAGTTCTGGTTTCCTAGTACGGTCACAGTGGGGTCACAGTTCCATAGAGGGGTGATATTAAGGTCACAGAGGAACCCCCAATGTCACAGTATGTTAGAGGTGTTACAGTAGGATCATGATTGCTTTTGGGGGGGGAGAGTCACATAGTGTCAACAGGGTCACCGTTTGTTAGTAAAGGCAAAACCTCTCAGAGGAGTCATGGTGGGGTCATATCTGGGTCGCAGTCTTAAAGTCGAGTCAAACACCCAGTGGAGTCACACTCAATTGCTTCACAAAGCCATTTTGAAAAGATTTAATGGACTGACCTTGCGCTACCCACAGTGTGCAGTGCTTGTCTGTTGAAATTTTCAGAGACAATGGCATGGACCTCATGCAGCAGTCTGCGTGCTTTCAGCAGGCTTTTGAGTGCAGGCGCTGCCGTGCGGCTGTGTTGACGCCACTCGCCGATTTAGTGTGTAAGCGCAGTGTGTGAACACACGCACACAGGCTGGTATGAAAGCAGATGTGTCCCAAACGCATTATTACCCCAGTGGCATGTAATCCCTCAGTCGGACGCACTGCACTCAGTGCCCTGAACGCACCGAAGTCTGTGTGACCCACGGAGCCTCCCGGACACACAGAGTTCAGTTCCTGCTCTCATCTCCCTCCTGGGGATGTGATTGGTTCTCCCACCAGAAAAAGAGGGGAGGACAAACACCACCGGCGAGACACCTCAGTCGCTGCTTCCTTAAGAAATTGTTCCTCTTCAAGAGCAAACCTGGCAAACTCAAATCTGCTTGAAGCAAATGGCATGGCATTTGCACAGCTGTGAGAGCAGATATTTGCGGCCTGTAAATTGAACTGATCTTGAGTCGATCCTGGTTCGTCAAGGCTAGTTAGGCGATATGCAGGTCACAAGTCAGAGGCCGGCCAATCAGAGAGACTTGTTTTTTTTTCTTTGTCTGATCTCGTTTAACGGCTCGGATTCCTTCTTTAAAATAAGCGAGTCTATGGGAACAGGGAGCATGGAGTAAGGAGCCAAAAGGGCATGGCCTGCACCAGACACTGTCTCAGTCTGCGGGGGGAGCATCTGGGCCGAGACAGGTTCACGGGGGTCACGAGGCCACAGGGTCACGGGGGTTGCTAGGCTGCGGACCGGCGGTTCGGCTGTCCGTTCACCTGGGCACCCCGCTCACAGCTGGGAGGGAGTAATCAGGCAAATTTCTGCATATCATTACTTCAGGGGCAAAACGTCAATGTCTCGTCTCATAATGCATTAACATTTCTCTTTTCTAAGGCTCTCTGTACAACTGAGACCTATTTTTCACTGGATCTTGCCTGGGTCACCCGGCGTGAGGCTGCGCTAAGGGCAGTGCTCTTCACAGTCATAACCACAACAAAAAAAAGACCAGGAATAGACTGTTCAAAGCATATTGATTTAAATGAACAAAGGCATATTGACCTATACGCAACACGAAATTTGTGTCTGGAATGTGAAGAGTGGTTTAGCTTTTTATCTGTGGGTTTTGTATTTGCATGCTTTTTTTCATTACGCCTGCGATGTTCAGTGACCTTTGCTGTAAGTGAATTTTATTTGATATCAAATATTGAAGAAGGAAGCGTGCGTGGTGCGCGTGCCGGTGGAACAGCGTCAGTCGGTTCTTCTGGGAACCCACGTCTGTCAGGATTTAAGTTAGCGGCGTCCTTATGTCTGCGAATTGCCTCTGTGTCTGTCTGTTAATGGTGTCTGTTTGTATGTCCGTCAACGGCGACCATTGCACTGTCTGTGAGCCATGTGTGTCGGTATGCTGGTGAACGTTGTCTGTTGGTCTGTAAATTGTGGCGACGGGTGTGTCTGTGAGCAGTATCAAACACTGTCTGTGAGCCGTGTCTGTCGGTACCTCAGCAAATGGTGTCTGTTGGTCTGGAAATTAAGCCAATGGGTGTGTCTGTTAGCAGTATCAAACACCATCTGTGAGTGATGCCTGTCAATATCTCAGTGAATGGTGACTGTCTGTTGGTCTGTAAATTGTACCAACAGGTGTGTCTGTGAGTGGTTTCACTTTGTCTGTGAGCTTTGTCTGTCCATATCTCAGTGAATGCTGTCTGTTGGTCTGTAAACTGCTAATGGGTGTGTCTGCGAGCAGTGCTGAATGCTCTGTCTGTGCCGTATTCACTCTGCTTTTCAGCCTACCCCTGTAGGGGGTAACTAAAGCCTCATTCTCACTGGCTGCGCTCAGGTGTAGAGGCACCACACTGTGTCAGCTGGGGCCTGACGATGGTTTGTTCCTAGATTGACTGTCTGTTGCTAACCTGACCCGGGACCCATTAAGGCAACGTCAGCGGTCAGCTGCCTCTCAGTCCAGCGGCTAACAAACCTTGACAGAGCAGGGCTTGCACATTTCATTTTTTTTCTTTTGCACGCCTGCTATTTGCAGTTATCTGTGCAGCGGCTAGACCGGACACACAAAATATGGAAACTGCAGAGACAAGGTGATTGTGCCACTGCCCACAGTAGGGGCAGTAAACTCCTCCTTTGCCAAAAAGCAGTGCAGAACTTTGACTGGCCGTGCAGTGCGGATGCTTCTTTGCCGCACTGTTTTATTTATGGAAGCTTGTGCGCGAACGAAAGCATTCTGATTCGTCAGACCACAAAATAAGCAGGCCTGCTCCCTCTCGGCTATGTCCACAGTCACATCATAAAGCGAGTCAGGAGAGATCGTTCTCCGTCCACTGCCACTCTTGGTATACCTGAAGTGAATGTGGTTGAACACAACAGGAAATCCCAGTCAGGCTAATCTATTGTCCAGGGAAGTGCTAACATTGTCTACATGGCATGGAGCTCTGTTAGCGAGGCATGTGGTCCCAGAATTTGGCATTGTCGATGTACCTCAGAGATTGGGGTTTGTGAGGGAGCAAGGGGAGGGAACGACGGCTCAGATTTCGGGGGGTGGGGTGTGGGGGTTGGGGGCTGGAGGGGATAAGAAAATGAAACCGAATAGACAATGCAGCCAGAGTCGGTGAAGCCCAGTCACACTTATTATTCCACGCTTAAATTAGATTACCATGAGGTATAACCATCTGCTGCAAATTAAAAAGGAGTAACACTGTGTCGAACAAGGGCACTGTGCGCTCGCAGAGGCAAACTTATCACTCGATCGTGGGAAGTGGTTCTGTGGAAACCGCAGGAAGAAGCGTTTGCCTTTGTCTCCAGTTCACAGGTCAAGGTTCAGGAGATGTACTTAGGTGGATCTTACCTCCTTTGTGTGATTGTCAGATTATTTGGCAACTGTGCGACTAATCATTTAAAGGACCGTTACCTAAATGCAGTAGACAGTCTAGACTGTATTTATTTATTCCGAGGTAGTGATGTATATGCACCATCCAGTGGATTCAATCAAACCTGCCAAGTTTTCTTAAGTGAAAGCGCCACTCAACAACAGAATAAATCCTCCCAGATTAATCTGCCAGTGTATTAAAACAAAGTGACCCCCGGATACAATCAATACAGCTAAGCCACCTTAATGTAAAAAGTCATTTTGCTGCAGCGTGGTGCCAGATTAATCTGGGCAGCCTCGCTTTTTAAATTAAGCAGCTCTTTCCTTTAAATGTCTTGGCAGTTTTGATTGAATCGTGGTGTGCATGTCTATGGGCGAAGGCAGAACTCTTGTCATTTGACTGTCATTCACTATCATCTGAAATCTCATGGTGGGGGCAGTGAGTGGGGGTGTTGGGAGTCGTCCTTCCAAAAGGAGACAGATGAGAAAGGAGATCTCTGAACCATACTATTTAGAAAATTAATTTGCCCTCTGTTTGTTTTGTGCAAGCAGATTTTCGCACAGTCAGTCTTTCAATCTGCAAGCTGTGAGTCAAACGCTCAGACTCCTCAAATGCTAGTTAAACATTCCTGATTAAATCTAATTCATATTTAGGTTTGCTGCCTTTTTTGCGTAACGAGAAAAATCTCTTTATATTTAGCAAATAAATTGCTCAGGCCTCAGTCAGTGTTTTTTTTAACATCTGCCTGTGAAATGATAAGTAGTGGTTTGACAAAAGAACACCTTTGGCAGGCCCTCTTTACTCAGGCTGATGTCGCTCTTGCTCCCACGATGTTGCTGCAGTGTTAGAGACGCCCCGGGAAGCCGACCACCTGAGCCACCTGGTTTGTTGGAGATTGATAATAAACGGCTCATGCACCGCGGGGCCGAAATGTGTGCCGCTCATTCAGGGAAGGGGATTTTGACCTCACGTCCCCGGGACATGTGATGTATGCAGCCGCTGATTCAGAGACATTAAACCATTAGCTCCTTATCTTTGTCTCGTGACACGCAACGCAATTATGTCATGTTAAGTCTGAGCGTAGGAGAGGGAAAAGCATTTTGAGAATGTCCTCCAGTTAGCGTTTTGGGTTTCATTTTTGCCATTGCTGTTCATCGTGTCGCAAATATGAAAGATAATTGTTTTTCAGTCATGTTTTGGGTCGCGTCTCCCGGAATTATCAGCTGGCGAGTTATGAACTGTGTAGTGACTGACGCTAATCTCCAGAGCTGCTGCAGTCACTAGCAAAAGCTCATGAGGCTCGGTGCCTTTAAACTGCTAATTGTCCATAACCTGTTTTTGATTGTGTTTGCTTGATGAACAAGTGCGCTGTTTTAAATAAAGGTCACCCTTGAGCAATGAACTTTGTGCAATTCTCATGAAAATTTTAATGACAGAAAGATTGGGGGATTAGTCTAAACCCTTGTTATAATCAAAATGATTACATATAACCCAGTCTCTTTATCTTTTGATTGTTTATTGTGAAATATGCAAAGCTTGTACCGCTTCACAAAATCAAGTGAAATCAAAGGATTCAGCTGCAAGTGGGTGACGCTAAGCTAAATCTCCTATAGCCCGAAACATAATAAAACACATCATGTATAACGAACAGATTCAAGGTCTGTTTTTAAACTCGCCATCCTCCACTGGCATCTGTCTAACACTAAATACACATACCCGTACATGAAGAGGCCTCATTATTTTCCTTTTCGTTCTGTCAGCAGTATAACACTGATAGTCGCTCCTCGCAAACGCACGCCGCACGCACAGAGGTGCTGTACAGAAACAGCTGCTGCTGCGTCCCCTACAAGGCGTTCGATGGTGTTTGTGGAGACATATATGTCTCAGTTTGTGGAGCTGAGATGTTTCTTTGGGCGCGGGCCCACGCCGGGGGTGTCGGCGGCGGGTGCAGCCGGCGGGCCGCGGGCTGTTTTGTGACAGTGCGGCCCATATGCTGCCACGTCTCCCCCGCTCCCCGCTGCATTGAGCGCAGCAGAATTCCTCTCTTGGTGCGCATTAGCGTTTGCCATGGAGAATCATCATTTCCTTTGTGTCAGCAGCCCCTGAGGCAGCATTGTTCAAGAGAAATGCTGCTCGCCCGCTCACTCTCGCACACACACGCGCACGCACGCTGGTACACACACACACACACACACACAGATACACACACACACATACACATACACATACACACCCACTCACACACATACACACACACATACACACACACTCACGCGCACATACACTCACACATACACACACACACACACACGGATATACACAGACACACACACACAGATACACACACCCACTTGCACACATATACACACACGGACACACACAGTTACACACGCCCACTCGCAAACATACACACAGTCAGGCACAGAAACACACACATACACACACACGCATTCGTACTCACACAGAGACGTATTCAGATTTGCACATACACACACGTGCACTTGCACAGATGCACACACATACACACACGCGTACACATATGCATGGGCAGATACTGACATACACACTCAGTCTTCCTCGCACACACACACACACACACACACACTGCAAACCAAAGAGCGCTGGCATGAGCTGACCTGAAGCCCTGATCTCTGGTTGGCTCCAATTCTCTGAGCTCCTGCGCTGAGTAAATTAAACAGGCACCAGACAGACTACTGTTGAAGGTGCTGGCTTGCACTTTTTAAATAGGATAGAAATCAAACCGGTTCACCGTGAATAGCCTCACATTTTACACAGTGCAGAAAACCCTTTGAATATGTCCACAAGCTGGGGGATCAAGCTTGAAACTCACAGAGACAATAATTGAATATTTAACTACAGAGGGATACTCCAAATGTGCCTCATTCCAGATCGCCTTGATTTTCAGGATTATTTTAATATTTAAGATGCAGACGAAGCAGAAAGGAAAAACAAATCAGTTAAAAACATTTTTTAATGTATTTTTTGAAGATTTGCTTAAAAGATCTTGGGAGGTTTGATTAAACTGTTGCAGTCATAGTACCCCTCTGGAAAGGAAAAATATCTACTGCACACTAACGCATAATTCAAAGGCCACTGTGTTTTCCTAAATAAATATGTCTGTGCACATTTTGCCAGTCTGTCTTAGATCAGTGAATGAGTAGGTGGGCGTGTGAATACATGTGTATGCCTGCATGATTGTTTGTGTGTGTGTTTGTATATGTGTGAGTATGTGTATGTGTGTGTGTGTGCATATGTGTGTATTCGTGTGTGTTAATGTATGCCTGTGTGTGAGAGTGAGTGAGTGTGTGTGTGAGTGTGTGTGTGTGTGTGTGTGTGTGAGTGAGTGTGTGTGTTAATGTGTCCATGTGTGTGTGAGTGAGTGTGTTAATGTGTGCATATGTGCCTGTGTTTATGAGTGAGAGTGTGTTGATGTGTTTGTGTGTGTGTGTGTGTGTGTGTGTGTGGTGTGTGTGTGAGTGAAAGTGTGTTGATGTGTGTGTGTCAGTGAGAGTGTGTTGATGTGTGTGTGTGTGCCCGTGTGTGTGAGTGAGAGTGTGTGCACTCAGCCAGCAGTCCTGCTCACTCTGATTAGGCAGTGGAGGAGATGATGAAGCTTGTCAGTCCTGTCTCTCTGATCACTTTGCTCTGCATGTACAGAGAAGCAGCACGCATGTTTTTATAAATATTGGATTGGCCCTTTTAGCTCCCCATCCTGGCAGATTGAGCTAATTGAAGTGGGTCTGTGCCAGAGCCAGGCGACTGGGGGGAACAGTCAACCCCCCTTCCTCTTTCTCTTTCTATGCCTCTAGCTCTCTCTCTTTCTCTCTCTCTCCCTCTCCCCTTCCCCCTTCCCTCCCTTACCTCCCTTTCTCTGCTTTTTTCTCTCCTCTCCCCTCCCCTTTCTCTTCCCTCTCTCTATCTTCCTCTCCCTTTCCCTTTCTCTTACTCTATTCCTTTGTCTCTCTCTCTGCCTCTCTCCCCATCCCTCTATTTCTCTCCCTTTACTTTCCCTACCTCTCTGTCTTCCCTTCCCTTTCTCTGCCTCTCTCTTTCCCCTTCCCTGTCTCTCCCTCTGTCTGTGTCGGGGATTTTCGCTGCTGAACGTGTCCCGGCTCATTTGTGCTCCTCTGATGGTTGAATCGGGGTGAGGGGGTTTGGTGACTCTTTGTGCACGGCTGGTTTCCTCCCACGGCAACGGAGTCAACAGCCACAGAGCCAGGCGGTCATAACGATGCGGCTAAATATATCCCCGGTGCCTTTTATCCGCACCCCGGGTGACGGTCACAATGCGTTCGCGTCCGTGCCGAGGAAATAAAATCGGAGGGAGAAAACAGTCGTCATTTAATGGGGTGTGCAGCCGCTTTATGATTTCGCCGCGCTGCCGCGTTTCGGGCTCATCCTTTGATGAGTGTAGCGGTTAACCTTGATTAACCGGATTCACAAATGGTTCGGTCAAGGGCTGTTTGATTTTCTGCGTCCGTTTATGAGGAGGTTTTTTTCCTTTGTTTTCTGAATAGATGGGAACGCAGTTCACCCACGCGCCTCTGCCCCCGGTCTCTGACGAGCCTTTAGTCTTAGGCATTGTTGGCCCCTGGTTGACGGTCACTGGCCGCTGACTGATTGTTCTTTGTCACGAGTCCTAAGCACTGGCTCCTGGTCACTTCCAGCGGTTTTAGGCATGAGGTGCTGGTCACTGCTCTTTATGGCAGCTGTTGGTCTCTGGTTTCAAGCAATAAACATTTTACTGTCTATTGACAGGTGGCTGGTTGCATACTGTACTGTGCTGTTTATGTCAAGGACCATTAAATACAAGAAATGTCTAGACGCTTCTCGAGTGAGAAAATGTATCGACATATGGTGTGTTATTATTTATCGCGTAATATTGTGCAAAGCCAGGTTACTGCATCAAGGCGCTCATCGTGTCATCGTGACAGGAGTCAAACGAATCGGTCCACTAGCGTTAGCGCTGGAGCTCGGGTTGGGCGCGAGGAGACAGGGAAGGGGGGCGGAGGGAAGAGGGAGCGGAATTGTAATTCGGCAGGAAGTGGAGGCCCAGATGGCGTCTCTGTTTGAGGCCTCGCCTCTCGTCCCCCCTCGGCTGAACCCGCGCTCTTGGTGCGGCCGCCTCTCGCAGGGTGCGGTAATTACAAACACAGGCAGGTGTTAGCAAGATAGGCCCCTCTCCCTTTCTTCCTCCCCCCCTCCCCTCGTTCCCCCTTCAGCGTGCGCTCATTTTCCTCACAAAAGACGGCTGTGTTGAGCCGCGTCTGCCGAGGGTGCCGGAACGACCATGCGTGTGTCACGCAGCGTGTGCTCCGGAAGGCCTCACGCGTGCACCCGTGTTTTCATTCTGCGCCATCACAGAACTTTCATTCTTCTTTCTGTCTTTTTATTTTTTAGTGTTTTCTCATAGCAGAAAGAAAACATCACGGTTAGTTCCACAGACAATCATTCCATTAACAAGTTAATTAAATAAAAGTGAACTTAAACTCTGTTATATTCAGTTATCCAAACATTAGTTCCCTCTTTTTTTGAATGAGGGAATAGCTATGGTTTATGATGAGTGAGGTTAAGGTTGGTTGTTGTAGGAGTCTTTCTTCCTGGAGTCCTCCTTCAGGAGTCTGAAGTGCAATTGACTGTGAGTTTTATTCATCAGTGGAACATATTGCTCCATTGGCTTGCAAGAGCAAATAGGGATGACGTGACTCCATGCTAATAACATCTTTCCAGCAGAGGGACCATTGGTATGTTTGTGTGATAAGCATTCTAAGCACACAAGCCCAAGACAGAGTGCATTCTACTCAGAGCTTGTTTTCGAGTAAAGAATTTAACCAAGTTTTTTTTTTTTTAAATTTACATCACATAATTCAGCAGTCGAATGTATTAAGTATTGAGAATTGTAATAAGTTAAGGGCAAAGGACAGAGCTTACTGAAGTTACACTATAGTGAATCTGTTCCATATTTACAGGGGGAACTAGACACAGAGAAAAGAAAGGGGGTAGAGACTGAGAGAGAGAGGGAGGCAGGGGAGAGATAGACAGAGGGAGAGGCACATACAGACACTGTTGCCCTTAGCAGGGCCATCTGCTTTCCAGATAGATGTGATAAAATGATGATATGATCACTTTCAACCCTAAAGTGGTTGAAAGCACGCTGAGCAGAGACAGTTTATTTGCAGGGAGAGAGACGCCGTGCTTACATGCGGTTTCTAGCCTCGCGCGCTCTCCGCAGCCCCGGATCGGAACGGCTCTACCTGCCCACGCCTCCCGACGCTTTAATGAAAGGTGTGCGAGCCGTGTGGACGCACATAAACAGCTCCGTGAGGGAGGCGGCCTGCTCCAGCGGCTCCCCCCCCCTCCCTCCCCGCGCGGGGCTCCCAGGTCACGTGACCGGTCTGATCCCGCCGGCCGGCGCGGCCCTGTAATTACCTCTCCCCGGCTCCCGCCGTGCTCCCTAATGACCGACCGCGGCAAGGGAGGTCCAGACGGCATCTGAATCCGCAAACTCACCTAGCTGCGCTCCCTCTCGGCTGCGACCCCCGTCTCTGCGAACATGAACGTGTTTGCCGCCGTCAGGTCTCAGAGATCCGCAGTGTCTCCGTGTCTTTCCTCTGGATACAGCTGTGTTACTTCCCCTGTTTCCTTTTTTCCTTTTTGTGAGTGGTGAACTATTAAAAATCTACCCTCCAGCACCACTCTCTTTATCCAGTGTGTGTGCCCCCCCCGCCATTGAGCAGGTTTGATTACGTTTGGGAATAACACTATGGTCTCTATGGGGGGTAGATGCACCTGTGTGGTTTCTCTCCGTCTGCAAACCACTGTATGGTATCTCAGCTTTTTGCTAAAATCCAATATGGTCACTCTTGGTTTATGAACATCTGAACAACTGTACAGACTCTGTATTTGGGAATAAATGTATGCTCTGTGTTGTTGAACACCTGTATGGTCTCTGTGTGTTGTTGGACTCCTGTATGGCCTGCGTGTGAACAGCTGTGTGTTTGGGTAAATGTACATGTTTATTTAGATTTGCATGGTCTCGGTATGTTGCTGGTCAATGTTCTCCCTCTGTTGCTGTCTACTGTGAGTGTGACAAAGCTCTAGTGCAACGATATGCAATGTTAGTGTCTTTGCACCATGGCCCTTCATAGCCTTGTGCTTTTAACCTCTACATGTTAAAGTGGTTGAAACGTAAAGCCTCAGCATATTGTCAGTGTCCTCTCAGCTCCAGGCAGCCAGTATCTCACACAATATAGGATGAGATGGAGCTCAGCTCCAGGTTTATGTCCAGGTTTACAGATTTTTAAAGTTTACATGGTTATGCACTTATGTAAGTGAATTAGCCCGCCAGCTGTCGTCTCAGAATCACTGTAATTCACTGTTAGCAGTTCTGAGTGTAAGCCTTCAAACCCTTAGCAGCATACTGTCAATAAGGCTAATCCAGTAATGCCTGATGCATAAACATGTTCCTGGTGCAGGATTCAGGCCTTATCCATAGCGCTGAAAGGCTTTTCTTTGTTTTTGTCTTTTTTACTGTTTTTTACTTTTTTTTTGCATTCTTTAGATTTGCATAACTGTCCTGTCTACTGACTTTTCCCTTGCTTTTCAAATGTAAAAAAGTCTGTGTGTGCTGTATGTGTGTGATCTTAGAAGGAGAAAATGTGTGTTTATGAGAGAGCATGTGTATTGTATTGACAGGGAGTGTGTGTGTGTGTGTGTGTGTGTGTGTGTGTGTGTGTGTGTGTGTGTGTGTGTGTGTGTGTGTGTGTGTGTGTGAGTGTGTGTTTGTGTGTGTGAGTGAGTGTGTGTGTGAGTGTGTGTGTGGTGGTAGTTGGAGGCTCAGTGGTGCGGCCGGAGCGGCCCTTCAGGCCACTGCACCGAGGAAAATGATTGAATTCTGAGGTCCAGAAAGCTGACAAATCACTAAAAACACTGTTAAAACGCTGTAAAAATGCTGTCCATTAATCACTCCCTGACAGTTTAATCATCCTCAGAATTGGGCCTCAATCGGACTACTGGACATTACTCAGTACTCGGGCAAAGAATACAATCAAAGTACACAGTATATTCAGACCAATGTGTTTCTAATATATTTCAAATGTCTATGAAAATACAAATGTATGTCTGTTCATGGATAAATACTAAGCTCATTAATTGGTAAAAGAAAATCAATTCTAATCCCTGAACTGGCCCAGCTGATAAATAAATTTGGGAATATTTTGTTAAATAATCCTCTATATTCACATAGATTTGTTATACCAGAAAGGGTGTTTAATCCAGTGATTAAAGTCAGAAAAAGCAGAACTTGCATCTTAAAGTAAAAACACGACAAAAAAAAAACACTTCCCAGAGAGAAACAAAATGGAAGCTAAACTCTCCATTTTAATGCCATAAACACACACACACACAAAATGAGCTTCGGCATATCCCAGCTGAACTTGAAAAAAATTCAACAATTTTAGCATTCCAGAATCCTTGATCCTTTGTTTCGTTGCCGGGGTGCCCAGCTTTCATTGAATAATGTTTACCTTACAGAGTTAAAAACAGTGAGGGGTATGTGTGAGTGTCCATTGGAGTGGCAGGACAGTTTTCTTGCAGCCTCTGTCATGACCGGGCCATTTCACTGCCTTTAAACAGGCTTTTTCCCAGAGTCAGCCTTGAGTGTCATGCGGAGATGTATAAATCAACCAGTGTATTTACCACAGTAACAATGTATCCATAAACAACTTTCTGAGTTACTGTCACGGGCATGGTCAAAGGTGTCCTCCATTGTAGTTTGATCTTTATGATACGTGTTCATTTTATTGACATACAGCCCGAGGCAAGGCCCTTTGCAGTGCATGGGGGGAAAGCATTTGGTCAGATTGTGAACGGGGCTGCTGTTGTCCTTGTTTCCAGGCTTTTGTTTGATGTGTTGTCTCCTCTGTGGGATTTGCTTTGAGTGGCTCCTCTTTTTGAGGGCTCCAGTGGACCAGTGTGTTTCAGTGTGGAGGTATCAGTGGGCTTGGTGTATTTTGGTGTGGAGCTATCAGTGGGTTTGATGTGTTTCAGTCTGTAGGTATCAGTGGGCTTGGTGCATTACAGTATAGAGGTATCAGTGGGTTTGGTGCATTACAGTGTGGAGGTATCAGTGGGCTTGGTGCATTACAGTGTGGAGGTATCAGTGGGCTTGGTGCATTACAATGTGGAGGTATCAGTGGGCTTGGTGCGTTTCAGTGTACAGGCATCAGTGGGTTGCATATCAGTGTGCAGGTATGGTAGTCAGGGTGTCTTCACTGTAATTACATCTCTCCCTCCTCCTTGAGTGCCCCTGAGAATAGCGTCTGAGAATTCTCTCTCCAGTAATAGAATTACACAACGCACAGCAGCAGCTGCAGCATCTAGGGACCAAGATATTTAATGTCTTTTATGAAATATTAACGAAGTTGGTGGTTTTAATTATCATTCCTACCTTATTACTCTCTCTCTCTCTCTCTCTCTCTCTCTCTCTCTCTCTCCTTCTCTCTCTCCCCCCCCCTTCTGTCTCCTCTGGGAAGACTTCCGTTGGTTTAAGAAATGGAGAGTTATTACCCTTCCATTAAATGACAGATTGGATCATATGTTATTAATGTGATTATCTCTCCTCTGTCTCCCCGCGTCCCGCTCTGCATGCAGGGAGACCGCATAGATGTGCGGGGAACGCACCGTTCCCCCGGGGTCCATGGGAAGGTAGGCCGCTAAAAGGGAGCCCGGCTTTTTAGATTCTCTTGCTGGCGTCGAGCGTGGCTGTTGCATTGAGTTTGGCTTCGCCGTGGCTGTAAGGATTCTGTAGGAGGCCCGCCGGCAGCTCTGCAAAAGGGGATTATTGAGGTTATGCTGAGAATCATACAACCTTGTGGTTAGCTGTGAGTAACTGTGGCTATTATCACAACGCACCTAAAATGTCTCTACGCAACTGCGTCACAGTGTCAGTAATTCCGTACCTCCTGACCCACGCGCTCCGTGGACGTTTGAAGCTGCCCCTCCTCCACGAAATGGCGACCAGCACTGGGCACTCGGCAGAGCTGGCAGCGGGGACGTTGTGTCGCCCCCCCCGCTTTGTGTCGGTCACTGACAGGGTGTTTGGCAGCCAGAGGAGGCACCAAAGGCACGGGGGTGTAGGATGACTGCACAGGAACACAATGTTCGCAGTCCCTTCCAGTCCCCTTGGTCCAGGCGTTACAACAACGACAGAAAGCCCCAGTGGCAACACGCGCCACCTTTTGGCCGACAGCTTCAACGGCACGCATTGCCGGTCAACGGTTTATACAGCAGCCTTTGCGTGCTGGAGTTCGGTGGGAGGCGACTGGAATGCCTCGCCTGACCGCACTGAATTTACAGCAGTGCTGGTGACTTTTTGTAACTTGGGCTGGTGACTGTTAGGCTGGTTCTCATCCGCGGTGCACCCTGACAGACGTCAGGCCGACATGTGAGAACGGGCCCGGGCATGTGTGGGAAGGTGAAGACAGGTACAGACAGGTACAGGCAGGTACAGGCAGGCACGCGGGGCGCGTGCAGACGAGCTGTCTCGCCTCTGTCAGAGCCGTCACACGGCCATGGGCGAGGCGTGGGAGGGGAGCAGCAGCGTGGCACAGCGGTCGGGGAGGCCCAGTTGTGACATTAGGAGGTTGCGGGTTTCAGTCCCCGGAAGGTCAGTGCCCGACCCGAGAACTTAACCCCTGGCGCTCTGGTTAATATCCTGCTATATAACGTGGGATAAGGTCATTCATCTCAAACAAATAACGACGACTACAGCAGAAAGGTCTGAGTGGGTGTGCCTGTACAGGACAATGGTGCCTGGGAGGGGCTGGTGTCTCCCGCTGATGAGTGGGATTCGGATGGGGCGTGTCTGACGGGGTTTTTCTCCTCTCCTCTCTTGCAGAGATCAGCAGGGTACGGAAGGACATGTACAACGACACGCTAAATGGCAGCACAGAGAAGAGGGCCTCAGAGCTGCCGGACGCCGTCGGCCCCATCGTGCAGCTACAAGAGAAACTTTATGTGCCTGTAAAAGAGTATCCTGATGTAAGTACCCCTTTCCGTTGGACTCAGCCTATTTAAGTGCTCAAAGGATTTTGGGAGGGAGGGGGAGGGGGGCCGGGGGAATAGAGAACGGGACGGGGAGGAGGGGGGCGGAGTGGGTTGGCGGGGAGAGTCCACGGGAGCCAGTGGGATTGGGGGCGTGAGGAGAGAGTGCGGTGGAATTAAACCAAAAGTCGATTTCATCCGATGCACGCGTAAGCAGGGGCCTCTTCTCTCCATCACAATGAATAAGAAATAAAACTCTGAAGCGACTGCGCAGCTTACTACTGTATACCCTCTATTTAATTACAGCAGTTGTACAAGTCAATATAATCTAATTTTCTCTGCATTAGGAGGTAGGCCGATGTCCAACGTATTGATCTGGCGGAGCGGACGCTGTGGCTTTGTGACTTTGTTTGCATCCTTATTCAAAGCTGAAGGACTTTGTGCCGGCTCCATTGTCTGGCCCCGCATCTGCGTGAGAGGCATTCGCCACCGAACATGCGTTACTTTGGCGTTTTAATTACGGGCTGCCAATCTGCATAACGAGATTAGGTGCCGGTGATGCGTGTATTCCTGCGTGTCCACCTACCTGCCTCCCTAATGGTAGGTGGCGCGAGGCTCTGGACGTGCACCCGAGACGGATCGTGGGGCTGCCGGCGCTCCGCCGCCCGCCCGTTTCGCTAAACTCCCGCCAGCAATGTAGACAGGACGGTTAGCGCCGCTGAAAGGTTTCGCCTCTGCCTACCCTCTCGCGTCTGCACAAATGAATAAAATGTCCTGTGGCAAAGCCGGTTTTAGTCTGAATCAGCCGCCTTCCTCGCCGTCCCTGCACGCCGTGTGCCGTCCGCGGATGTCATGGACATATTTTCAATTCATTTCACAATATAAGGCATGCCAGGCATACGGAGAATCCGCTCTGTCCTCTCCCCAATATGTCCTACTTTCCCAAAATTCCTACTTGAAAGCAGTTTTACACATATGATGTACAATGTATTTTACTGAATATGTAATATAAAATATTCTACTGAGATGCATTTAATTAAATATAAAAGTGGAAGTAGCTGCTGTGTATTATAGAGAGCGGCAGTGAAGCATTGTGATGAAGGAGCTGGGCTTGTAACCTAAAATAGGAGAGGCAGTTTTTAACCTGCAAGCTACAGGTGGGGCTCCATCATTGTACACCTGAGCAATTAGTTGCAGGAATGTGAAATGCAATAAATATCCATCTGTTTAAGTGGGCAATACACAGTATGCGTGACGTCCTGGAATATGGCTCATTCTAAGCAATACCGTATTAAATGACACGAGTATGGCAAACAATTATGTGCATTGTAGTGGCTGTTGTGTACTTAGACAGTATGAAGACAGTATCCTCTCATTTCTGGCTATACATTTGATAAACTATGCCCACCTTTCAGTGAATCAGCAGATTCAGGGTTAAGGGAGCAAGTGAAGAAATTCTGAATCACAGGAGAAACTGGCCTTTTCCCTCGCTCAAAGCACCTTGGTTCCATGCTGACAAAAATACAACATGACATTTTCTCAGAAATTCATAAACGCAAAACTCCTACTTTTTTCGGGCAGTTTGATCTGTTTTTTAGCGTGACTGAGGTCTGACCAGCTTTGCTTCTTTTGCTCCCTTGAAAACTGTATTTGCTCATGAATATTGATCAAAAAAAGGGGAGGCGTGGGAAGCGCGGCGCGGTCAACAAACTCTGACAGAGGATCCTGGTCCTGAGGAGGGGGGAAATCAAACGTTCTTTTAAAGTATTCATAAGCGTGGCGTTATTGGACACCGAAAGAGCGCCGAACACGGGAGCGTTAGAGCGGCCCGCCCGCCCCTCGCGGTCAATCCGCGATTCTCTTTGATAGCGTCTTTCAAATGTTTTATTTGCAGTGGCTTCCATTTCCCTTAATCTTCTGAGCAATCGCGTTCGGAGCCTCACTTAAGCCCCCCTGTGCCCAGGGGAACGAGACGAGCTCCGAGCTGATTGATCCCAATTAACTTGTTCCATTACTACTGATTCTTGCGTGGGCAGCATTAATCGAGCCATTTCATAAGCTGTGTAAACACAGCTCTGGATTAGGGTCCTGTGCTTCGTTGGGGATGAGAGCTTCGTCAGAGGCACCACACAACTGCTTTCACAGACCTCCGACATACGATTGTCCCTTTCTTGTGGTTTAGAAGCATAAAATAACAATGCGTCCCGAGCAGTATGTCCTCAACATGACAGCAATATGAACTCAGAATTCAGCACTGAAGGCCACCAAGGACTGCTGTATGAAAAAGATGAATTTTATCTCACAATCATCATTTCATGTGTGTTTGGAGCTCAAAATTAATTTGATTTTTTTTTTTTTTTTCAAGTATTTGAATCACTGAGTAAATAGACCTTGCAAGAGAGATTTGTCAATGCTTGCTGTGTCTAGCTAAACCACTTTCCTGGGTTTTACTTACAGAGATCAGACTGATCAAACATATCTATTAGCTCTTTTTTGTCTTGCAGGGACATTTCTCGGGAAGAGAATGAAGTGGGTTTTATAATTTTTATCCGTGTTGTGACGCAGCAATAAGCATGCATCGTGACTGTCCTGTCCTCCTTGTATAAGACCAAGCTGTTTAAATTTTCAGCAGTTTCTCAAACAGTGGTATTGTGTGGAGGAGTTTCTGGTGCATAGCCAGTGTTCACTCTTTTGGTGCCTGGTAAAAACACATCTAGAACTTATCTCAGATGTGTCAAGGGGTACCTGAAGTGTAGCTCATAGTTGGGAAATGGTATAGATGGGTACTTTGCTGAGGAGGTGTGTAAGGTGCTTGAGGAAGAAGTTGCCAGTGAGTGCTGATCACGGACCAGATTCCCCCGACCACGTTTCCAACATTACAGTTGAAAGCTAAACAGCAAAACTGGTCCTGGGTCAGCCGCATAGGCGCTGCGGCAGCGTAAAGACGGCGGACATGAGATGCAAAGCTGACTTTTTTGGCCTTCCCCCGCCGGAGGAGCCGCGCTGTGTGAGTAATGATGTCGGGTGTCCTTGCTGCGCCGTTCACCGCTCTTGAAGGACAGATAAGATCATTATTACAGGTTGGGGTTAATTAGCGAGTATGAGGGAGAGGAGATGAGAGTCCTTCCAGTTTTCCCTGGGCGGAGAACGCGCTCCCCCCCGAGCCCGCAGTCACCCACGTGGGCCGTGCACACAGCCACATGCTCTCTCTCTCTCTCGAGTGAAACCCATGCTTTAATGGACGTTCAAAGCGACGCTGGCTTTAAAAGTAATATCGCCGTATCGCGATAGATCTTATGATCGTCACCATTTGGGAGGCCGATGGCTGTATCCAGGGCAGATTTCGGCAGGAAGGGGAGGTGAGGCGGGTGAGCCTGGGACTCACAGTGGGCGTGTCCGGGGCGTGAAGTGGCAGGGCGAGGCGGGTGAGTGGCTGGGTTTGCCGTCGTGATGGGAGCGCGAATGCCCGGGGTTCTCGAGGTGTATTTTTTTCGGTTTTACAACGAGATTTCCGGAAACCCGCTATCTGGCCTAAACCTATTATCCTCTCGAGTGTGGAAATCCATTTTGGTGTTGACTGAGCTGCTCTTCTCCTGTCACAGAAGTTACCAGACTTTGGCTTGCCGAGGTACTTCTGCTCATACAGATTTCTGACACACTCTGCGTTCTTTACGGAATACGTTTTACTCTGTCAAGACTCCCACGTGCCTACTCTCATTGTGACAAAGGTGACACTCTCTGTCACACGGAGCAGTGACAAGGGGACAGCACCGACGTACTCCATCAACGTTCCAATTATGGGCCCACCATGTAGCAAAATAACCCCTCAGGACTGTTTAACAGCACAGTCTGTCAAGACTAAAAACTGCTCCATGGCTCTTTAAGGAAACGCTGCAATTATCTTATCTCACTCTTAAGGGGAGGAGCGGGTAGCTTGACAAGGACCTGGAGAAGCCGGTAGCACTAAACGGCTTTCCCTGTTGCACTGCGGGCTCGTTCGCACGGTGGCTGTCCCGAATGTGGCCATTCGGCAGAGAGGTGACGCGCCGGCCCCTGGGGTCAGTCGCCGGATAGAGCCGCTCCCGTGTTCCCTGCGCGTTTGTGGGGCGGAACTTGGCGGCGGAGAAATGAATTCACTCTGTCAACTCCGTGCAGCGCTGCTTTTTTGGCAGCCCACCCGATCCAATTTGCTGAACATGTTATTAGGCCGGGGGAATAAAGAGCCGCAGAACAATGCGGCCTCGTTCAGAGGGCCCTTCTGCTGTTCACTGGTGTATGTATATCACCAATGCACTGTGCGTGTGTGTGTGGGCGCTGGGTTTGAGTTGATTATAAATAGTTTTAGGCCCTCGGTGGTAACAAAGAGTCTTTTTGTACCCTCTGTTTCTGTATTAGTGGTGGTAGTGGTGGTGGTGGTGGTGGTGGGGGGGTGTGCACGATTTGAGCGAGACTGTTGTCATTTATCATTTAACTCTGTGCCCTTTTCTGGGTCAAACGCGAGGAGATGAGCAACTATCAGCCATTATTAATCATAATAGTCATGTGGAACCGGATTGATTCTCTTTCAGTCATTTCATTTGGCCTTGTCCATCCTTCAGCAACCTTCCGGGGGGAGAGAAGGGAACGGTGGTGGGTTGGGGGGGAGCATGAAGGAAGTGGAGCTGGCAGGAGTGTGTGTTTTGTGTGTGTGTGTGTGTGTGTGTGTGCGCATTTGGGCAGGTAGGTGGGGGGGATTGGGCAGGATATATTGAGTTGGGAAGCAGATTGGAGACAAGTGTGTATGTGTTTGCGTGTGTGTGTGTGTGTGTATCTGGGAAGAGTGTTAAACTGTTTGATCCCTATACCCTGCCCTCCGTGTTAGACACAGGACTCCCCCTCTCTCTTTTTCCCTCCCTCTCTCTCCTCACCGACCGGCTTTTCAAAAAAACCCAGCTCCCCTCCAAGAGTTGTGACATTGTTTTAATTGAACAACGCCAAGGAGCCGGCGCCATAAATCAACAGGGAACGAATTCGTAATGAAATGCAAACTACTGTATATTAACCGGGGGAATTGGTTTGCGGTGGACTGGAGCAGCTGGCCGTGATAAATTTAGTCTCATCCGCGGGTGCTTGGGAGTGCAGGGGAGAGGTGGCCTTGGCCTGAGAGGGGCACTCACCCGTCAGGCCGGTCCTGAGGCCCGCGGAGATGCTCGGAGGGAAGGGGATGGACGCTCCTAATTACCACAGGTATGCCGTATAAATTAGGCCTCCTCATTATTATTTCATAATAAATACAAACAGAAACAGAGGAGAGTAATGTGCCAATAAACCAGAGGCTGTGGATCAGTGGTTTGCTAATGAAGGTTAATTATAGTTAATTAGGACAATAATAGGGCTAAAAACATTGTCCTGATTTTTTTTTTCCTCCCATTGTGATGCAGTCATCACGGTTAGTCACCTAATTCTGTCACCGCGCGGCAATATACTGCCCAACAGCAAAGAGCGACAGAGGAATTCCTTTTAAAACCCGAGTGTAAATACATCATATAAATTGCGAAATGTGATACGATCACATAAAGCAAAATGAATCCGTCACATAATATTAAATTAATATTCTAATAACAAATAACAGTGTGAGAACAGATATGAGCCAGAGAGTGTTATGAATACCAAAAAAAAAAAAAAATCCTGCAAGGCAATGCCTAACATGACAGGCACTAGACTTGAGAAACATAAAGGAATGAGGATTTTTTTCACTCAGAGAACCTCATTCGGGAGACGCGTCAGATAGCAAACTTTGAAACAAGCCAAGGCCGAGTCCCCCCCTTCTCTGTCCTGTTGGGATGGAACGATTGTCATTTTTTATGTGCGCCTATCCATTTATGTTCGGGAATGTGCAAACGCTTGTCTGAGCCTCTGATGCCATTTTAAACTATTTTTATCATCTGAGCGGAAAATGATTCATAATTGTAGCGAAAGCAGAAGATGAATATTCAGCATCTCCTGCTCCGCACCAGCTCCGGCCTGTTCATGAGAGGAGAAGAAATCTGGCCTTTGTTCTTTCCTCCCAACCCTTGTCTACCATAATAATGAAAACAAAAGACTTCCTGAAAAGGAATTAAGAGCTGAGCGATATGAAAATCCATGAAATAATTAATTTGCCTATTACCAGCACTCACTCGTTTATCTTCGTAATAAGATCATTCGGAGTCGTTTAGAGTCCACTCTGCTTACGTTAGTAAATGGCCGTAATTAGATTTGGCGCTGTGTTTTATTGCGGTTGATGGAAAATATACTTAAGATCTATCGCTCAGATTGGATAAATAGCGCAAATGTTTTTTTTGGGGTTTTTTTCCACCAGATATTAGGAATTCCATTACATCGAAATGATTTTTTTTCTACATCCCCCCTATTAGTTTTCTGTAGGCTCTGGAGAGCCAAGCGTGACTTTGCGCACCGATGGCAGCTGATCCACTCTCCTTTCATTTCTCTGCTAAGTTGCTCCGGCTGCAAGTAAACGTAAGCAGTATTGTATTCACCGCGGGGAAGATCTTTCAGGTGGAAAAGCGTGGCTGGCAAGCTCTAGGTGTCAGACAGCAGAACTGGGTGGTTTATGGGCACCATTTGTGTCGAGCTTTGTTTCGCTTTTCACTGATCCTCGCAGTAAGTACATCCAGAAAGGCTATCATTTTGGCTGCAGTGAACACCCGCACCCCCTCACATAATGAGTGCTCTTTTTAGTATTTTTAGGAAATACAATGTGTAACCTCTTGTTTTAATTTCATATTTATACAGGTGGATGAATTGGAGCCGTGCCCATGTTTAAAGCCGCGGTACAGGACAGTTTCAAGTCCGTGGAGAAACAGGAACATATTGAGACCTGTGGTTACCGCTGAGGGTGTGTGGCTATTCAGAGCAGGTGGGGAAGAATGTCAGTGCAAGTGTTAACAGGGAAGAATGGTCATTAAGGTGGCAGAATATTTAGAATATTAAGGTAACTGTGTGAATTAATAGAAGGTAACTGTGTGAATGCATAAATGTAAACAGGGATGTAATCTGTTGTAATACATAGAAACGCACAGGCATACCCGCATTTGAACACGCACAGACAATACACACGCTCACATACAGAAATACCCACACAATGTATGGACAAACAGACGAGGCACACAAATCCGCAGCAGTACACACACGCACACACACACACACGCACGCAGGCACAGATTGGAATAAGTGAGATCAGATCTAAATTTACTGCGTGCGGTCCCCCCCCCCCCAGCCCGAGCACCTGCTTACAGCCTGCAGTGCAGTGCTGGGGTGAGGGGCTTTAAAAGGAAGAGAATGCATTGTGACCCTGAATGAGAAACAGCTGCCGGGCGTATCACTCAGCGCTCTGACAGATAAGGTTAAACACTTTAAGAGGGGACAAGGGCCGCACCGTCCCGAACACAATGCGCGCGCCTGTCTGTACCGCAGTAACCTGTCGCCGCTAATAATGTCAAAGCGAACCCCCTCCAAGCGCCCCCCGCTTTAAAGCAGCGGGGCTCTCTTTGAAGCGTCGCGTTTCGGAGAAGAAACAGAATTTAAATTCAACCCCCTACCCCCGCCCCGCCTTAAAACTCATACTCACACTCTAGTGTGCTCTTAGGCATTCTCCAATGCCAAGTGCATCAAATTACAGCACTTGATATGTGCGGAGAACACAAGGAAGGGCATGAGAAATCTATTTCCGAATGAAAAAAAAGAAAGAAAAGCAAGACAGTTGTTTATTATCGTTTTGGGGGGCCGGGGGTGCAAGGGGTGGGGGATAACCGAATATCTGAGAGCAGGACGGGCAGGCAGGGGGCGGGGGGTACGGCCAAGAACGGACAAGGTGCGGGGTGCGGGGGGATTGGGTCAAACAGATGAAGGGGACAGATTGCGAAAGCTCGGCCAGCGCAGGCTGCTCTCCCGCGCAGGTGTCCTGGAAATGTCAGTGTCTAGGAGAGCTGAGCTCGACGTGAAGGCTGTTTTTAATTCGGGTCTGCGTTACGAGGAGATTCACTTTTACGCCCGAGATCGGAGGCGCAAGTCTCAGTTAAATGTAATTACCCATCATTCCCTGTCGTTACGGCTGCAGTTATGGCACGAGGGCCCCTCTTTCCCGGGTATTACCAAGATTTAACAGCAGCTTTTTGTCCTGTAGAATGGGTGGGGTTGCGGGGGTAGGGGGTAGAAGGGTTGAGCTGTTCAAGGTAAGGACACATAAATGTGACAGCTAACAAAATGCCAAAACTGCAGAAAAATAAAGACAAAGCAATTCCATATGAGTATGCATTATCCCCCACAAAAAAGACATTCATTTTAAATGAGCACTATAAAAAAGGCAGAATACTGCCTTACTACAGGTACTGCTGTCACAGTATACTAGGTTTACTATAAATGACAAGACTGCTTTTTGTAGCGTCTTAATTAAAATCTGATCTGATTTGCCACTGTCGGGACGTGACATTCCGGAAAAAAAAAAGATTGAAACATTTAACTTACCTCAACAAAAATGTTTGTTACTTTGCTGAGCTGAATTGAGTTGTGGCCCGATGTAAGAAGTGCGTCCTTTATCTGCTCTGCTGACACGGTGTGGCAGTAGAAAATGTGCGGATAAGAAGCGCTGAAATGTCTGTGGCTTAACAGAAGTGCAGCGCAAGCTGCTCGTTTGTAATAAATTCCAAATGGATGCAGCTTCATGCAAGAGCCGGGTGTGCTGTCACAAACGCACACACACAGGCGCACGCGCACACACACACACATACGCGCCACACACACACACACACACACACACAGACACACTCGTGCACACATACACGCACACACACACGCGCACAGACAAAAATGCACTACATTTCCTTTGAATAAAGTTAATCGGTGAGGTGTGACAACTGAACCAACTTACATTTCCAAGCAAGCAGAAGGAAACAGTTGTGGTTAAAGTCACACAGTGAAAAACTAAATGCCACAGGGAAAAAATTGTGAGTAATTACAGGAAAATCACACTGGTTTTGAGAGGGATGCAAAAAAAAAGTAGGGAAAAGGTGTCAAACGAGGACGTTATAATAGACCTACTAGAGAGAGGTGAAAAAAGCAAGGTTGTGTTTAAAGAGGTACATCTTTAGCGTATGATTTTGGGAAGCTCTTTTTTCTGGGCAGCTCTTTCCACCTCTGGTGAATAAACATAAGCACGCTCTGCTGAAATTGGAACAATGTGTATCTAAAATAATTATCTTTTGGGGTGGATAAATATTAAACATTCATTTAGCTTTATTATAGTGTGCATAATAATATCAATCAGGCACACCAATTGAGTCAGTGGATGTGATTTGGTTATATTTTGATTGCACAACAGATGCGGCAAGGTTTTTGTGCCGTACTTATTTTGCTGCCTCAGATGCGGTCATATCAGCTGATGCTGCCAAAAAAATGAGAAGACTGGACAATAGAAATTTGATGATGAATGAAATCAGAGTGCCATGAAAAAGCTGCTGAAATCAGTATGGTGGATTAAAGACCATAAGTGTTTACCAATGTCTTTCTCTTAGATACTTAGGTTCTTTACTGTTTGTGATGTGGCCAGGTTGTGTTTTTATGGTTTTACTGTAAACGGTGCAGTGCATCCATACATCACTGGAGTGTTTTTCGTTCAAGATTCAGGCGGCAGTGAGGACTACGTACGTTAAAGCCATCACCGTGAGTTTTCCATATTGGTGCTCTCAGGGCTTCGCCGTTGTTACCGAGGCAAATTACGCGTTTCTCAGAAAGAGGCTGGCCGTAAATGGCTTTATGATGTAATACGGGCTTGATTCAGCGCGGTTATTGGGGACATTAGGCTTTAGATTGGAGAGAGCGCGGGCTCTCCTCGGCGGGAAAGTGCTCCTCGAGGGGTCTCCTCTCAGAGGTGCGGTGAGCGAGTGTGTCTTCAGATCGACTCCGGCTCCGGGGCCTCTCAGCAGAGCCCCCCCCCCGCCCCGAGAGATGCTGGAGCAAAATGAAAAGATGTGATTTAAATTAGCGGCGGAGCACGAGCAGATAAACATTCACTGTAGCCCACTCCATGTCCCCCTCCTCCCCTCAACACACACTCAATATCATGACTCCCCCCCGGCCCCCCCCTTCCCTGGGAGAGCGCCTCCTCAACATCTCATCTATATCAGTGCGCTGAGAGTCTCCTTTCTTCATATAGCGTGCACACGTGTGCACCAGTGGCATCACCGCCGCCAGAGGGATAATGACGCTGTTAATACATTTTATAAGAGCTAACATGCCTACAGCCCGTTCCTGTTAGTAACACTAACAGAGACCGTTAAGGAAAGCACATCCATATTATTGCTGGTGACAGATTATTATGTTTCTCATTGCTTATTACTGTATATTGCTGGCTTGTTATTCTATTACTGACTTTTTATTGTATTGCTGACAGATTATCATATCGCTAGCAGGATATTCAGTGTGTTACTGGTTGTTTACTGTGTTGCTGGCTGATTACTATGTCACTGCCAGGTGACGATATTATAGGGTGTTCATTGTTTTTCTGTTTGGTGGTTGTCTTACTGGCTAATTATGACATTGCTGGCTGGTTATAATATCATTGGATGTTTATTGTATTGTTGGCTGGCCACCATAAAGTTGCTGGCCATTTTATTAATAGAAGATAGTCAGGGCAGCAGTGTAGCATAGTGGTTAAGGAACAGGATTCATAACAGAAAGGTTGCTCATTTGATTCCCCACTGGGGCATGACTGCTGTACCTTTGGGCAAGGTATCTAAATCGCAATTACCTCAGTAAATATCCAGCTGTATAAATAGATAATATCATGAAAAAGTATAAACAGTGTTGTTCTAGATAGGAGCGTCTGCTAAATGCCAATAATGTAATGTAATATTCTAGGGTGATGTGAGGGGTTCTCAGCAAGCCTGCAGTTGTAGGTGTAGCCCATATCTACCTCAGTGGTCTATCACCCAGAGCATCGACAAGGACGGCTCCCCTGACTGACACCTGTTACGCCCGTCAATTAGCCAAGGGCCTCGATTGATCAATACCTGAACGATTGCTGCTCCTTATCTGGTTGCCCTCGGAACAGCTGTGAAGCACTCCCCGGCATTGGATGCTTTTCAGAGCAATTGAACAGCATTGTCAGAGTCAGCGTGCGATGAAGGTTTTAGATAACACTGAGATGAAAGGGTCAAAGGAGGTGTTTTCCTGCGAGGCAGATGGCCCTGCTTAAGGCGCCAATGGCTCTGTGTGTTCTTTTCTGTTTCTCTTTCTCTCTCTCTCTCTCTCTCTCTCTCTCTCTCTCCCTGTGCTTTCTTCTTCTGTTTTTCTCTGATGGTATGTGTGATTGAATGGAGTGTGTGTGGGAGTGGCAGGCAGACGTGTGGGGGGAGGGTGTACAAGCTGTGCTTGCTTTTTATGAAGTTCTATTAAAACAATAGATTTTTGAAGTGGCTCTCACAATGGCTCCATAAAAGCTGCGTGAGACTGCGTGACAGAATTAATGTATATGTGCGTATGGCATTAAAAGGATGCTTTGCTGAAATACAATACATACTTGACTCTACAGTTATCATTTAGAATATTGATATAATTTTAGTGAGACTTGTTACAATCAGGTATGTTCTGTAAATGATAATAAGCATGTTTCCAAGCGGATGAGAAGCATAGAGTCCTTACCTTTACATGTGTGCTGGATAAACCATTGACTTGTCAATCTAAATGCTCAATATTGTTGCTTCTATGCTTGAGGCAGAAGTTGCCCGTATGTGTTTGACCCGGGCCACTTTTTCAGTTTAGATTATAATGGTTAAGATTAGAGTTTGGGTTCGGGGAATCTGGTCCTAGATCAGCGCTTACAGGACAACCTCTGGCTAAGGCCTCTCTCTGATGGCTGTTTCTGATGTGCTGTCATGTGTTTCTCCCCGCAGTTCAATTTCGTGGGCAGGATCCTGGGACCGCGGGGACTGACGGCGAAGCAGCTGGAGGCAGAGACGGGGTGCAAAATCATGGTGCGAGGGAAAGGCTCCATGCGGGACAAGAAGAAGGTGAGAGGACCCGGGGGAGGGAGGGAACAGGATCCCAAAACAGGAGGCCCACGAGTTAATTATACATTATCATCCGCAGTTAGCGTGAAACACAGAAACAGATCTGAGTGGGCGTTCTGCCTTAACAAAGCAGCCCAGAGGGATTTATTAAATAAATTCATTTAGTCATTAATCACTTCATTTGAGTCCATTGTGGAGGTTCGCTGGCTGCTCAGTTTAGCCACGCCCAGCAGGAAAACGTTGATGGATGAGCAAAAAAAAAAAGAAAAGATGATTACATCAGGCACTCTTACTTCTCTGTCCCAGAGGGGTTACCAATGCGGCTCTCTCGAGGTCTCCGAAACAAAACAACATAATAGTAAATTATTATTATTTTCTAACTCCTGCACCTGATTGCTTTCAGACAGATGGGTCCAAATCAGTTTGCCTGAGGAAGATTTTCCCGTTTAAAAGGCACAGCAAGTGCGAAAAGCACCTGCTATAATGAGCTCACACTTTTTTTTTGCGATAAAGGCGTGCTTTTCCTGTAATAGCCTTCTGTTGTAAATGAAATCCCACACTGACGAAAAAAAAAAAAAAACCCCAGTTATGAAAAAGCTACACTTCAGCACAGAACGTACCCATTCTCTTACTTTTCATTGATTTAGAAGGTACCAGTGAAATCTAAGAGGCACATTAAACCCTCGTCAGACCTTCATCAAAACAAATTTTTGTGTGATCAAGACTGTTGCAACAGTTTTCCCTTGAAACCTTGAAAGGAAAGATTCAGTTGTTCAGTTGTATGTTTAATATGGCAGCAGATATCACAGGTAGAATTTAGACTGGATTTCAGCATTGCCTAGTGGAGGGAGGGGGGGGTCTGGACTGATATGCGAATTTGTCTCTTCTAAAAGCTGAAATGGTACATCACAGCCAGGAAAACGTGGGCTTTTTTTCCTGTTGCTAACATCAGTTCAAAAACAACCGCAGCTTATGTGAAGGCATAGGGAGGGAGCAGCAGTTCTCTGGGGACTGGGCGCAATCCCAGCGTCCCTAGCTGACGCTGGGTGCCTGGAGTGGCTGGGGAATCCGTTTCATAACCAGGAGGTTGTGGGTCCAGAGCCGTAGCGGGGCGCTGCTGTCGTACCCTTGAGAAAGGTACTTAACCTAAATCGCTCCAGTAAATATCCAAGCTGAACAAATGGATGCCAGTGCAGCAAGTAAATAATGTAATGTAAAGAGGCAATCACTCCCACGGCGTGTTGACACAGTCTCCGCAGCCTGATACAGAAGAATATTAAACCCAGCCACATCAGAAAGTGGATCTATTCAAGGAAAATTGAACAGATCCATTTCCTTTGACCTCTCGCTACGGCTTTACATGCAAGGTATCTGACACTTCACTTCAGCACTTGAAAGAGGAGAAAACAACCGGTGTCATGCTATCATTCTGTTTGTGTTATCCAATGTCATCTGCTTTCATCTTATCTGCTATGAACATGTGCTTTGGTGTCTTTATTCTGGCAGCTATTTGTCTGCAAAGCAGGCTGTGGCATTAGAAGCGCTGAAGGCCCTGTGCGAGATGGACTTTGATGGACTGATGTAATGATTGTAATTGATCCAGTGCCCTGCCCCGTAGAAGCATTCCAAGAGACATAGCTCCACGTGTGATGCACGCCCCTGCACGCGTGGTTTGTCAAACCGCGCACAACCTACATCGCAGTGCTCTGTCTTCTCCGGTTCGACACACTAGGGGACCTACGCCAGTGGGTGATGAGGGGCGACCCTAAAACAAAAGAATAAAGTTGAATTCTGTCATAGTCAGTGATGTTTGCTACACGACCACCCCACCCCTTTCCTTTGTTGCTACTCAGTTTTCTCCCTTTTGTGCAGTCACCACTCGCATTTCTCGTCAATTTCTACCCCACCAGAGGAGAGATCCACCAGTAGGCCAGCCCATGGACTTCCCTGGAAATTATGTGTGGCATGAGGTTTTGTCATGGAGATGCTATGCCGTCACGGATATGATAAATGAATTACTGCAGGCAAAATTTTGGGAGAGATGTGAGAGGCATGAGACATGAGGCCAGCTGCGGGCTGTAACGTCAGTCCGCAGATCCGCAGGGCTCGGCTGCAGGGAGAGGTGTCCTTCTATCTGGGAATCTCGAGCATTCGCAAAAATACTTGAGAAAATAAATGGCAGGTGTTCAAACATTGTCTTTGGCCGCAGATGCGCGGCTGTTTGAGGCGGCGTCGCGGGGACCGTTGCGAGTGTCACGCCCACGGCCCAGATGCACGCTGCGTCTCCCCTCACACGCCCCGTCCCGGGGGGGGGGTAGCCCAGCACGAGGCACCGCATACGAGAACGCCTCCTCTCCAGTTCCTGGAGAACGCCCGCCAGGCGCTGCGTTTGTTTGGACAGCGCTGCGTCAGGGAGATTGTTGTCAGAGATCCTCCAAAGTGTCGACATGGGAGTCCTTCGTTAAGAAAATTAAACATCGTGTCTTTTGATACCATCTCTGTGATTTCGCCAGCTCTCCCACATCTGTTTTAACTCTGCGCTCGATTGGAACCCAGCTAGCTGTCTCCACGCAAGCCGTTCGAGCCTAAACACAGTGCTGGAAGTGTGGATTCCTTTTTGTCACTCCAGTCTAATCTGGTTCTCTCAGTATGGCCTTGTAATCACCCCTCCAGGTTAACTGGCTAAACAAATCCCCTCTCTCTACCTCTGATGTATGGTGAAAATTATGGTACAAAATGGCTGCCTTGCATCACCCAGCTGGGTGCTACACAGGTTGAACCACCCCCTCACTGGGAAGTGCTAGGAAATCCATAAGAAGCACTATATAAATACAATCTATTTTTCTTCATATTATTCTTCTACTACTACTTATTAATATTTTGTAATATTTTTGTTGTTACTATAATAATAATAATAATTATTATTATTTATTTTTTAAAGAGGAAAGGGTGTCCTGATCTTCAGAACTCCTCGACTGGAACATTTGAACGCAGGTCACATATCTGTGAACAGTCAATGACACTCTGTCCCTCTCTCTCCTTCCTCTCCTCTCCTTCCTGTCTCTCTCACACACAGACACACACACACATAGCCACTCCCTCCCTCACTCACTCACTCACTCACTCACCCTCTGACGGAAGGGCATTGTTACAGGTCTGCGTTACTTGCAGACAATCTATTAGATTATTCCACAATGGGTTTATGTCCTTGTCCTCGATAGAGTCTTTCAGGGCACATGCAGAATCCTTAAGTAACAGTTTATGGAAGCAGAACTCTCCCCACAAACTCCCAGAATAGTAATGCCACTCTCTCACATTTATTCTTCCTGATCAAAAATGATATTTTTGCAGATGCGGTGCGACTGAATGTTGGAAATGTGTGCCTGTAGAACATGAACACTTGTTTGGAAAACACATCCAGTTCAATTTTGGAATGGACACATCCAGAACGTTAGATAGTTAGTATTTGTAGTGACACAGTAGGCCTCTTAGTCTAGCTATAGTAGTGGAGTTAGAATATTCTTATGGGTTTTGCTCTATTTTGTGCCGACACAAGAAAGTTCCTAATAGCCTCAGAGCCTGGCTAGAATAGTAATGTCAGTAGGCCTTTGGGTCTGGCTAGGGTAATAAAGTGTTCAGTACACGTTTAGGCTTGGTTAGAGTACTGCAGTGTCAGTAGGCGTTTAGGCCTAGCTAGAGTACTGCAGTGTCAGTAGGCCTTTGGGCCTGGCTAGAGTACTGCAGTGTCAGTAGGCCTTTGGGCCTGGCTAGAGTACTGCAGTGTCAGTAAGCCATTGGGCCTGGCTAGAGTACTGCAGTGTCAGTAGGTGTTTAGGCCTGGATAGAGTACTGCAGTATCAGTAGGTGTTTAGGCCTGGCTAGAGTACTGCAGTATCAGTAGGCCTTTGGGTCTAGCTAGGGTATTAAAGTGTTCAGTAGGCGTTTAGGCCTGGCTAGAGTACTGCAGTGTCAGTAAGCCATTGGGCCTGGCTAGAGTACTGCAGTGTCGGTAGGCCTTGGGGCCTGGCTGGAGTACTGCAGTGAGTGTTCCTCTGGGCCAGGACAGAGTAGTGGGGTCTCCCAGCAGGTTGCAGAGCCAGACTGCCGCAGCGGAGCGTAGCCTGCGCGGCACAGCTGAAAACCTCTTTGTTGCTGATTGAAGCCTGGCTCAGCGTTCCAGCATCCGTTTCTCAGTCACGGCAGCCTGACAGCGGCCCGCATTGTGGAGCGATGTTATGAAGAGCAACTTTGCCCAGTTATCTTAATTAATTCCGCATCCATGACTGCTATTAATAAAAGCGCCCGGCCGGGCCGCGTGCCAAGTGGGGGGCTGTGTCATCGTCGCGCCGGTGCGGCTGCCTCCATCACCGCTCTGCGAGCCTCGCCTCGCCACTTACACAGCACTCCCAAACCCACCACCCCCTCCAGCCCCACTCCCTGCTACACCCACTCCCCTCTCATCCCAAACCTAGAGTGCAGAGTACCCCCACAGTCCCCAACTAGCCTTCCACATTACAGTCCTCCATCCTCCTCTCTGCTAAAGCCTACACCCCACTCCCCTTATATTGGCACTACAGTATGAGCTAAATGCACACACTCAAACTTGCGCACACACACACACACACACACACACACACACACACACACACACACACACACACCCAGGCCCATAGCTCTTGAAAGTGCTGCATCCACTAGGGATTACTGTGCATTACCTGAGATATAAACAGTAAGCTATATGTAGCTACAGCTCTGTAACCCAAATCAGGAACAAACTCAAAATGTTCAGCGGGGCTTTGTGCTTAATCAAACAGGGTGAGAACCACCGGTAGCCTAATGATAGCCGTTGTTCGCGCCGGTCCGTGCTCGGAGGCGGGGGCCGGAGAAGAGAGGCGCTCTGATGTGGAGAGAGCAGATAGATTCTGCCTCCCCGCGGTTGACATCATCATTTTCTGACAATAGCTGTCAGGGCGGCTCTCTGCTGGGGCTGGCTGGCTTTCGCAGCTATTTTGACTGTCAGAATCAGTTCACCGGAATCCAATCTGAGCCACACTGGCCATCACAGCACATCGATTTCAGCGCGCCCATCTCCTGAAGCTCATGGCAACGGTCTGCATTGCGCGTATGTGTGTGTACGCGCACGTGTGTGTGCATGTGTGTGTGTGTGTACGTGTGTGTGTATGTGTATGTGTGTGTGTGTGTTCTCCAACAGGATCCTTCCACAGTTCAAAACGTGTTCAAAAAATTCAGAGCAACTATTGTAACCTTTCAAGCAAAGAAATAACGGCTGGTGAAGATAAAAGTTGATGTGCCAAAAAAAAGAATATGCATACCTCTAGAAGAAGGGTGGCACAGTGCACCAGTACAATATTACAAGTTTTATTTGCATGAGTACTGACATGGCTCTGAATTAATAGTCCACCCAAAGTAGCAACGCGGAAAACGCTAGCTGCAGGCTCATTTCTCTTCCACAGTGATGTAAATTATTAGCGGATTTATAATAATGCATTTTAAACTCAATTTAATTACAGCTCCCTCACGAGGAATGAAAGTTGTAGTCTTGACAAGGACACTTGGGACATAAATAAAGCATTGTTTGACCTCAATAAGAATGAAAAGCCAATAGACGCAATAATAAATAATATAAATGCATAATTCATTAGCTTGTCCATGTTACGGTTGTGTCTCGGTTTATTATTGTGAAGAGAGTGGGGCTCTCCGATAAGGTGAGTCTGCCGTTGCAAGTGTATGCAAATGTGAGAACTGGGAAAAGTGTCACGTGAACACGCTGTCTCGGGCACAAATTAACCGTGTGAATTTATCACTTTTTTTTCCTACAATGGTTTCTGTGATCATTTCAACAACCATCCATAAAAGAATGTAATTTTTCCTTCAGAATGTTTGTCCTGAAAATGCCCCTTCAGTTACTCGTACCCAGGGAGCACCCATAGAACCACAGATCTCCATAGGATGCACTGGAAGTGAGCCCTCTCGTCCCAATCAAAGAGCACAAAATGGTCTTAGTCGAAATTAAGACATCAGTCTTTAATAACAGCTTTACTGCAACACCAGTTGAATCCTTAAAGCTCATATTTCAGGAAATATTTGTATCTTAAAGCCCCCTGTTAATGTATAAGTTAGCTGACTCAGGATGGCGTTGCTTGTGAACAGTCTTTGTCTGCATGTAGTATCACTTGTTGTTTTATTCATATACAATATTACCTGAACCATGATCAATAATATCATTATTGTTAGCATTATCATTATTGTTAACATTATTATCATTATTGTTAGCACAGCAGCTTTTTACACATAAATACAAATTAGGATAGATACAATTAAGTAGTGTAGGTACTGTATGGTTAGGTAGCTCAAGGAACATTGTTGATAGATACAATAGATACAATAGAAAATCCCCAGATTAATCTGGCAAGATTTTACAAAAAAAGACATTTTTTTCCCCTGGGGATGGTCTGGCAGTATTGATTGACCTGATGGTTTTCATCGACTTTCAGCGGTAGGTATGATAAGGAATGTAAGTGATGGCATGGTGTAATAGAGCTCCTGGGTATGTTAGTTCAATAAGATTAGAATTGCATAAGGGATAATACTGTTGTAGCCAGCTGTTTGGGTTGGCAAGGTACTGTATGTAAAGAAGGGTTGATATGGCATGGATGGGTAACAATGGCTCAGTAGACGAAGAATGTCTACAGTTATATTGAAGTGCTTGAATATTTTTGACTGGGAATTTAATGTGAAATAATACTACATACATAGGAGTTGTGTTTGGTACAGTACATTTGTTTAATTATAGTGTCATGATTGTCTGGAAAGGTGCAAGGAAGTTTACAGCATCTTGTAATAATTGCAGAGAATGTGTACTAATATATTGCATATCTTAAAAGCGTGCACAACCCCTTGTAATAAGTTTCAAACAAAAAATGAGGAGCACAGGCTTTGGCAAATATCGTGGTTTAAGACTGGTTACATGAGTGTCTTAAATAAATTAATGAGAGATGGATCATATTACTCTAGGTAGAGATATTTGTGTGTGTGTGTGTGTGTGTGTGTGTGTGTGTGTGTGTGTGTGTGTGTGTGTGTGTGTGTGCCTGCACCCGCGCGAGCATGAGTGCGCTGGAGCAAGCTCACTCAGGCTGTAATCCCCTCAGCAGACAGAATTCCTCGCCAGAACGTTGCATACATAAGTTCTATAACAAAGGAAATGTCCATTGATTTTTTTTGCTCTAAATCCTTTAACTAGGAGCTTTGATGTGGAGGAGATTTTCACAATCAAGAAGTCGTCAAGATCCCCCCTCCCCCAAAAAAAAAAAGAACAGACTCTTATTCTGCACAGCAAAACGCTGTGAAAGCCGACATCCTGAATTGCGTGGGTGGGAGGGCTGGCAGGTGATATGACAGTGGGAGCAGAGCATGGTAGCTGTGGAGCAGAGTTTGTAACAGGGATGCAGGTCCATATCTCCAGCGGGGCACTGCGGTGGTGTCTTTGAGCATAAATATATATTCTGTGTGAAAATGGAGGGTATGCAAGTTGGCCTGGACAAGTGCGTCTACTAAGCTAAATAAATAATAAGATGAGTTCTTATTATAAAAGTGAATGTCATTAGACGGGTTGTCGTGTGGTCAGTGGAGTTTATTATTTATTGAGATGCTGTGTCAAGGTGACTGTGTCACGCTCTGGTGAAGCGGCTTTAACCGTCAGCTGTGGCTCTGAAGTACTCGGTCCGTACATTCAAACTGCAACCTTGGTCAGCAGTTACCGCACTTTACATACGTCTGCAGTGAGATATAAAGAGGGAGCTAAATACCGCCCACCCAGAGCTTTTTTAAAGAACACACTGGACCGTTGCAGGGAATTTCCAGTTTCGTTTCAATTTACAGCTTGATTTGAAAGTTTGATTGAAAGTATGTGTTCCTTCTTTCTTCACGTTGTTCACTGAGCTCATTGGTTGGCTACAAAAAAAAAAAAACGTTTGTATTGAAAACATTGACACTGGATTTGTCTTGTCAGTCAAAGTTAAGAAAATGTTGATTGAAGCTGGGCGTTAGTCTTGACCACCACCCCGAACCCCTAAAAGGTTCAGGAGTTACAGGTGTCAACAGGGCAAAGCACTATTCAGTTCCTCTGCCAAATCCTTCTGCCTGAGTCATTCCCCTGTACCGAGTGGTTTTACGTGACCCTGTAATGGTGAGGTGCTGTTAACTGCGACTCATCAGCCAGGCTCTCTGAACGAGAGGGTTAAGCACAGCAGGAGCTTAGGAGAAACGAGAGAGCGTGACTACAGGGTGTCAGAGCCTGTCAACAGAAGCAGGCCTCGCTTACGCTGCGTTTTGGAGCCGGTGCCCCCGGCCCCCGGTTCGGCCTGCTGCTCTCCACGCGGCGGTACCTCGCAAAGCGGAACAGTCTTAGCCTAAGCTTTTGTTTGTGGTTCAGGGCCACATGTCTGTGTACAAACTGAGCGTTTATTCGGTTTGTTGCGCCGGGTAAACTGAGAGGAAAATCGCTGCATTTCATTAGTTCTCTTGTGTTCCCTCCTAACTGATCCAGCTGTGTTTATCTCATCTCTCGCAAACACACATGTGCACAGTCACACGCGCGCAGACACACACACACACACACACACACACACACACACACACACCACACACACGCACACCATTGGGGACTCCCTGCACCTGTGACAGAAGAGCAAATCATTGTAGGGAAGAGACCTTAAATAGAGGTATTTAAATTCCACTCCAGTCCCCTCTGTCTAGGCGTAGTCCCCAGCTTGTCCTACTCAAAACCTGCTTATGACATGTATCTCCCACCCCACCACCCCTCCCCCCTCCTCAATCCTCCACCTGCCTCACCTCTCCAGCAATAGGTATCTTGCAAGCAAGAATGACTTACCCAGACCACACTTGCCCTGACCCCACCCACACTAATTTTATTCTGGCTCTCCAGTATTAATACCTCCTACCACAAAGTAATGCCCTGTGCTTAAAATCAGAGTTTTACCTTTAAAAGGTTATAAACTACTTTATACATGTATAAATATGTAAAGTTTTACTGCAAAAAGTGTTATAACGATGAACTATATGGTCAGATCAGTGCTGGCAGACTGAAACCAGGTCGCTGGAAGTCCATGACACAGACCAATACACAGTGGAGGACTTAATCCTTGATAACATTCCTCAGAACACAATCAGAAGCATTCTGGATTTTTAATATAAAACTGGGCTACTATGTGTTACATTTAAATTTCAGGTCAAATGATCTGCATTCTAAAACTTATTCCAAAGAACATAGGCTATGCATATGTTTATTGAGACGGTCCTAACACTGCTGCCATGTCTTTTAAACACATGTTTGTCTCCCTGGTTTGGAGATAACAATCCTTCAGAATAAGTGACAGACTTCTTGCCCACAAGCCCCTGAGCTTTGCATTTGGGACTCTGTGCTTTACAATGCCATAACCTCTGTACATTTTGATGCAAGAAGAGGTACAAACTTATGATGAATATTTTTGAGGTTGGAAGGGCTTGTTTTAATTTGGAGTCTGCATGTGGGCACTCTGCCATAATATCATTGTGATGCAAGAAGAGGTACAGACTTATGATGAATATTTTGAGGTTGGAAGTTTTAATTTTCTTTTCACCAGTCAGCTCCAAACTTAAGTTTTTCCCAGTCAGCTCCAAACATCTTAATGACTGACTCCAAAAAATGTAGGTTAACACAGTGTTTCCCAAACCTCTCCTGGAGGACCCACTTGTCCTGCATGTTTTGGATCTCTCCTTGCTCCAACACAGCTGATTTAAATGATCAGTTTGTTGTTAAGCAGCTTCAGGGTTTCATAATGAGTTGATCATTTTAATCAGCTGTGTTGGAGCAGGGAGAGATCTAAAACATGCAGGACAAGGGGTCCTCCAGGAGAGGTTTGGGAAACGCTGGGTTAACTGACTGAGATATGGTGTGTGAATGAATTTTTTCCCTCAAACTCTACAACATTTTGAAGGTAGGTCTTTGATTGTGGTCTCACAATCCTGTGATACCGAAACCGCACCCTACCTCTGAAGCTGCCCACTGCTCTTTGGTGTAAGTAAGCGGGGAGCAGGCAGGGGTTACACAAAGAGCTGCTCGCTGCGAGAGGCCAGCACGCTACACCCTGCGCCATGTTGACTATTCTCCCCTCATTCTGTTCGCCATTCCCCCTTTTTTCGCAAGGTCCTTTCTTCTTCAAGGGGACTTTATTACCTCGTCTCAGATTACAAAAGGACGGGGAATAGATTTATGGTAATTGATTATTCACCAATGCCACGCCGGTGTGGCGGAGGCTGAGGGGCGGGGGGGCTAAATACAGACTCCATGCGAAGACGCGCAGCGGGGGCAGCGTTTAAAGGACTGATATTTGTCTTTCATGGGAGCATCACCTAGACAACCAGCTTGTCATTTTCTGTCGGGGGGCCGGTCGCCGCCAAGAGATGAACTGGCTGCTACCTGGCTCCAGATGCAGTGGTTGTCACGGTGATCCAGAGCCAGGCCTCCCCTTCGCCCCGGCGGGCAATGCTGCCGGCGCACCGCTGGGCGAGCGGGTTTGGCAGTGACAGTTAGTCTGCGGGATTGGCTGTAAGTGTTTGGAAAGAGATGGCAAAACTCAAAATCGAATCGGGGGGCTCGCTCTCAGGAGTGGAGTCGTTTCAGGGTTTGTCTTTCTCGGCAAGGTACGGGCCTTATCCAAAATCTGTTTTCTTTTCATCTGAGCTGTGTGTGTGTGTGCTTGAGTTAGCGTGTGTGTGTCAGGGGGTGGTATACATGCAATTAGACCCAGGGAAAGTGAGTATTCAGGAAGAACTTTGAGAGGTGATCGCCATTGATTTTTAATGTGGTCAATCAAGATGCCTTTCTGTTGCAGTGGCCTGTGCTGCCAGGCATAATAATGCATAATCATTGGGCCTTAATACTTAATCATCAAAACCCACTGGCCCCATAATAATAAAGAACAATAATACATTTAGATTTCAAATTGTGTATTTGTTGTAATTTTACATTTGCCTCCTTACAATGAGCTCTGGAAAGGCAATTCCTTCTCTGCTTACATCGGCGCTGTAATAAAACTCAGTGGAATGATTGACCCATTGAAGCACTTTGTCAAGGTTAACATTTAAGTTATTGTTGGAGCGCCACTGTTAAAGTACAGGGTCTTTTTGGAATAAAGGGCTGAATGTTCTCATTAGCGAGTCTGTGCCGTGTTGACACGGAGGGACCTGCCGGGGTTCTTTGGAACGGCGGGTTGACCTTCTCTGCCCAGAGAGTTTGCTGTGTGTTTATCAAGGTGACTGGTTAGTATTTGAAGTTTTGACTGCACAAACTATACACATGCACACAGCAGCTAACCCAGTTTTTCTACTTTTTGTATACATACACTGACCTGTTTACTTTTGCCAGGGCCTGTTTCAGATTAATATCAGGTCCCAGCTGAATACATTGCATTTGAAGATTCATAAATAAGGTTCATAAACAAGAATAAACAAGGTTTTGTTCTGCACATGGCACAACCGCAGGGTGCGTTAATGATATCATTATAGAGGGAAAAGGGGGGAAAATAAAATGGAAAACATTAACATAAATATAATACAGTCATACGTTATTATCTGAAAGCAGTGGAGCAGTGTTTCTTGAATGGGTCTGAGCGTTGCTCACTGTTGGGTGAGGCGTCATCAACACCAAATTATTCCCATTAAACAGGCCTGCATCTGCAGTTGGACTTATAATGAAAATCGTCGCGCGCACAATGGGGGAAAATTCGCACCGACCGATAGGCATCAAATTTCCCATTTCCACAGGGAGGCAAGCGGAGCGGTTTTGCATATCTGATTGCCATCATATGAAATCTTGATTTTTAAAAAGAGCCAATATGGCGGTTTGTGTCTTTTGTGGCTGGGGGGATGGGGGGGTATGGGGGAGGTAGGGGTGTACTGATGTGCCCATCTCTATGACAATGTCTATTGAGCTACTCAGCAGTTTCCCTATACATTAGCAGGTGTGTCTGTATAGTAGCAGCTGTTACCACTATATGGAGCGATGTCATTTTATTAAATGATGAGTCAGTTGTGGGTGATGATGTCACCTCCTCACGATGATGCTAGCAGAGACTTGGTTCGGTACTGCGCTGTACGTAGAGCGCTCTTCGTGTTGAGAATCAGGTCTCAACAGCACCACACGCTAATTTGTTTTTTTTTAAACAAGCCATCTGTTTTATGTTTCTCGTTGATGTCGCCCGATAGATTTCCCTTGCCAGTGCTGATCTTGCTGCAAGCCTTGTCATGCCGGGTTGAGCTGTTTTGAACAGGCTCCGACGTTAGCCGTTTGATTTCGCGAGTGCCATGTCCCAGCTTTTGCTCTGGTGGTGAGGGGTTAGCCAGATCAAAGCCTAGCTGTTTTGCTTCATTCTGATTGTTTTTTATTGTGGGTATGTTTTGTGTGTGTGTGTGTGTGTGTGTGTGTGTGTGTGTGTGTGTGTGTGTGTGTGTGTGTTAGAGAGGCCAGCCCTATGTGTTCCTCCATTCCTCTGAGAGCATTGCCACCTAATAGCAGGTGGTTGGATGCCCAGGGAAGCTCCAGCTTGGCGAATCTGGCGTAGGCCGCATCCTCAGATCTCTAAATTGCATCTCGCAAGGTCAAGGAGGCTCAGCCTCAGCGGGCGACATTGGGCTCCGGTAAAACGATCCGCGTCTGCCTCCTCTCCGCCGGCCTGCCCCTGCTTCAGCCCGGGACAGCCTGGGCTGGGCTGTCTGATGAAGGGGAAGGCCACTCTGAGGGATGGCTGGAGGAATATGACAGACACACACAGCGCAAGGGCAGGCTGAGCAGCTCCGGTGCCGATGAGGATTGGTGCATAATTTACCCACGGCGGAACTCATCGCCTTTGCTACCACTGTGTCCAAGCTTCTGCTCTGAGCGCGTTTCTTCATTTTACTGCAAAAGCGATGCAAACACACTTACCAGAACATAACTGTTTTGAGGTGTGCGTCTGGTAGCCTGTGTCTTCCCATAATGCATGCTTGTTTTGAATTAACATGTGTTGATGTATCTATGTACTGTTCATATTTCTATAGATATTGTCACTATTAAGTGCTCCACCCCTCTCCAACCCCTATAGCATCCCTGAAGGAGACAGTAAATTGCTGGCCTTCATTCATTCACATCATAAATCACTTCTTGTCACTGGCAGTGCTATTGATGATGCTCTTACATACTGTAATAACATACAGTACATGTTTTCATTTATTGTTGCAGGCATTGCTACTATTATTGCTTAATAACCAATATAATAATATAATCCGTATAATAATCCATATAATCCATATAAAGTTAATGTAATTAGGTGCTAGTGTAGATTAAAACCGGTCAGTCTTCTAACATTTTTATTGTTGTTTTATTGTAGATTTGGATTGGATTGCTTAATTTGTTTTCGTTTAAAGTAATAAGAAAATTGCTGTAGGGTTTATGTGCTGGACCTGTAAACATAGGATATGAGTATAAAATGTGAGTGTAGTAATTAGCAGGATAAGGTTCTCTACTTAGCAAATATTAATTGTGATTAAGAAAGTACCAAATGTAACAGATGTAATCAAAAGTCAAACATTGGCCTTGATTTTTGATATGAAACATGAACCTATGAAGCAAAAGTTAATAACTTTGATTTTTTTTTCTTTTTTGATATTTTACAATGAAAGGAGGAGCAGAATCGAGGGAAGCCGAACTGGGAGCACCTCAACGAAGACCTGCACGTCCTCATCACGGTGGAGGATGCTCAGAACAGAGCAGAGATTAAACTGAAACGGGCCGTGGAGGAAGTCAAGAAGCTGCTGGTGCCTGCAGTAAGTACTGGGCGCAAGGGTTTTTCCGCTGCTGTTACTTTTGCCTTCGTTCGGGTTTGCAACTTCCTGAAGACCGCAAATCTCGTGAATGTGATAAGTATGTGTTTAAATATAATGTGACCTATGTGCAGAAGAGTAGAGGAAGTGAATAACATGACTGGATAGAAAAAAAGAGAGAGTGAGAGAGAGAGAGAGAGAAAGAGAGAGAGAGAGAGAGAGAGAGAGAAAGAGAGTTAGCTAAATCACCAACTTAAAGAGCAGTAGAGCAGACATACTGTACTATTGTGCCAGTGTAGCTACAGTGATAGGGTCTGGCTGTTACAGGCAATGTGTTTAGAGTGATATCCCAGTTATCAGCACACTTTAGCTGTAGCGTTGGGGGAAGCAGATTCTCTTCATTCATCGCGGTGTTTCGGCTGGGACTGGATGGCGGTCTGTGATTACAGCATCTGTTAGAGACGCGTTGAGTTATGAGGGTGTGTGTATGTGTGTGTGCGTGTGTGTGTGTGTGTGTGTGTGTGTGCAAAAGACCTTAATTCTAGCAGCATTTTCATTGTCTCTGAGAAGGGCAGTACTCTGCTCCACACGAAGGGGTTAATGAGATGTCATGGGATGCTGAGGACCACGGGGGTCGTTGGTGTACCAGTGTGGGTGACGCTTGAATTTGTCAACCAATCATTTTGTTGTCAGTGCCCACAGAACCTTCACATTGTATGGAATCAAAACCCACAGGGCCTTGACTTAGCCTGACAGCCTGCCTGATTGCTGCACTTTTGAATGCCATTGCCATCACCATTAAAAATATGTGACATATATTTAGCTGAAAGGTGAAATGTGCACTTCAGTTTGGTGTCACAATGTACAAGTTTATGAGACTGTTTTAATGAGAACAACATGATTTGGTCCACTCCAAAACAGTTGCCCTTTTAGACCAATTATCGTTAATTGCTCCATCCTCGACTCCTGTACATTGCCACAGAATGTCAGCTGATAGAGGCAGCCGTCGCCTTAGTTCATAAAGAACAGATCTTCTCAATTAAAGCAGTCAACACTAGAGCCAATATTGGGTTATTGCGTTGCTTTTTCAGGATTTGTGTGTGTGTTTGTGTGTGTGAGTGTTTGTGTGTGTGTCTGTGTGTGTGTGTTTGAGTGTGTGTGCGCATGTGTGTGTGTGTGTGCGTGTGTGTGTGTGTGCATGTGTGTGCATGTGTGTGTGTGTGTGTGTTTCTACATAATACTTGATAGTGTGTGAGTTTCTGCTGATGTACGGTTTCTTCTTTTTTCATTTCCTTGATGTCTTCTGTAGAAAGCGAGAAAATCTACGTCATTTTTTTAATTTTTATTACGAAAGAGGAAGTTCCCCCTGGAACCTGCCCGATTGTGTCATCTCGGTCTGCGTTAGCATGTCTTTTGTGTTCTTTAGAGAAAGCTAATGATCTGACCTACTTTCAATGAGGCCCAGATTCTCAGGATTGTGAGCTCAAATTTAATACTTCAGCGGTCCCTTTCGGAATGTCCAAATCTGGGTCCTCAGCACTACAATAAGGAGCAGCTTAGATTGCACTGTCCTTTTTTCATCTGAGCTGAATGGACAGCTCTTGTCTTTGGTGGAGAAGCAGAGGGAACGAGTGAGGGAGCAGTCGAGCGTGTTTTTGCCGATTGCTTGCATTAGCAGTCATGTGAACCTCGATACACATCACATGGTTTTAGTCAGTCATCATAGACTTGACAGATGGCTGATCCTGTCTTGATCCCTGTTGTGTTCCCTCCGTAAATGTAACTCTGTTTGTGATTACAGTGTGCGAATATCGGTGAATAGAGGCGGCAGCTAGGCGGTCGCGTGTGACAAAACGGAAACCGATGCACACCTCTGGTCAACAAGCATCGATCCTGATGAATCTTACCAACCCCTCTGATTACTGACCCCTTCCCCACACACACCCACGTGCAAGCATCTTAAATCATCCCTTAAAGAAAAAGACCTGTTCATTCACCCTTTTGTCAGATGGAGTACTAATGGGAGGGTTGCTACCAAGTATAATATTGGGGGGGAGACAGTAACGGGGTGGTGGGAGGGAGCTGACATTGAATGTGCAAAGCTGTCATGCACAGATATGAGCTCTAATACAGAGAGCATGACCAGCGTGGCGCTCTTTAATTGATTTAATTACCATGAATATATTAATGTAGACCACAAGACAGTGGGGTCAGCCCCCCCCCGGAACCTGACCGGGATGGTGAGTTCCTGCCGCTGGCGTGCCGTTCGCTTCCAATCCGGTATGGTAATTAGCCAGCGAGGGCTAATTGCCTTACAGCGGTTGAGAGGACGGTGGTAAACAGCTCACCACAGATTCGGGACGGACAAAGGAGAGATGAATGAGAGACGCGTAAGAGGAGGTGTTATTACCACAAACAATGTCCTTATCCAGGTCAGAGGTGATGCCGGTGATTGTCTGTTTACAGGAGCCCTGTTGTCGGCTTTTAGTGTCCCTTTTATGTGTGTATTAGGACTGTAGCGATTAGCTGATGATTCAGACTGATTCATCAGAGAAAATATTCAGGTGAAAGCTAACTCATGGATTGAAATTGCTCTGGTGAATAAATGAGTCGCATATGACTGTGCATGCATGCAGGGCTGGCATAGCTGCAGGCTCTTTCATTAAGCCCCGTGGTCCTGTCTGTTGTCCTTTCCCCCTTTGGCCTTTACTGTCCTCCTCCCCTTTGCATTGCTGTCATTTTGGGGGAAGGCACATCGCCTTAGGGGGAAGACACGTGGGGGCCTGGGGGTTTGCAAATGATGGAAAGTGCACTGCGGAGATAAAGCAGAGCTGTGTAGCAGGGTGACACGGCATTCACAAACAGATGGAATTCCAGAGGCCAGGCCTTTGTTTGCATTGTCCTACCATTCCACTGGCAGCTACGGTAACGGATCTCTGGGTTTTCCGGGAATCGGGGGGTACATGCTACTGTCTCATCGGGCCGCCATGGTAACCTCTTTCTGGTGAAGTCCTTTCCCAGGCCGTGGTAACACATCCCCAGGAGCCTCTCTCAAGACCTGCCTAGGTACCAATGAGAGGAGTCACCATGCTGATCCATTGGGCCACCACTATAACGGAACCCAAAGTGGAGCAGAGATACTACCATCCCTGTGAGCCTGGCCCTTCCTTCTGGAGGAAGCAATCCTGGCTACTGTGCTCTTGACACAGTTCAGCACTATGAGTAGTTTCACAACCTGGGAAACTGAGGGTGGCTGCACAACCCCTAACAAAGTTCAGCACAAAGTAGTTTCACAACTAGGGAAACTGAGGCTGGCTGCCCAACCCTTACCACGGTCCGGCACCATGCATTGCGTAGTTTCGCAACCTGGCAAAGTCAGGCTGGCTGCAGATCCCTGAACACAGCTCACCACTGTGTACTCTCACAGTCTTAGAAAGTCAGGCTGGCTGCTCAACTCTTTAACATAGCTCAGCAGCGTATATACTTTCAGAACTTACAGTTCTCATTCCAGGAGAAAAATTCATTACCATTGTCATATTTAACTCCAGGGCTCGCAGCAAAGTGAGGAGGGGATATTTTTTTCCCTTCTATTTGTGCAAAGATAACAGCCAGCAGCGTGCCATTTCAGCTCCCCTAAAGAGCTTAATAATCCCTCCTGAAATTTACATACAGATTGAACGCATCGAGTGACATTTTAACTGCCTGTATGGGCTTGCTTTGGCTGGGGTTGGATAGGTGAGTGGGAATGTTAATTTTACGCCCACAGCTACCTGCTGTTCCTCTGGTGCATTATGGGTGGTGTTAGCTGGGTGCACTGTCTGTAGTGCTGCAGCACTGCCAGTGGTGTTGATATGATTGGGTTCGCAGTATGGTAATCAGTGCCTTACCTCCCACTACCTGTAGAGAGGCAGCACTGTACAGGATTGTGAGAGTTAAAGTGCAGCTGGGGGACAGACCCTCCAACAATCTTTTCCATATATGACTACCTTTTAGTAAGTTCTTTCCATGAGATTTATTGATTGTACTTAGAATATGTAAAGCATACTAGCCACCCTGTATGGTAAAATCTGTCTGTTACATCTATATATCCACCACTACATCAGGCATGAAATCTACAGATTGGACATTTAGCCACTGGTTAGTGGCTAAATGCTGTTTGGCTAGCATAAATGTCCTCAATGCCAAATTAAAGCACAAATTCAAAACAGCACACATCTCGTTGTCTCATTGTCATGTTTGCATTTATTTGCACTGTGTTACATTAGTACCAAACAAACATTCACAGAAAAACACAAAAAACTAATGGTACCACGTAAACCAGTGAATTGCACTCCCCTGTCCACAGCTGATTTTGTCCTACATAGACGCAATTAATTTTTCCCCCTCCAAAAAATCACATCAAATTGCATCCAATTAAATCTATTTTTAATCCTTGTTTGTGTTAAACAGAACATGCCACATGCCTTTTACCATTTTATATTTTTTCCAATATCAGAATGTTTTTCTTGTTAGTACTGAAGAACATTTTTTGTCTGCAGTGGTGGTCAGTCAAATGAATTCAAAATGAAAGATAGGAATTACAGTAATAATAATAATAAATATAATAATACAGGTTGTCACACTGACAGAGGCAGGGGCTGTTGCAGAAGCTGTCAGGGCCTTTTCATGGCCTTAGACGGCCTTTGTGTGTGACATAAAGGCAGGTGGGTTATGTGATGGTCAAATCCGGGATAACAAGCTGACCGGCACAGACTTTTTCACAGGGGTGCAGTGGTGACTGGCTCTTCTCGGGTAATTGTGTGCATGGGTCGGCGTCCCAAATCAGCCGGGACAAGCACCGGTCACCCCCCCATAGTCGTCATCACCGTCATCATCATCGTCATCATCACCACCATCATCATCATCATTGCCATCAGTGGCTTTTGTGTTTTTCCTGCTGTCAACAGCAGGATGTAAATAACAGAGGCAGAGTAATTACCATCAGTTCCATTATATCAAATTTGAAAACCTCTCCAAACACAAATGTCTCTGATTCTACGTTTGTGTGGGGGCATGGGCATACGCGCGCGTGTGTGTTTGTGTGTGTGTGTGTGTGTTGCGCGCACGCATCTATGCAGTGTGTGTATAGGTGATTCTTGTGTGATATGGAGAATTGTGCGTGTGCGTGTGTGTGTGTGTGTGTGTGTGTGTGTGTGTGTGTGTGTGAAAGCTGAAATAGGAGTCTGAAACAATCACTGCCTCTTCAGATTTGTCACTGATTAGGTGAGGTCATTCTGTGTCAAGTCAAGGGGAAAAAAGCTGAACATGTTCTCTGGGACCAGCTGCTGCATAAAGAAAGAAAATTCTGTCTTTGGAAACCATGTGAGACATCTAATCTTTATGCTGAGTATATACTAATCTGTGGTAAAGGAGGTGCCGTATGTTACATTACACTGTATTGTATTATGTATTGTATTATCTGTAATTTGCCTGGCATCCTTATTCAGTCATTTGAGACAGCTTTTGCTATCAGAAAGGAGAAAGTTTATTGAAGCAATGCAGGCTTAGAGTTAGGTAATTTGCTTAAGAGAACATCTGCATTGCCCTACCACTTTGCATTTGGGTTAGGGTTAGGGTTAGGGTTAGGGTTAGGGTCCACCCACATCCATCCACAACCTGGTTATGAGTCCGACTCCTCACAGAGCACCTTCAGTCTGAAAGGTAGGTGCTTCACAGGATCAGTGGGATAAAAAAGAAATTTAGTCACTCATTCTTTGGTATTTTTTTGGGCTTTATCATTTCATTGCGTTCAGCCTTTCAAACCCCTGATTAATTTTCAAATACTTTTTTTGGTTTTGTTAATGTAGATTAGACATCTCTTTCGAGTGCTGATAAAAGACTCTCACTTTATCTCTGTGACGGTGGGTCTTTATTTGCGCTTACCTGGTATTATAATGACCTGCAGTTACAGCTTCAGGTGAGAAGTACTGAAATGGTCCAGGGAAGAGGGAACTTAGTGTGTTCCTTTAAGATCACAGACAAGAAACAATGTCAATTGAAAAGTGTCACATTTGTCCCCTGCGGTTAAGTGGATATCATATCATCATAAGCATCCATTTTGTGGGTCTACCTGCGGAGCCTACACCCCATACGACATAAAGGACACATCAATGATTTATCAAAATGAGTAAGAGTGTCTCTTCTCTTGAGAAACCGGAGCTTTTTAGCTGAAATTTATGGCTTCACACCCTGTGCCAGAACGATGCGGGTGTGAAGTACGAGCTACAGGGCTAGCATCAACTTTGAAATCTTGCGGAATGCTGCCACTGATATCTGTAGAGTCTCTTAACCCCCCCTCCTACCAATAATGGTCCTAAACGGCAAGCGCTGAAGGGCCTACTTTAATTAAACTGCTGTCTATCTGCTGGCCGGCACTGGCTCCTGGCCCAGGGTCCAGACAGATAGAGGCCGCTTTAATTGTCAGGCCAGAGATAAAGTGAAGTTTAAATGGGAGCACACTCCCTCCCAGGCAACACAAATAGCATCTCAGCCAGCTGGGCAGGGGAATGTTTGTCACCCAAACCTGAGCAAACACAGCCGGCTGCTTTTCCAGGGACCACCGCTGTCCTCATCCACTGGCCACCCCTGACCTGCCAGGCAGGGTCCTTTTCGAAATAACTGCACTGGACCTGTTTTTTTTTAACGTTGAATCTTGAATGAAACGTCAAGTAGACTTTTTTGTCTTTTTTTCCAGATGGGTTTGGTCACCTCTCATCCTTCATCTTTTTTTTTCTCAATTGCTGTCTCACTCTGTCTCTTTCTCACTCTCTTTCTCTTTCTCTTTCTTTGTCTTTTTCACCATCTCTCAATGTCTTGCTCTCTCGCTGTCTCCCTCTCTTTACACACACACACACACACACACACAGAAAGCCTTTACACCTTCACCTACAGAAACCAGAGATGCTGTGCCAGTGATGCATAAAGGGGTCCAGATGCAGTGTGGGGGAGTGCTGCTGGTTTTTTTTTGGATGGGACATGTGTACCAGTCAGAAGGATGGTGGGGAGGGGGGCCTCATTAATCAGTCATGCAAACGCACTGATTTGACCCTATTTTAACGGTACATACATAACCTTCCAGAATTTGTAATTTGTCAAAACTGAGGGTGGTGTGAAAATATTCTTACCTCCGCAGATCTGACACACAGGGGTTCCTGAGGAGACAAACCGCAGAGCAACATCTCAGTACTGATTCCTCATACAGTCTCTGTGTACAATCAAGATAATCGCAGCTTTTAAGTGGGATTTTTACATCAAGCCGCACTTTGCATACAGTCAAATTCAGTGTGAAAACAGAAATCTTAATCCTCAACAAAAATATCCTACACCTCCTGCAGTACATATCAATAATATTTCAGTTATAAATTCATGAATTGAGATACAAGAACTGAGTAAGTTCTCCCCTGTTCATCTCTCTTGTGAGTGATGTTGTGTTTTGTGCATCTGGCTACAAATCGAACCGTTTCTTTTCCATTTGTGGGTGTCCAGCACTCTGATGAAGCCAGAATAAAAGCGTGTTATTGACTGCCAAATAGTACTTTTAATCTTACTTGTCACCTTGCTGCCAAGACAGTCAAATAATGCATTTATTTTAGCTTACAACCGAGCCAATATTATTATTCCTGCTTGGATTCAGATTTTTGTCCTTTTTTGCTCAAAGGAGGTATTTCATAGTGCCAGATGAATAGATTGCAATTATCATAATTACAGAGGCATTCACATGGCTGATTGGGGGTAGTTGTAAAGGTTGAATTCTTGTGGTACACATACACACATTCATAGAACAGGCTTGATGTATTAGTTGAAACAAGCACGTGGGTCATGCTCACCTTTTTTGGATCATATTTGATATACATGTGTTCAAATTTCATTCCTGTACACAAACTTAGTACCATTTCGGCAAAATACGTGATGGATCTGGTTTTAGGATGGGTCTGTGCTGGGTACCCAGGAGTGGATTTACTCTGTGGAGAACGGGCAGGAAGAGCTAGCATTGTGTTTATCTCTGACCATGCTCCACTATACCTCAGCACGGCTGTGGGTTGGGTTTTGTCTTGTTCACATTAACTTAAGGTAAGCCTGAGACCAGCCCGTTGGGCTTAGCCCCACCTGGCCCTGACCTGCCTGCGCCCGGTCAGCTCACTCCAGTGAGATACCCAACCTGGCCAAAGGAATCAGAGATGAACGTGTTTATAGTGACCTCGTGGACTGAGGATTCGAGATGGACTGTGGGACATGCCTCCCATAAGTAAACAGCGTCCACACAGAATACAAAGAATACCAAGCTCGGTTTAATGCTGAGCTGTGTGCAGCGTCACACAGTCAGGAAAACCTCATTCATGTAAGTATTGGAAGCGAAACCCTTGATTTCTTCAAATGAGCGTCTTTAGACACCTTTTCAAATTAACTCACCATTGTCAAACTAGACTTGGATGATAATTGCTCGTAATTAAGTTGCTGTCAGCTTAACTCGAGGGAGCTAGAATTTGAGTATTTTTGCAGCAATCAGGACAAAAACACCTTTAGAAGCGTACACAAAATGATGTTGATGAGGAGTAGTCATTTAGTCTCCTTCAGTTTCAGGTTTTAAAGCCAGCTTCCACACAGACAACTGTAAATTGAGTGCACTTGCCTTTTCTGAAATCCAGGAGCACTTCCCTGTTAAACAGTATTAAGGTTTGAGGCTCCAAAGTGGCTCAGACGTTAAAAGTATGTTAAAACCTACGGCCCATGTTCACAACCAGAGTCCAGCAATTGGCTTTGCTACCAGGAATAAGAGTGGGTGGGTCGGCAAGGGTGTCTGCAGTGGCACCCTGTGACTCGCTTGGGCGTCCATGAGTCACTCAGATGCCATTGGAGGAAGCCCCAGTCCTCCAGTGGTGTCTGCCTCCTGATGCAATGTGGGACTTGTACAGTGGAGACACAGTTGCTGTAGGCTTGCATGTGTATCGTAGGATTGCATGCACCTCACCCTGCAATCCATGTAATGGCAGGCATTGCTAAGAATATGCAACTAAAACAGAAATGACCATTCTGAAAGGCTCAGAGCCACCATGGCTCAGGCCAGTAACAAATGAATGTGGCCAGTGAGAACAGCACATAAAATGCAATAAATGGGATTAATGTCCCCCACCTGCTTGCAAGTCATTTTGGCTGACTATCGTATCCACCTCTCCTGTCTTTTGGAATGGGGATGGTGACTGGGGAGGCTGTGGATGGGGACTTTGTCCTGTTTGCAGCCTCGGTACACCGTTCACCTTCAGCACACAGGTAAACCACAGCGCGAGAAAGAAATTTTCTCTGATGAAATGAAAGGAGCAAAGCGACAGCGTGGTGATTCGTTTTGCGAATCAATCAAAAGAATGCGGGGAAACCGGCGAAGGGCGAATTCGCAAAAAAAAAAAAAAAAAAAAAAAGGCCCGAAAGCCTGTGTGAGTTTCCATCTGTTCTTTCCGCAGTACAACGGGCTTCCTCTTGCGTGACGTGTTGCTCGGCGGCTCGCCGTTTCGTGTGTACGCGGTGGGGGAGAGAGAGAGAGAGAGAGAGAGAGAGAGAGAGAAAAGGGGGTGAAGGCCTGGCGAGGGGAGCTCCCCTTCTCTGTACAGGGCCTGACTGAAGAACAGAGGCGCATTATGGCCGCCCTCTCTCTGGCTCTCTTATTTATCCGGAGCACTGCAGGCGGAGAGAATGCCGTGGCGACAGAGAGGCAGGGAATAATCCCCCCCTGCGAGCGGTGATCACTCGCTACGCTACACGGCTCGCACAGAGCGTTCCCACAATGCCAAGCTGTACCAGCGCTGAGAGGACAGAGCGCACCCTGCCATGAAAGGACGACAAACAATGAGCTCTGCTGCTCTCCTTTGATTTCTGTGTTAATGTCGCAGCAGATACTTCTAAAGAGTTACACTGTAGTCACATTAGTTGAGCATCCTGTTTTGGCCTTTGTAGACATAGCTCCATTACTTGTTATGTGACCATTCCAGTTTGTAGCAACAGTACTGGTACTTGTAGTAGCTAAGGTGGTAACAGTAGTAGTAGTAGCTCTTGTTGTAGTAGTAACTGCAGTAGTAAGAGGAATTACAGTGGCAGTGATTCCTTTGTCCTCGTGCTTGTTGCCTCTCCATTCATGTATTTTTAAAGCTGATGTAAAAGTGATCAAGTGCAGGATAAGCATGAGCAGTGTAACTGAAGTGAAACAAAGCTCTCAGACTGAGCTGATAAGCAAGCTCTGCCAGATAGTAAGCGATGCAATCCCCAACAGTGACACAACAAGCTGAGGAATCGCCCTGCACATGTGCATGTGTGCATGTGTGCAAATGTGTATGCTTGTATGCATGCATGCATGCGTATGAGCATGCACATGTGCAAATGTGTGTCCGTGTGTGTATGCGTGCATGCGTGCATGCGTGCATGCCTGTCCATGGGTGCATGTGTGTCTGATGTATGTGCGAACAACAGGGAGCTATTTGGCAGTCACATGATTGAGTAGTCTTCCAGGTCTCTGAGGCTGAAGGACCATCAAAAGGACCTTTGTTTACAACTGGAGTGTGGAAATCCTGAGCGGGGCTTTCTCCTCGGGCATGCAGGGCTAATGCTCTCCACTGGGCCTCTATCCCTGCCCTGCACTACATCAGACACGCTTGTGGAGTTCAGCTCTCTCCCTCTGTATCTCCCTCTCTTTGTCTCTCTCTCTCTCTCTCTCTCTCACACACACACTCCTGTCTCTGTCCTGGTAGAACTGACTGCCCACAATTTGTAGAATTCATCTCTCTGTCTCTTTCTCTCTGTCTCCCCCCTGCTCTGTCACTGGGGTGGAACTCTCTGTTAGGACTTTCCATCCTGTGGGTGACATTGCTGCACAATGTTGGGGCTCTCCCTCCCCAGAACTGTTAGATAAGGCACTTCTGCATAACACTGTCTGTAGACATACCCCCCTTTCCACCCCCCACCCAATGTGTGGGGCTGGAAGTTCAGCAGAATAGGTTGGGGGGGCACCGGTAAACAGAGAAATGCCTCTCCTAGGCAACGCGTTCAGCCCGCTTTGGATCGGGCCATCAAAGGGCGCCGGGAGGGGGGTCTGCGGGGCTGACATGCCGGTCCACCCTGGAAGAAAGGCCCTAATTCTTCACCCAATTCTCCCCTTCTTAAATAGCCAGTGAAATCAGGGCCCCGACAGTAAAGGGGGCCGGCCATCTGTCTTCATTCTCACATCCCCTCTCAGTCCCCCTCCTCTCTTTTGCTGTTTTGTCAGTGAACGGGGGGAGTCAAACGTTTTCGGGTATTCTATGCTGAGTAGAAAAAAAAAGGTGTGGGTCGGCCCACAGATGATTCATGGTCACCCGGGGACGTTTTTTTTTTTTTGGGTAGATGTGCGGTGATGTAATATTTCAAGAGATCCACCCTCAAGGAACTTTGAAGAGAAATGTCATCTTTAAAAATAAAGACTCCTGTGCATGCGCCTTTGCACACAGAATGTTCCTTTCCAAATGGCAGTTGTGATTGTTAATGCAGTGCTTGACTTTTCAGTGTCATTTGTACTTAGTGGGAAGTCAACATCGTGGTGTCGCTTCTGGTTTTAAAGGTCATGGTTTTAATCCATGGCTTCTCAGCTAGCCGTGTAAAAATAAGAATCAAAACTTTTCAAAAAAAAAAATCTGGCATTTCTGTAACAGCTGAGTGACACATTAGAATTGTAGCTGGGACCGTGTTTGGCTGTGACTTGTACAGAATTTGTTGTTTTTGTGACCATTGTTTCGTTAACAAAAACCATAAAAAAAAATCTAAAAAAAAATCTCATTTATTGCTGAAATGTTGGTAATATCAATCATTAACCTTTTTTACAATGGTATTACAATGGCCCATTCTTACTAAAAACACTGTCATTGTCAGTGTGTTAGCAGACCATTTTCTGTAGCTGTGTCCATTACAGTCTTAGGTCAGAGTTATCTCTAAGTCAGGTATGAGCTGAGTTATTTTTATTGTGAAAGGCAGATTCGAGATTCTCTGTGAGACAGCTCCACACATATCTGCACATATCTGAACCAGACTGTGGTATCTTCAGGAAAAAAATTGGAGTCTGACTTTTTTGACAGGAATTTTCATTTGTAGTATAGTTCACATCAGCCTTTGAAGTCTGCCAGTTTGGTACAGTACATGGCGCATGTGTGCAATATTGTCTGGGTGTCAACATAGTGTCCAGCACTGTCTTTGTATCGAGAGAGTACAATACGGTCTGTGCGTTGATGCAGTGTTCAGCATTGTCTGTGTATTGTCTGTGTGTTCAGTACTGTCTCTGTGTTGAGAGGGTGTTCAATACTATCTGTGTAATTAGTGGGCAGAATAGTGTCTGTGTACAGTGACAGTGTTCATCAATGCATGTGTCAGTGTTAAGCGTCCATGACACTGCAAAGTCATCAGGGCATTTGGGGTACTAGCAGGGAGTGGTCATTAGGGAATGCCTAAGCTAGGTAGTCAGTAACTCCTGTAAAAACCCTGTTTTGTTAATGGGTTAAAAAATGTAAGATGCATAGTTGTTAACATTAAATTGCTGGACCGTTTCCTAAGCAAATGCATAATGCATTATGTCAGGTAATGGATATTGTGTTCATTAGATGGGTATAGGCTTTTCACATGCCGGTGAGATTGTCTGTCCTGTTTTATTTTCAGAGAATCATGAATTTGAATGGAGATGTTAAATAAAAAATAAGGACACGCTTTTTTGTCACCAACGCAAATGTCCTCATATCTGTTTAGATGAAAAGGAGTGTGTGTGTGTGTGTGTGTGTGTGTGTGTGTGTGTGTGTGTGTGTGTGTGTGTGTGAGAGAGAGAAAGAGAGAGAGAGAGGGGGAGAGAACGATGGAGGTAGAGGGAGAGAGCAAGAGAGAGAGAGACAGAGAAAGGGAGAGCAAGACAGAGAGAGAGAGACAGAGAGAGGGAGAGCAAGACAGAGAGAGAGAAAGAGAAGAGAAACAGAGACATGAGAGAGGGAGAGAGAGAAAGGGAGGGAGCAACAGAACAACAAACAGTTAGAAGATTAGAAAATGTTAAGAAGTGTCGGCAAGCTCTTTTCCCCAGCGCGTCTTTAACTTTACGACCCACAGCTTTGTCAAGTGAAACACTACAGCCATCTTTGCATATAATGTGAGCCGAGGGCTGGCTTTTAAGAAGATAAGGGTGCTGTATTGCCCAGATGGAATAATGGCATCAATTTATCTTCCCTGTGCAATACAGTGTGGAGAAATGTGGCCTGAAAACAATCCACTTCCCCTCAGATTTGGCAAAACTCAGATGTTTGGGTGAAGCTCATTCCCCTCTTCAGACAGGGAGATGGAGTGGTTTGCTGTGTGTCAGTCTAAGCCATTCACATTGATGCTGCAGTTTGGCTTGACAACATTCTTTTTTTTTTTGACTGTTGTTGGACAGTTCTGATCTGTGAAATTGATCAATGCTATAGGTCATAATAGAGAGGTCCTTGAAAATCTATTCCTGCCCCCAGCATTTCCTTATTCATTTAATAATGTATGTACTATAACTTGTATGTGCTGTACCACCACAATACTGGAGCTATCACATGTATGTCACACATGTGCTACACTTGCAGCACAGTAAATATGAAATGACACAACATGGCAATCACTGCTGTGTGTGTGTGTGTGTGTGTGTGTGTGTGTGTGTGTGTGTGTGTGTGTGTGCGCGTGTGTGTGAAAGTGCTAACCACTCTCTCCCACGCGCTCCACAGTTCCCTCTCAGTGCGCCTCTCTCCCTGCCCTACAGCTTCCATCTCGGAGCAGCACATAGGTTCTGGCTGTGCCGAACCCGCTGGCACAGCGGCACCGAGCGCTGAAAGGTTTCATGCTTTGTATCGAAATCTGCTCTTCTGATGTTAAATTTGCATTCCGCAATCAAGGGTTTTTATTTTCTTCGGCAAGCAGGCGTTTCATTTTAAGATCTGCTGTATTGTTCGCAGGCCTGTTCATACGGGGTGGATTTTAAAACCTGAGGAAAAAACACATTTGAAACCTGTGTGTGTGTGTGTGTGTGTGTGTGTGTGTGTGCGCGCGTGTGTATGTGTATGTATGTGTGAGTGTGTGCATGTATGTGGGCATGTGTATATGTAGGTGTGAATGCATGTTTGTGTGTGCGTGTGTGTGTGTGTGTGTGTGTGTGTGTGTGTGGACATGCATGTGTATGTGTAGGTGTGCTTGCATGTGTGTGTGTATGTGGCCTGTGTGTGTGTGTGTGTGTGTGTGTGTGTGTGTGTGTGTGTGTGTGTGTGTGTGGGGCTGTGCAGGGGGCAGTGGGCAAACCAATGCTGTCCAGCAATGAGAATTCATTTAGACAATTAGCTTGCAGCAAATAACCATAAAGGCAAGACAGAGTGGATATTCTCACAAAAGAAAATTGCAGCGCGCTGTTAGAGCACTTTCAAAAACGCAAGACCTCATGCCCACAGCAGTCTCGTTTTACCCGTGCCTTAGCGCACATCGCCGCTCGGTTCAGACTCAGCCTGTGATGGGCAACCAGAGCGTGTGTGTTCCCGGGGCCCCGGCCCAGCCGTCTCCTAATGCTCTTCTGTTGTTCTAAGTGTGAGAGATCAGGGTGTGTGAGTATCCCACCACACTCACACAGTAAGGAGCGCATTCCTCTTAGCCATACTTAGGGCTCACTTTCTCATCTGCAAAAAGGAGGTTTTAACCCCTTGCTCCCCAGGCTAACAACCTGTAACAGGACTGCTATACAGAGCGTTGCTGGTTCAGGTCCCGAGTGGGCAGCCCTCTGTTGATTTCCTTTTAATTAAGGTATTTAACCTGAAGAGCTTTAGCAAATACACCCAGCTGTATCAGGAGATAACATGTAAAAAATGTTACCCTGGATGAGATCTGCTAAGCAAATATATAAGCATAAAAAATAACCTGCAGAGCAAATTAATATTACAGCTGATGAAGCCATGGTTATTAGCATGCTCTGCTCAGTCGGTATCCTCCTGCGCTGGGAATACCTCATGTTTATTTCTTTCCAAAGCCCATTAACATGAACGCTTCACGTGCCAAAAACAGAGCAGGGAACTCTCCTGGAGACAAGAGGTGAACGCCTTCCCTGGATTCCCACCCCGTGGCCTGCAGTGACCTTGGACTGTCACACAGATTCCTGCACACTCACAGCCACACACACACGTACACCACACGCACACACATACACAGATTCACACAGATATGCAAACATACACACATACATACAGTACATGCACACATACACACACATATACCTACAGTACAAACACACATATGTGCACGCGCGCACACACACACACAAACATACACACACACACACCACGAACACTCACACACAGATGAGCTCAGACATGGACACACGCACTGGCGCACACACACACCTAAACACACACACAGACAGGAAGGGAATTTTACACACCCAACCTGTTACTAAAATAATCCGCGTGCTAATTTTACTCTCTTCATTCCTTTGCATTGTACCAAAACCAGGAGCAAAACAAAAGAGAGTAGTGTTTGCTCCTCCATTCAGGAAACTCCTCTAATTAAATGGCTTATATTGATCCAAGGGCTCTTGTGGTAACCCCACCTGTTAGAAAAAACAATATACATATCTACTGCTGTCAGTTACCCCCCCCCAGTGCAGCAGTCAGACAGGACCAACAAGCTGGTAAAGGTATGGGAAGGCAGCGGGTACAGTTTGAGAGATATATTGTCAGGGGTGCGGGGTGAGGACTCACACGCAGACCCGGAGGTGAGTGGCAGAGTGGCTTTATTAAAGCCCCAAAACAGGAGCAGACGAGGACAGGTAAAAGACAGGCAGGGTCAAAACCAGGGAAGTCAGTACGTGGTCTGGACAGGCGAGGGTCGGCAACGGGCAGGCAGGCAGCGGGGCAACCAAAACAGAGCGGCAGGCAGAGACGAGGTCCGAAGGCCAGGCAGGGGTCACAAACTGGGCAGGCAGGTCCGAGCAGGGCAGACGAGAAGCGGGGAGTGAAGTCTGGGAAGGGGCAGAACCAGGGAGACCGGCAACAGGGAGCTGGGGCAGAACCACGGGCAACCCAGGCAGCCGAAGCAGAACGGCAGGCTGGACCGGAGGGCTGAGCAGGCAGGAAGCAGGGTCTGGACAGGGGCAGAACCGGGCAGGCCGGCAACAGGGAGCGGAGGCAGAACAGCAGGCGGCCCAGGCTGCCGGAGAGGAAAGGCAGGCGGGTGCCACAGAGACAGGAGCAGACCAACACAGACAGGGGAAGACAAAGACAGGACGAAACAGAAAACAGACTGACAGAACTTACGTGACAAAACAGCAGGCAAACACAGAGACCCAGGGCGGGAGACAGAAGACCGTGGAAAAACCGAGAAACAGAAGGCAAGGACGAAACAGGATAGGAACTGGCAACAAGACAGAGAAAAGCAGGGTAAATATAGGGTAGGGCTGATGAGGTGATGGGAAGCAGGTGTGCAGGCAGGCGGGCGAAGATGATCAGGTGGGCGGAGACAGGGCGGAGAGCGGGGCAGGGCCGGAACACAAGGAAAAACAAAAGCACATGGACAGGGGAAGAACACAAACACACAGCCAGGGGGGCGGAGCACTGACATATATGCATTCATCACATAATTAATTGACTTTTCTGCTAATGTTGCTGACGAAAGATTCGCTGCTCTACAGCACATAATACCTATTGGACAATTATTCAGTTGTCTGCTCATTAAACAATGATATTGGATCCGATTAAAAGATGGATCAAGTTGAATCTTCCTGTAAGTAAGCCTAACGCGTTCATCTCTCTAGCTCCAAGGCTGCGCTGTTGAACTTTGGCTAAACAGTGAGATTGTTTGCACATGCATATTTAACAAGTGTTTATCTAATTAGATGGCCAATTAAAAGAGGCACAGCAGTCAAATTAACATATATATTGGATTAAGATTCATTTAGACTCATAAACCGAAATTACTGCAATAATGTGTCCGCTGAGGTTACCGGTTCATACAGTAGGTATGTGGAAGGAGCACCTAGGAATTAGACCTCCAAGGAGCTGTCAGCTCTTTGTAAGACGCAAAGGGTTCTACATGTCTAAAACACTTTTCTTTGTGTCCTCTGTGCCACAACATTGTTCTGTCATAAAATGAAACCCAAGGAAAAGGAATTTTCAGACATACCAAGCTTTAATAAATCCACTTTATGAAGGCCGTTTGCATAGTGTGTGCTGGGTGTGTCCAACCAGATGCTTTCCCTGGGGTCCGTTTTCAAATGCTGATTGGCCCCTGGAAAATGTGCTATTCGTTTCAAGGTCCAATTGGATTTTGTAAGGTTGGGATTGGAAGGGTTCTCAGAGACAGCCCTCAGTATCATTTAAGCCGCAATGAATAGTGAATCTGAGTGAATCGTGAAGTGGTTTGAAGGCAGTCCTTTTTAAAATTTAAAAAAAAAAAAAAGTCTTCACAGAAGGGCAAAAGCAGCTTGTAACTTAATCCAGCCGCCTCAGAAATCGGCGTGCCGTTTCGGGTTGAATAAGCACTTCAGGTAATACTGATTACCCATAAGTCACCTTGTGAGTCTGCCCATGTGCTGTCTGAGGCAGCATGTAAACTGGGCGTTATGGAAGTGTGGGGTGCGGCAGGTGGACCAGCACTGATCAGGTCAGGAGTACACAGGGAAAGCAGTCAGAGTGACTGAGACAGGGCCATCTAATGCATTGTACATGTCACACTCAGGTGTTCCAGGCAAAGAGTCTGCTTCCTAACCCAGCTCCCTCATTGGTCCCCTAATTCAGCTGATGTCAGTACCTGCTCTTTCTCCCATTAAACCGACCGCGTTTCAGCTCTTTTATGTGCCGCTGTTATCATGCAACTATTATCGCCGCCACCGTGCACCATTGAACTGTAATGGCTCTCGAAACACATTTCCCCCGCCGCCGCAGTTAACCATTGTGTGTACTTTCAATTGAGATATTGTTACCTCTCGGTTACGTGGGTTTCACAAGATGATGACACCGCGTTGCCCTCATCTGTCATCACAGACCGAAGAGCGGGTGGCACTTTCTTTTCAATAAGAGGGCATTTTTGGACTTTTTTCACAAAACCCACTTTTGGTGTCACCGAATGATTGCCGCTGTATGTCGACCCCAGCAGATGCGGTTACCCATCAGCGATGAACGGCAACGGTTGCTGCACGGCCCCCTTTTTTTTCCCCTGGCCCTGTCCCCCGCGCCCGTTTGGGGAGCGGGGAGCGCGTAGCGAGCAGAAAGCCCGGCGCTCAGGAGAGTGAGAGAGAGAGAGCGAGAGAGAGAGCGAGAGAGAGAGAGAGAGAGCGAGAGAGAGAGACAGAGGGAGAGAGAGAGAGAGCTCAACTGACAGCTGCTGATGGAGAGGGGAAGTCTGGCAGCCATTGTGCCACAAAGGTCACTCTGATCCCAGCCTGAATAGCCGTGGAATTATGCCTCTTTATGCACACCCACATGAAAAGCATTCCGCTCTGCCCCGAGCGAGGCCGAGGCCGGGCCGGCCAGAGAGAGAGCCCGACGTCGCTCTTTTTCTCTCATTTCCTTACATTTCTTTTACATTTATTCTGCATCTCGGCAGTACACCTCAGAGATTTCATATCTAATTCAGGCGAACCTCTTCTTTTTTTTTCACTCGCTCATGCACGAGTGTGAGATTTTCTTTGTATGAAACGTAGCCGCATTTCAGAGGACGGTCTGTTTCTAAGCAGCGGCTCTGCCCGTGGGCCTCTGGGTAATAGCGCGGGATGACCTGGCCGGACGAGTCAGCTTTTGCGAGTTTTAACTTCGGCGCAAAGGTGCCCCTTTCGCTTATAAAATGGATGTGGCAGATTAGACGGCGCTGCTGGCAGGGGCTGTGATTGGCATCTGTGAGGCCGGCTGCGTGCCTGCGCATTCGTTGAGACGGCGCGAGGGGTGCCTGTGTGGCCCTCGCGGGGAGCGCAGCGCCGCACCGGGAGCAGTAAAGGAGGACCTCCGAATTCCCGCCCCGGGGAACGAGGCCGGCAAATAATAGAAAATAATGTGAGAATAATGTATGAGATTAAAAGCAGGGGGGTTATCGTCCTGTGCGTTGGACGTTTGATTCAGGTCGACCCTGTCGATGTGTACACACATATGCCAACACATACACACGCATGCACACATACACAGAAATAAACACACACACACACACACGAGTTTCTCCGTTTTCTGACGATGAGTCCTAGCAGGGAGGGCTCAGTGGTGAGTCTCTCTGAAGTGTGGTACATCCTCACCATGTTTCTGAGTTGTAGGCAACAGTGTCACAATGGAAGAGAGGAATGGGGGGGAGGCGTGAAGTGAGGAAATGCAGGGAGACAACTACAGGCAGAGCAAGGTGAACGATGGAGAGGAAGAGAGAAGGAGAGAGGGAGGGAACAGAGGGGAATGCGAGGAAGGCAGGAGAGACCGATCAGAAGGATACGCCTTTTTGACCCCGGGCCGTTGTGAGCTCGGAGGGCCCGTTCCGCATTGGCTAGAGCCAGAGTGAATCGTGGGTGAGCAGGTAACACTAGCCGCTGATCGAGGATACCGCACGCCACTGCGGCTGACAGCTAGGGAGGAAATAGCAAGGCAGTTGTGACAAGTTATTCAATAGGCTTTCACATGTGTGTGTCTAACCAGAACCACAGCAGTGAGAGACGCAGTAAGGAAGGGGGTGAGTGAGATCGCAGGGCTAGCTGAGTGCTCTAAGTAACAACAGCACCACCCACTGGTACAGAAGGGGAACTGCAGTCTCCTTAGGTCTCAGGTCAGGCATTTAACCTCGGGTTATTATCTGCAGTCAGAAACGACTGATGCTGTTCCATTGGGTGTCATATGATCTCAAGGGGAATGTCACATGACTATGTTTCCCTCCCTCCAGCACTGAAGACTTCCTGCCCTTGATAACTGATCTAAGATCAGCTTGCCATTCGCAATTCTAACTACCATAATTTAGTGCAATATTCTGACGCTTATCTAGGAATGCTTTCCAAAGGCAAAATGTTCCCACTCCCTGCCCTGCACCAGCCCCTACTGCGTCATTCAGAGAGAACCGAACGCAAGGACCCCAGGACAAAGTACAATTTATTGATTAAATGCAGTTACGGGTGATTAATTTCAAGAGTAATTTCTCATAGACTATTAATCACCGCAGACTTCGCTTTTAAAAGCGTTAACATTTTATCACAAGGTGCTGCAGGGAATTTCGTCATTGTCACAACGGTAATCTGAAATTGGGCTCACGGCCTTGCGTGAGACCTTCTGTACTTCGCCGCGCCTGGTTTTTGTGCAGGCTCCAGAGTATGACATGTCAGTTCAATTTAGTTCAATTCCCCTTATCTTTACAACATTTCAGCATTTCGCAGATTGTCATTTCGTGAATAGGCCTGTGTAAAAAGTCGCTGGATGCATTACATTTTCAATAGTTAATTGCTGCTTTGGGCATGAAAGCAATTTTTGAGTCACTTTTAAATATATATATATAGCCTTATCACAGTAATGGAATCAAGATCCCGCTGAAGATGTAGCATTGTGGTATCCGGCTGCTAAAACTGAACTAATGTACCAAGAAAAAAAACCCATCTTGAAATCCAGTGAGAATTGGGACGAGGTATCAGGAAGGTCTTCCTGCTGCCTGACTACGTTTCAAATGAGGCAGCTATACAGAAATGCAGGAGCGGCTGATTTTAACACAGATTGCGCTGAAGACCTTTAAGAGAAAATGTGATCCGTGAATACAGACGGCCCTGTGTGACTGGGAGCTGGACCTCGATACAGCTGGTTGACGTAGTTGGTTTAAATCCCTGCTGTGACACTCTTAGGTAGGAGTTGTGTGTGAATATCCAGCTAATGCATTGTGTTTATAATGTAAGCTGTCCCAGTGACCCTAGTTAAGGACGCCTGACAGGTATGCAGATATAAAGGGATCCCTGATAACCTGTTTCGTTAGCCTTTGTCCTTTTTTGAGAACAAGATTTGCCTTTAAAATGAAACTGAGAGTGTAAGGAGAGCATTAAAACGCTCTGTGGAGGTGGGGGCAACAGGGAAGGGTTTTTCGATCGTCGTATTTCGCGGCTGCGGTGAACTGCTTTACCATTCTCTGCAGACCCCTCGTCCCTGTTTGTTTCTCTTTAATCCCTCCAGCAATGCCAGACAGAGTCTGTCAATTCCGTCTGTGCCTGTGTGACATCAAGGCAAACGCGCACATTTTTCTGGGAAAAACTCCCACCAGTAGAGTTCGGGAGCTCGGAGCAGCCGCCGCATGCAGCGGGCTCTGGCCTCACGGTGTGATGTCGCTGCCCGGAGAGCCGGAGAGCCTGGAGAGAGCGGGCGAGTGTGTGCGTTCGCTGGGCTGTCTGACAGCGGGTCTCTCCTTGTCCCCCCCACCCGCAGGCGGAAGGAGAGGACAGCCTGAAGAAGATGCAGCTTATGGAGCTGGCGATCCTCAATGGCACGTACAGAGACGCCAACATCAAGTCACGTAAGGACAACCTCATCTCCTTCTCTCTCTCTCTCTCTCCTTCTCTCTCTCTCTCTCTCTCTCTGTCTGTCCGAGGGGGCGGGGCCTGTGCTGGGAGAGGCTTGGCAGTGCAGCACGGCACAGAGCTACCACTGACATCTCACAGAAGTTCTGAAAGTCGGACACAAACTTAGGTTTTATCGGTGACCCATATAAGATATTACCATTTCTATTTTATCCATTTGTTTAATTGAATCACACTATGAGGTCTGAATGAATTAATATGAGGTTCCCTAGAAACACTGAGCTAGCAGTTTTGTGTGACTAATAGTGGTATTAGTGCTCCGTCAGTGCCCTCCCCATTTACCAAATCTGCCTCATTTAGAGATAACACTAATGTGATTCAAACCTGGCCTGTACCTTTTTCAGAAAGCTGCACTGAGCCACAGATGGCTATGACCTGTTTTTAAACATTTGCTGTTATAGCTACAGAGATAGACATAGATACGCAATTTGCTTTTTTAACCTGTTGCCCCGAAATTACCTCTTGAGGTGAAGATCTCTCTTGGTTCATTTAGCCTGATGTTGTGTAGCTTCACTCTGTATAGATGCATTCTGGGCACAGTTGATCTAATCATTGTTCTTAAACTAAGCGTCAGAACCTCAAGTGAACCCTGTGTAGGTTTGATCTGGGCCTTGAAGAGATTAAACACACCTGATATAGTACAATCACCACTGTGCAGCAGTGATCTGTATTGGCCCTCACAACATATTTTCCTCTGTAAACAACACTGAATTAATTTATCTTTAACAATCTAATTAACCATCACATATGTATAAAATTCAGCAATAAAATTAATGCTGCTAACATCGCATACTTTGTGCTTCTGTCAGTAACCATATGTTTTTGGCATTTAAGAGTACTCATATCACCATGAAATCATCTTAAAATGCTTCTTAAATGTCTTTGTTGTCTGTATATTTTAAATTTTAGTTCAATGTGAAATTTCATTCCCTTGCTTACTTTACTTTTGTCATCTAATTTGGGTCAGAGAAAGTAACTTGTCAGAGTGTCAGGATGAAAACATTTCCTGGTCTAATAATTTAATTGATTTTTTTCATTGTTGCTTTCCAATAACCCCATATATTGCTTGATTGTAATGACTGCATTAACTTTATATGAAGTAGACAGTTACATATGTAATTACACTGTCGTTAAATATAAATACATATTACCAAGCTAGTGCTGTTTGACTGCTATTATGTTTCACATTGTTAGAAAAAATATTGTTATTATATTATCATAATTATTATATAATTATGCAAGGGATCAGGGTTGATCTGTAGTCAGATTTTGGGTTGAGATAAAGTTAAATTATTAGCTCAGGTTGAAGGGCTTGGGGTAAGGATAAGGATTAGAGGAGTACCTGGTTATTCACGTAGATGCTGTAATTACATAAACTGGCACCTCCTGTTCCAACTGAATTCATTTGTATTGGATAATTTGTGATAAAGTTTGTATTCAATGCATTCATAACATATTACATTGCATTACAATTACAAACTCATGACTTGGTAATTACATTGTAATTACAATGTAAACTGTCTACTTAACGCGAACAGTATACTAGTATTGCCAGCTTTGACCTGGGGTGTCTTGAAGAACAGAAAAATTCACATTATCTTCTCTGTGTATTGAATTTTCACATGACACATGAAAGTCAATTATCAACTAGTTTGCTGACCTCCTGTGAAACACAGGTGAAATAGTTGATCATATTTCATGTAGATCTGATATTTCCCTTAAATATTTGCACTGTATGTTTTTCAGGACGCCTTACATTTACAGTTTTTGCATTGTGTCTTTTGTTTATGCAAACCGAGTTTGATTAAATGATTAGGTAACTGAATAACTAGGTGTTGGAAATGCACGGTCGTGCATGAATCGAGTTTGACACCCCGGGTGGAAGCAGCCTGACTGCAGTGCATTTCAGGGAAGCAACAGAACGCCATCACATGCCACGCAGTTAGTGCACGTTCCCATACCCTGTGATGCGGGCGGGTTTGCTCTGGCTGCATGTGTCGCATGGACAGCTGCGCCCGCCGCGGCGTTGAGCAGCGCATTGTCCCGACTGCGCGTGTAACCGCTCTGCAAAACAGACAGGGTGGAACCAGACCGAGCCTCATCTCCTCTCACTGTTGACTGATTTGCTTGGTGTGCGCTGTATCGGCTATGCATGATACTAACTATTCTTCTGTCTGTTTCTCTCCTCCCGCCCCTCCCCCATCCTCCCCGGCCCCACCCCGCCCTTCTTCTCCCTTCTCCTCCTCCTCCTCCTCCCCTCTCTCCTGCCCCGCCTTCCCGCCCCGCCCGGCGCCGGCCCTCTCTGGGGTGTCCTCCCGCTCACCGTAGCCGCCCTTGCCTTTTCTCTTGCAGCCACCGCCCAGGCGCCCCGCATCATCACCGGCCCCGCCCCGGTGCTGCCCCCCCGCCGCCCTGCGCACGCCCACCCCCGCCGGCCCCACCATAATGCCTCTGATCCGACAGATCCAAACTGTCATGCCAAACGGGACGCCCCACCCCACTGCCACCCTAGTGCCCCCCGGGCCCGAGTCGGGCCTCATCTACGCGCCCTATGAGTACCCCTACACGCTGGCCCCCGACACCTCCATCCTGGAGTACCCCATCGACTCCAGCGGGGTGTTAGGTAAGCATTCCTCCCTCCCGCCCGTGTGTCCCTGTGAGTGTTCCGCGCCCCACCCCCCGCAGTGGGACCCCGCGCCCCACAAATGCACCCCGAATTGTCCGGTGGCCATTCCGCTTAACTGCTCTTACCTGGAATGGTTCCCACCAAGCATTGCCCCCCGAAAATAACGTCAGCAAGGGCCTGGCAAATGAAGTCATCATCAGCTGACTCTTGGCTCACGAAAAGAAGCCTTTTAAGAATTGTGTGTAAATTAATAGGCAGTTAAGTGTTTGTGTAAATTTGAAGAAATGGCACTGAAAGCCCCCTCCTTCTCCGCCTGCTAAATGGCTTTCTTGCTTTGTTCAAACCATTCAGAAATAAAGTAGAAATATCATGCCAGAAACCTGAAGTACTTTCAGAAAAAGAAAAAAACTTCGAAAGGTACTGTGTTAACTGAACAGTTGCCAATGCATGAAAATCAGAGAGAAGCTGAGATGACTTGTCTTCTCATTCAGCAATAGAATTATCCAGATAGACTGGAGGTACTGTCATTGTGTGTGTGTTTGTTGAGCCAGAGTGGTGAACAGACCTGAGCTCAGCGTGGGGGGTGCGGGGGCGGGGTGGGGGTGGGGGGGGGACTCGGGCAGGGGGGGCTGCTGCTGTGGGGGGGGATCGCGGAGCTGCGGTGCTGAGCGAAGATTTCACTTTTCTCTCTCTTGTGTAACCTATACAGCGTCCTCAAAGGCTGAAGAGCTGCCCGTGTACTTCGGGTTCCATACCTGTCACTTTCCCATCACAGTGCAGCGAGGAGAGCCCTCGACCAGGCCTCCCTTTTAAAGAACCCGAAAACCAGACACCCCACCCCCACCCCCTCCACCACAACTCCCCCCACCACCATCCCACAGACAACCCCCCCCAACCCCCACCCCAACTCTTTGTGTAGGAACGGCCGAGGACCGGCCCGTTTAACCCAAGAAACAAAACAAACTAAACAGAGACCACTTCCCTGTATTGTCGGCAGGTCTTTTGAAGTGAATTGTGCCATTGTTGTTTTTTTCTTTATGTGTGTGTATTATGTAAAAAAAAAAAAAAAAAGACTTAGGAAAGCACTGAGCCCCACATTGCTGCATATCCTCCTGGGGTATACCCTCCGGCCAGGGGGCGTCAGCGGGGGGTAACATGAGGACGATGAGGGGTCAGTGGGGTCACCTGAGGACCGATGAGAGGGGGCCGGGGAGGGAGGGAGGGGGTCGGGGGTGGGGTAGCAGCGAGGACGGTGTGTACTGCTTCTCTGAGGTCAGAGACTCCAAGCACTAATTCACGTTCCCTTCCTTCATTCTTTAGGTATGGCTTTCCCCACGAAAGGCTAAAAGCGTTCAAGAACGATCTTACTGAACCCTCATCCGATCTGAGTGTTAACACGTGCTTTGTTTCACAGCTGCCTTGAATTAAACCATGAGCTTGGCCTAGCAGTCAGTCAGACAGCTCCTTACTACTGATGTTTACACTGGCAATGCCTCACCAGAGACTTGTCTCTGAAACAATGTATGTCATACACTGCACACACACACACACACACAAACACACAAACACACTCTTATAGGTATGCGTATACAGACTGTTTCACTGACTGCTATGTTCTGGTAAATCGATATAATACTGTCTCGCTTTACTAATCACTTAATTCATTGCGATTTTTTTCTACTCATTGGTTTAAAAAAAAAGAAAACCTCAGATTTACTACTGCGGATGTGCCTAAATTCTCCTCTCTGAGCCTGTCCAGAGAATGATCAGTATTATATTTAAAATGATAACTGGAAAGACGCCTCAACCTGCTGCACTCCAATTACGTGACTAGTAAAGCCCAGTGCATGCTTGTGTCTAATGTCAGAAATACTGTACCAAGGAGTATTGCCACAGGGGATCCACCTGGTTTTAAGGCAACTCCACAGAGGTGATGGCAACCATGTTAGAAATTCTTAACAGACATGCTCTTAAAGAAAATGTTCAAATTGTGCCTTAACTTGTAATTTTTTTTTCTTATTTGCATAATTTGTTAGAAGTGTTTGGTCATTTTTGATATAAAAAACAAGAAACCTGCTATTGTTGATAAACTGACTGTTAATGAGATTTGTGTAGGATGAATAATCTAACTTTGTTTTGGTAATGTTGCAATTTAAGCAGGTGCGGTGGCTACTAAGGTTCGAAGGCACGAAATGCGGGTTCATCCTTACCAAAGGATAGTGACCGCTGACAGAGGTTAGTTTAGCCCCAGTGTTCACGTTTATCACCAGTGCTGCTCCCTGTTGGTCCACATCTTGTTTCGCAACATGTGCGGAGACAGCTCCGAGTTTTTTTTTAACCCGCTGGGGTAAACAACATGGTTTTGTGATGTAACGCCCAACGCTCATGAACCCCTCCCCCTCTGTGGAGCTAGCAGCCCTGTTGTTTCTGGGATATGAAGTTTTAGGCTGTTTACACTGTGGGAGGGAGGGGGGTACCTGAAATGAGCGGGCTAGATGGTGACTACAACACAGCATGTAAGGACTCTGTCACATGTACATGTATACAAATCCTGTCTTTAAAACGGAAAGGACTGTTCGTTGCCACTCCATTATTTTGATGACTGTGTGACTCTGACATGCTGTTGATGACAAATAATGGACACCCCCCCCTCCAAACAAAACCAACATTTCGACTCCCTGCCCCCGCTTAAAATAAAGGCTCAATTTTCACTGCACTTAGCTAAGTCCTCAACATCCAACTCTCTGTAAATTATGAGAAATCAAGTCTGTCCATTTGTATTTATTTGTTTGCAGAAATTATCTTAATGTAACATTATGGAGAACTTTGATTTTGAGATTTCATATTTTTTACGTACGTTTACAACTCCGAGGCCACGTCAGCCATATCGCCATATCTTTCTGAATTTCAGAGTCAAGCTAAGCTGGACAGAGTTGATCAACTGCATCTCAGTTTTGTTTTGAGACAAAATCAAGTGCTTTTTTTATTATTATTTGTATTTGTCTACTGCCAAAAGCAGTTAGTTTCAGTGCCTCATTCATGGCATAAATTCTCTCTTCAGTGTAGACTGGAAATATTTCAAGATACATACTGAATTTTTGTGCAGAGGGGAAAACAGAAACCAATACAGACCAACACATACATCAATTACACATAATAGAGACCAACAAAAAAGCCCCTATCATTCTCATAAGAGACCAGCACATAAACTACAGCCTTATTTAGCCACAACAATTGCAATGAACAGAAAGTATTCCTTAGCAATAGTGAGGTTGTCTGTATGAAGTGCTTTTTTCTTTTAACAACAATGCTTTGAAGGGAAAGAGAAAACTGAGGATTCCAGGCCTATAGATAGTCTTACCTACACGCACACACACACACACACACACACACACACACATAGATGCACGTTGTCTGTGTTCTACATTCCCCAACTGTACCCATACTTTACCCTAAGACCCAGCTATTATGCAGTTGCTAAATATGACACAAACTGTGCTCCTAGAGGGCCATGTGCATGTGTGGCTTTTGTTACAGTGACTGAATTCAGTGATCAGAGCTATAAAAATGTATCAGTAAAACATTTTAAAACAAAAAAAAAAAATAAATGGAAGTTTAACACTTGAACTCTGCTCTGAATTAAAGCAAATTTTATTATGTATTAATAATAAATGAAAAGTTTTGATTCTATTATTTTGACTGCATTGTTTGAGGAGTCAATACCTGTGGTATTATAGTTTACAGGAGATGACAAGAAGTCTGAATCCATTCGGAGACTTGGCTGAAACTAAAGCCAGCATACACATGGGCCTCCAGAGCCCGACTCCCCTGTTTTATCAGGGGGTGTGAAATATTTGGGTTTATTGGCAGATATTACGTGTTAGCTCAGAGGTCGTAGATATGAAACCTCACTGACACACATTTGTTGATAAGCAGTTTTCTCGTCACAATTCCTTCATTTCACTAGAAAATGACCAATGGCAGACTGAGTCTACACTGCTTTGTTCTTTCAATTTGGGTCATTGTTTTTTCATTGTTTATACAGTTGTTAATTGCAAATAATGTGGACCAATGTATACTCTTTTCTACTTGAAAGAAGCATTCGAGTTTAAGAGTTTATGTATTTTTTTGTCGCACTTTACATTTTATTGAACAAATCTCGAATCCTTCACAACAGCAGTCTTTTTGAACAACTGCAGCGGTAGCCAGATGTGATCATTGACGTGATTAATGCATTTTAAATATGTCAATAAGCCCTAATATGGTTTTAATTGTGCTCTGGAGCAGTTCATGTGTCTCACAGTTCACATGCATATAAAGTGGGTCTTAGGGAACTGGCATGTCAGCACTGAAAGATCATTCATAGTACCACAAAGAGTCCTTTCTCTATCCCCTGTCATTTTTACATAACTCATGTCAGAGTACCACAACCGTGCCAAAACAAACAAAAATCTTTCTAAATACTCATTAATTTTACTTTTAAAAACTTTAATTTTTGGTACCCTACGGATGGTGAATTTCTGCCAAGTGACTTTAGCTTTGTATTACCAAGGTAAGATCTTAATACGTAACGAATGAAACAAAAAAAAACTAAGTTTGGTTCCAATAACAGATAAAAGATAAAAACTGACAAGATTAATGAAAAAAACAAACATCACGTGAAATTGCACAACTGTCAAACCTGTGTGTGTGACAAACTGCCCCTGACAGGGGGTGGACAGGTGTCAAATGGAGTGTGAGGCGTGTGTCTCTTTACCATCCCATTGATGCGGCTGTAAAAAAAAAAAAGGCTCCTAATCACTCAGACCAACAAAACTCATTTTATTTAAATGTTTAATTTTTTTTTTTTTTTTTTTTTTACAAATCTGCTTAGAGAAGTTTGAGGTCTGATTTGACAGTACACAGAACTACTGCAGAGATAGAGGAGTATTCAGTATCAGACTTCTACAGGGGCACGATGAGATACGCCTTTCATATAAAATATGATGTGTCAGAATAGATCTGATTTTTTTTTTTACTCTGAATGCTGATTAGTCTGATTATCTTTTTCTGTGATGTATAGTACAGTTAAAACTTGAGGGGTTTGCAATGAACCTTACCCTACATTGCGTCTTTTTTTTTTTTTTACAGACCGCTCGAACTGGTAAAGCAGACATACCGCCTTTTTGTGTGTAGAGCTGGTTTTTGATTCATTTGAAAAGTGAGAAATGGCACAGCTCTGATTTTGCACTGAATGAACAAAACGTGGTCATCTCCATTTGCCTCGGACAGATGGGGCGATATGTTAAATGAGAACTACAGCAAACCTCAGAAAATGAATAGATGAACGTGTGACTAAAGCTGCAAAGTCTTAAACTGACCACTGCGAAGTGGATAGAGTCAATGTAGGGTCCACTTTGTGCATGAGATCAGACCAGAGAATGAATACATTAAATAAACTATTCCACTTGAGAACTTTTTTTATGTTCTACTGTAAGCTTCTGTTTATTTTTTGTTGTTGCAAAGAAAATAGTATTTACCGGTGGCTTCTTTAAAAAAAGTATATAAATATATATATTAAAAAAAACTATAAAGCAGGAATGTATATGAAATGTCAGATTTTATTGTATTTGCAAAGAAATAGCAATGATATTCTAGAGGGCTATTTGTTAGAAAGACAAATATGCATTATAGCAACATTATAGCACCATTTAGAAATTTCCTATATTTTTGGATATACTTTAGGGCTTTATACAAATGACAGGACTTTTCAGTGTTTATATGCAAGTGCATTTTATATCATGTGTCCTGTAAATTGTCAATAGTTTCCAAAGCTGGGGGTTTGGCTGAAGTAATGGCTTTGGCATTCTCGCAGCTCCAATGCCTATTCTGCTATAGATATACCGTGTAGAGTTGCTTTGTACCATGAGGCCAAGATTTTCATGTTGTTGTAAATAGAACAAAAAAATATCTTGAAAAGCAATAAAATTTTATTGAGTAAAAAACCACAAATGGTTGTTTGGCCCATAAATTATTTTTTTTCTGATGAATGGTCTTCTTGAATTTCTTATTTCCTCTAAATTCATTTCTTTTAACAGCAGAGAACATTAATATCCACATCCATCATTACTAGTGGCTTTCTCGCTTGCACTTGTGAAGAGCCCTAATGCTTAATAGCAGTCAGAGAACCGTAACTGTACTGACTATTTGCAAAATGATTCTTTTTCTCATTTGAACTCCTCTCTATCCAGATTTCTTCCATTGACTTGACTGCTACTAACCATTAGGCATGTTATCGTAGTTGTTTTTATTTAATTCCTTAATCAGTTTCATTTCCTCCTTTTTAACATTCTATCTGTGGGAGTAGGCTCCCCACCATGCGTGAAATCATGACATCATGATTTCTCCGCGTCGTGTAGAAGATGTAAAAACTGTCCTGCCAGATTCTTAGTTGTGATTTAGCTTGCCATGTTGTCATCCAGCCGTCACTAGCTGAAACTAATCTCCTCTCTATCTTTTTTCTTTTTCCCCCTTTTGTTTCTCTCTTTTTTATTTATTTATTTTTGTTCGTTTGTTTGTTTCCTAACCACCCAGCCGCCACCGGCAACTAACCTTTGACCTTCTGACCTCTGAACTCCTCACCCAATGATGACCTGGCCATTGCCTGCCTGCAGATCAGTTCACTGGTAAAAAAAAAAAAAAAAAAAAAGAAAAAAGAAAGAAAGAAAGAACGCCTTTGCTTGTTGTCTGTCTCGATCACAGCGAGCTGAGGGGCGCAGCTTTTCACCCTAACAAACCGACACAGCGATGACTCGACAGCGCCACCCCTTCCTGCACTGTCTCATCTGGTTGGGTGATCATGATTCTAGACCTGCACTGAATAGTTGTAAAGCAATAAGGTCTGATTCGTCCCCCCGGCAAGGCCACGCACCAACCCCCCGCGCACCACACCCCCGACCCCTGCCCCCCTCCTCCAACCACTCTGACGAAGAAGAAGACGAAGAACACGTGAAAAGCAATGCAGTGAGATAGCAGTCGGCAGCCGTCTCCCGCAATGGCTGCCAGCTTCACCGGGAGACTTCTGCTCATGGTAAATGATTTGGTCCTGAATGTATTGTGTAGTGATGAGGTCTCATGCATGAACCTTGCAGTCCTTTGCTCTGTCAGTGGGGAAAGGTAATATTCTGTGACTTTCATGTGGTAATGAGGGCAACCTAAATATTTCATATCTTTATAATTAATGATCTCCACTGGGAAATTAAGTAGTGGGGTTCCAAACCTATCTGAAACCAAGAGGGTGGGGCTTGGGAGGAGCAGGGTGGGTGTTGACTGGTCAGGGAGTGATGGGGTGGGGCTCGGGTAGGAAAGATGGAGTGGATGGGGATGAAGGAAACCCAGTGACAGCAAAGGTACATGCATCTTGAGTCCCATTACTTGGCAACTATTTTTTAAAGACCACTTCCTTGTAAAGACATTTCTTTAAGGATGTAAAAGCCATGCCTGCCTAACTGCTGTACACATGTATTTAAATTGTACATAAATGTATAATGTTGTGGGAAAACAAACACGATCGTAAAAAAAAGTAGATACTTTTATTACAAAAGGGTGCTGGTGAAGAGAAAAATATATTTTTCCAAAATTTAGTCTTTTATACTTTCAAGTATTGTAAAGAAGAAAATTAACAAAGAAACCCTTTATTTCATGAAAACAGCAGTTTTCGTTCAGTGGACAGAGAGGTATTAAAGACCAAAACAGCCTTTTTCTTTTTCTCTTTTTTTTGTTAAGCATTTAAAATGAAAAGGAAATGAAAGTGCCTTATTTTCCTCATGGTCATTGAATCTGAATGTCTCATCAGTCAGTTCCTGCTGCATACCGGGTCAGCACACATGGTCTCCCTCCACACAGAGCGCAATGAAAACGAGTCACTCAGGCCTGACTCTGCCTTGCCGTTTCTCTCTAACCGAGATGAAAATTCAGCCTGTCCCTTCGTCGCCTTTGTCTTCTGATTTTACAAACCCCCTCACCTCGCCATGCTGTGACACAGGGCGATTTCAGGAAGGCCTGTTTGGGTTGCCCACTGAGACTCCTGCAAAGTACAGGCGGAGTCGTAGAGTCACAGTTCTTCGCCCGGAGAGCTGCTGAGATTCTCGTGAGTTAGTACTGCTAGAGTACAATCCCTGGACCAAGTGACACTAGCACCTGAAGGAATCTGTCCGCAAAGGTCCAGGCTACCATCGAATCCCTGCTAGAGTCTGTATTGTTAGAGACTGGAGTGCCACTGAGATCAGAACCTGATTTCAGGGGCTGCAATCCTGAATCCTTGCTGTTGGTGTAAGGAGATCAAAGGGGTACTGACCAGCCCTTTAGAGATCAGAACTGGGGTTCTGGCTAACCCTGTAGATATCGGAACTAGGGTACTAACCAGCCCATTAGAGATCAAAAATTGGGCACTGACAGCCCAGTAGGAATCAGAAATTGAGTTCTGACCAGCCCAACAGAGATTAGAACTGGGGTTCTAACCAGCCCAGTAGAGATTAGAAGTGGGGTTTTGACTAGCCAAGTAGAGATCAGAACTGGGGTTCTAACCAGCCCAGTAGAGATTAGAAGTGGGGTTTTGTCCAGCCCAGTAGAGATCAGGACTGGGCTTCTAACCAGCCCAGTACACAGGAGTCATGGGGCTACAGACACAAATTTAATTGGTGTCAGTGGTGGAAAGGTGAACAGAAGAAATGGTTATGCTCTATATTCGGTTGGTCTAGGATATCACACATCTCTGCATTTAGAAACAGCTCAACTCTGTTCAGCTCCACACTCCGTTATTGAACTGTCTCCCTCTGTTTCTTTATTTACTATGCAACAGATTGATTTTCTGTGTTGTGTGTGGTATGCTCCCACGTCATGGATTTGTCTTCCTGTGTGATACTCGTTTTTGGTTTTGGTCTCTTTTTCAGTTATGATCATGCAGTGCCATTATTATTAGTATTATCATTATTATTATTATTATTACTAGGATTATATTTCTTTTTTACAAGAAAGAAGAATTGAAAGTAATTCAATGTTTTTGAATAGATTATCAGGACAGTATGTAGTATACCATGTTGGTTTTACTAGGGGAAACCTGTAAGAGCTTATTGGGAGGCAATATTTGATGCAAAGATCCCACAGGATTGGTACTGCAGGAGAGATAAATTTGGGGGTGAGATCATGATATCCAATGAGCTTTACTTATTTACAGTCTCACCCGCACTTTAGCGTTATTTCATTCAGTTTTATTTAAAGAAGCCTTTTTGACCGCATTACTTCTTGTTGATTTTAATGTCTGTGTGCTCAGAGCAGGTGTTCTATGTACGACACCATTCAGCCCATACCTATTATGTTATAACACTTGACCCCTGCTTTGTACTCACCCTGTCCAATGTATTGCCTACAAATGTATGTATTTACAGCGAGTGTTACAAGTTTATAATGTATTTTTCTATCTTATTTTATATGTATATGTAATTTAAAAAAAAACATCAAATGATGTTAGTTCCAGATTTGGACACGAACACAGAATGGAAAAACAAACACATTAAATGAAGTACTCAAGTGCAAATGTGAAGGTTTCTTCTAAAAAAAAGGCACTGAGTTTCAGAAGAGAACCAGGACACTCTTTAAGGAGCCTTATCATCATGAATTCTTTACAGGAAGACTCTCTTTTACATTTAGTTTCTTTGTTTTGTTTTTGGTTTTCATTTTTATGTTGCTTGCATTTTAGGTCTTTTATTCCGTTGTAAAGTGTTCTTATTAACCAATAGCATTATTTTAATAAAATATGACAATACAAATGTACTAACACTGGACGAAGTCTGTTTTATTGATGGTCACGTGTTCCAGGAGGCTGCTGTGGTTGTTTTAAAACATGAACATTGTGTTTTTTTTCTTTCTTTTTCAAAAAAGTTTAACTTTTTTAGAAAAGCCAGATGAGCCAACAGTAATATCTTGTTTTGCGGTGCAATAGCAATACATTAAAATCTTAATAGAAAGGCCAAATTAATCTCGGTGCTCTTTCTCTGTAGCCTGTTAATGTGCTTTTTTCCCGCTTTTCCGCCGTGACTCCCAGACGTGCGCTGATTAACCCGTGCTCTTAAATAAAGCAGAGATTCCGGTCTGACAATGGAGCTGACAGATGGCGAGGATGGTGCAGTCACCGAGGATGCTGGCGAGAGGCTGATATCAAGTATTGGTATTTGATTTAAAAAAGGAAAGGGTGACTCACAGAGTGTGTCTGTGTCCTCTCCTCCGGCAGAAACGAACAGGGGGAATTAGATGCGTGTCACTCAGCTGTTAACAGTCAGCACATATGGTTGCTGGCAGTGGCTGAAGTGAGTCACCAGCCCAGAAACACCCCCCACACACACACACACACACACAAATTGAGATCAGTAAAAGCAGATGAAACATGCTTCATGAATTGAATTAATATCAGAATTATATGCATTCCTGGTATTAGTAGTATTATCATTGGTAACATCATTACAATATAAGATGTATAAGTATTACTGTTATTAGTGGGGTTATCATTAGTATCATCATTGCATTACACACATTACATTACATTGCAATATAAGATGTATAAGTATTACTGTTATTAGTAGTGTTATCATTAGTATCATCGTTACAATATGAGATGCACTTGTTGAATATGTTATCATAAACTTCATTGTTTGCAGTGTATGGCAGACGATTTGCAGTGTAAGGTAAGTAGATAAATCACTCTCCACATCCTCCGGAGAGCTGCAGACATCCCTCATCTGGCTGAGCTGGATGCAAGGGGGATGATGCAACAAGGGACAAATGCCTGCCTTTTTCTCGTATTACATGCACAATCAGGTATTGAATAAGAGGGTTGCTGCTTTTTTTACTCTCGCTCATTTGATATGATTTACAAACACAAAGAACTGGAGCCAGCAGTTAGAAAAAATCGATAAGCAATCACCGTGCATTTAGCTATATTATATGTGGGCCTGCAGGTAACATGGGACCTGATATCGGCTTTGTGAGTTTCGCAGCAATAACAGCCATGTTTAGCTATTACCGCTGGTGTGCTGTTGCGATAAGGAATATTGATAAAACCTGTCTCAGCAAACACGAAATAGGACGGCGTAAAATGCTCTGCAGATGGGAGAAAAGATTAGCCCAATCAGAAGCTGTTTTCTGTTCGAAAGGGGAAGCAGGAAGAATAAAGCCAAGAAAGAGAGGCGAGAAAGAGGGGGGTTGGAGCGGGTGGGGGGCAAATCGATAGAGCCCTTTGTGTTATTTGACATTTGAGGGGCCTGTTATCGGGGACTCTGGGATCGCTATCTGCCGTTATCTCCACGCCTGCCAGCCTCGGCGAGGCCTAGGAGAGTAACCACAGACGACGGGTGTCCACCCCCACCCAGAGGCCCACCCCACTCGCGCTCCCTTGGTGATCTCTCTCCCTGCGAGCGCGGCCTCGCCCCGCGCCCCACACCCCGCGCCCCGCTGCTGCACTCCCCTACGTGACCCGTAATCATTACAACTTTCTCCTCTGTCGATTCACAGAGAAAAAAACCCCTTCCCTCTCACGCTTCATTCATCCTCCTTGTTTTTTTGCGCCCCCCCCACACACACACACACACACACACACACACACACACACACGCACACACATTCTTCTCCCTCCCTCCTCCCCGGTCTGCAGCTTCAGAGAAATTGCTCTGTCTATCACGGGTAAGAAATTGCCTGGGATTCGGCGGTTTCCCTGCGCCACGCTGATAAGACAAGCCCGGGCCCCGGCGGCTGTTTTGGGGAGAAATCGCATCTCGCCTCGCCTCCGGATGCTGAGGCATGAAAGTGTTTCATTTGTGCGCGCGGCGCGTCCCGGGCCCGCGAGCCGAGGCGGAGGATCCCTCGCGGAGCCCCCGTCTCTCAGACCGCAGATTAAACCCGCACGCTCACCGCGTTGCAGCGCCGAGGAGGAAGAAAGGGAGAGGCGAAATTACACAGGCCTGCCCCGCGACGAGCAACAGTCGCATTAAACGAGGGGGGAGCGGGGCTGCGTTTTCGGGAGCTCCTGCGCGGGGCTGATCCGTAAATTGCTTCGGACGCGTCCTTCAGGACCCCCCGCGCTACGCAGAAGCGGCTCGGCAATCACCGCCGGCCGCACCCCACTGCTCAGAGCGCAACCGGGGTCGCTTCGCTCTTTCCTCGCTTCCTTTTCTTCCCTGCCGTTTATTTTACCCCTCGGAAGCCAGGCGCATTAGGAAGCTCAGTCCTCCCGAAAGCCGGAATCAATCAAGATGAAATATTCATACTCTTATTCTCCCAGATTTGCATGCGAGAGGCAGCGGGTGAGATCATGTTCTCAGCGTCTCTGAGCCTCTGCCGCCTCTCAGCCCCCCCCAAACCAGCCTGAAGTGCCAGGGTCCCCTTCAATCCATCACTGGGTTTGGGCTGCTCAACCCCTCCCCTCCCCCACCCCCACCTTAATGCTGTAACATAATGCAGTAGGGGGCAGACTAATGACTGGATAATTGGTCTGGCCGGGGGGGTGCAGGTGCCCCGAAACGGCAGCGCGGGTGAAAACCGAGCTCGCTGGGACTCTTTGAAGGGTCCTGGGAGGGTGTTTTGTCAACGCTCGGTCGGATCGCCTTAACAATGGCTGGATGTGCTGTGACCTTCATGTCCGAGCAGTGCTCTGGGACTGTGCTCCGCCGGGCTGCAGCGGCCGGGATGTGCAGCGGGGTGCTGCAGCTGTGGGCGCGGCCCTCAAAATGAGACTGGGACGTGGGCGGGGCTCAGGGGCGGGGCTCTGGGGGGCAGAGGGGCTGCTCACTCCGGGAGAAGAACTCCAAAAGACAGAAAGGAATAAGCTAAAGGTTATTAATTTAATCCCTCAAACTTTTATCAAACTTTTACCTCAGAGGAGATGAATTTTCCAGCCATCATTGCAGACCTTACCATATGGAGCTCTGCGTGAGAGAGAGTGTTGAACGCCGAGTAAAACAATGACAATTGTGACTTTTGGCAACAAATTACTGCATGATCCCAGCCTGAGAGTAGCACAAAGCAATACATTGTGTTTCCACCATACCAGTCAGGAATACATTGTGTTCTGTGTAGCTTCTTTCAAATACCGTTCAAACACTATATTGCTGTGGTAGAAAAACACCCCCTGAGTTAAGGGACTAAGGGATATGCTAGGGAAGCTCAGTTTGATATAACAAGTAGAACTTGAGAAATTGTGAGAAGTCAAACATCCAAACTAGAGCCCTCTCCTGTGCAGGTAGGAGTGCATTTGTGCATGCAATTTCATGGGAGTGGTGCAGGTATCACTGCTGCGGGGTATGCAGAAGTTTGCAGCGTTTGCAGATTGCTGCTGGTGACATGACCAGACCAGGTGGGCTCGTTGCAAGGGAGCCCTTCGGTGTTTGTGGTGATGAATGCCTGCTTTCACTGCAGTAGCACACATACACTTTGTCTGCGAGATCAGCCACCTCTCCAGGGAGGGATACACCTTGCCATTATCGGACTGAGCGCAAGACGTGAGGCCTCGCGGTCCCAGTGGTACCTCTCTGCTGGGATTTGGAACAGGCTGTATAAACGTGGACGCAGTAAATATCAGATGCAGCATCGTAAGGACCAATGCCTCTCCGTGACATATACACTCCATTTTCAAAATGCAGTAGATCAAAATATATATATTTTAAAGTGCGTTTTTCATAGCTGTATTGTTACAAACCATTGCATTGAGTGTGTTTTCCAAAGGGAGTCAATAAACCAGAAAGCCAAAAGCCAGCTGGGGAAAACACTGTAAAATTATTATTCCATGACCCTGAGAAAAGGAAACAACTAGACTGTAAGTGAAAATATCTGCAAGCTGTCTATATAAGTCCAGACTGTTAGCTGGTTGAAGGGATGGTCGTTGGAGAGTAAGTTGGGCTAGAATTGGGGTCCTCCCATCCAACAGTGGTCAGGAAAGGAATGTTGGGCCTTCCTGTCCAACAATGGCCCAGGTTTTATATCCAAGGTCATGGGATGGCGCATTAAGAGTGAATTTTATCTGAGGTAAGTATCTCATCCACATACATCTCGTCATTACAGTGACATTGTTTATCATCTCTCAGCTTTGTATATATGTTACCAATTCATAATTCAAAATTATTGTCTTGTAATTTACAATCATTTTTCTGTATTGCACTTTGCAAAGACAAGGATGTTGAATACAAAAAGACTGATTTTATCAATTGGTTCATTAATTTATTGATTGATTGATTGACAAGTGAAACTACGGAACACAACATTATTGTTTGTGAGTATTGACGATTTTCATAATCCATTGTCAGTGTTTAATAAAATCTTACCTTTCAGGCAAATTTGTGCATTGTAAACACTGGTTAAATGAGCAGCGATGAGTTCTGTTTTATTGTAATATTCAGTAATTAGTTCCTGCTTATCGAATTGTTTCACCCTTTGGCTCTTTCTGAATTTTCACCCCATTAAAAACATCCTTATCGTGAATCGACACAATGCAGCTCGCCTTTCAACAGCATGACAATGAGGATCAGGTGCAAATGAGGCTATTTTAGTGCGTTTTGTTAAATTTTCTTGCCTTGAAGCTGGAGTGGTGTCTAAATGAGTCCTTTAAGGAAGTATTAACAATAATTATTCCAAACATGAATGGCGTCGGGAGGAGAAACTATCGGGGGCGGTGGTGGGTGGGGGCGGATGGGAGCAGACCTCCCCTCGGAGAGAGAGAGAGAAACCTGACAGTGTGGGAGGACCACGACCACACAAACACAGCAAGAACAGCTGGAGCCTCATCTGTGCCTTAAGGCAGCACTTACTAACTAAACAATGAGTGGATTGTGTGTGTGTGGGTGTGTGTGCGTGTGTGTGTGACAGCATACGTATGTGTGAACTAAATACACAGGTTCTAAATTAGCAGGATACCAACGAGAGCCTTGTTTTTGATGATTTGCCCTTTAACCCCCCACACACACACACACACACACACACACACACACACGCACGCACGCACGCACGCACACACACACCCACCCACCCCTCACCTCCCATTCGCCATTTGTCCTCCCTCTACCTTTACCCCCTTTTCCCATCGCCTCCCCTTCATGGTTTGTCCTCGCTCTACCCTTCCTGGACAGCCGGGGGCTCCGGCTCAGACCCCTGCAGACGCTGCCTGGCTGTGGGAGAACGGCAGCACGACCCGGCAGCCGCGGCCAGCGGACGGCGGCGGGAGCCAAGGCCATTACCGCGCTGTTCCCGCGGGAGCTGGGGGGGGGGCCGTGTGGCTCCGGGCAGCTGGCACGGACCCCACCGGCCCAGGCCTGCCTCTGCGCACGGCACCCCTCCCGCTCGGTATTAAACAAACCCGGGAAGCGGGAGCACGGAGACACCGCATCTGCCTCGCCTCTTATTGACAGCCCTGCGCAATAAAGACTGAAAGCAGCACGCCTCCAGGAAGGGTTTTAAATCCAGGTTATTGTGTGGGTATAGCAATCTGAAAATATCCATATAGATCTCCCCAAGTTTTGGGACACGCAAAGCAAAGCAGATCAGGAATAAGCCTGTTGCCTTTATTTGCTGCAACCCTGCTGAATGACCTATGATAAGCCAGGTAATCAAATTATGGATCAATAAAACATTTCTAACTCACCTAACTCATCTAACTCAATTTGAGCAAGAATGCAAGGTCATCTTAAAGGACAGTGCTATGTGATCAAAACCTAGGTTAATCTGATACAGTGGTACAATAAATTGATCCCTGGATTCAATCAAAATGAGGAAGCTATCTTTAGGGGGAATGTAATTTTGTTACCAAATTAATCTTCAAAGGTTTTCATTTTTACTATTGAATAGCCCTTTTGATGACACTGCAGTATTGATTAAATCTGAGGTTTAGCGTGGTGTGTGCACTAATTGACATGGCCATAGACAGTTCCCCTAGCACATTACATGCAACTAATCAATTACAAAATGATAAAGACAGAGATACTACACCATAGCTGTAATGATTCCATCCATAAGTGCTTCTTAGACTGTTCACTGTTTTACACCTTGCGAGGGGTTCATGGAAAGACCACATCCAAGTGAACTGCCCTCCCAATAATGGGTGTTAATGATTGCGGCCATTTTTCTTAATGACTCCCGTGACAGAGTGGCAGAAGGAGCAGTTTGGAATGGATTGGTTTTGTGAATAAGACAATGTCAAGGCCATTATGTGAGCAAATCTCAAGTACCACATTTTAACCCTTCCACTCCCTGTTCTAGACACATAAAATGTCTGCTAGTCTGCTGAATGCTATTAATGACACAGAAAACACACACACACACACACACACACAGGTTTTACAGGTGATTCAGCTGAAATGAATGGTAGCTACTCAGAAATCCACTCCTGTCCCCATTTCCGCCTTCGTTCATGAACCACGTCCTACTTTGATGCCGCCTTTTGTGTCGGGGGCTCATTCATGTTGGGGAACACAGCCGTTCCCTTCCTGTTTTGACTGGAACTGTCATGTTTTGTCCTCAGTCTTTCCAGGCGCTTCTGATTCCACCCCGCCGAAAAACATCAGAGCGCATTACGCTCTCCCCCCCCAGCGTCTCATAGGCCTCGGCTGTTCCCCGTGTGTCAATTAAACACTCCGAATCTCAAAAACCGTTCACACGAAGACAGAAATGCACCACTGGCTGTGAAGAGGAACGAGGTTTCTCTGCCTTCTGAAAATATTTAAACTGTTAAAGCTGAAATCTTGCCAGTGGACATGATATTCTTTAGCATATCATGAGATGCAGGCCAACCAAAAAAACCTTCTGTTGAATTGTCATTATCTAGCAAGCTTCCATGGTTTAAGCCTTATCATGTCAATGAGATGCACGTGTGTGAGTGTGTGTGTGTGTGTGCGTGCATATCTGAATTTCAAAGCTGAGATGAATAAATCTGCAAGTGAATAATGGTTACATTGTGTGCGTGTGTGTGTTAAGGGTAATAGCAGTATCCTGCTCATAGGGGAGTAATAGGGGAACAGCTGTGCTCGTCATTGCTATTACAAACAACACACATCAGTCATTTTTGGAATCACTGGAGTGGAATTCAGGGGGTGTCTGGAATTGTTGGTCTTGGGAGTTTTGTAAGAGTTCATATTCATCAAAAGAAAATTGATATAAAATGTAATGTAAGTGAGAGTGCACATTATTATCCATATGGTTAATGTAAGCACAGACATGTTTGGATCAACTAATGCTGTGATATTAAACCATTAAACGTGTTCAAAGATTCCCATCAATTCGCGTGGGTGAGCCAGTAATGAAACAGCTTCTGGAAACGACTTGGACACGAAAAACATGAAGAAAATTTCTCCTGCCAAGGTCAATCACACTTCAGGGATTTGCCCACAGTGAAATCCACCACGAGCCTCTGTCCTCAACCTATCACAGGCACCCCAGGGCTGTCTCAACAGCCAGTTACGCTGCAGGACTCTAAAAACCTAATCATAGATATCTCACGTCTCTCTCCACAGCCAATCACAGGCACTTGAGGTCTCTCACCAGAGCCAATCATGTTGCAGGACTCTCCAGGGGCAATCACTCACACTGCAGGTGTCTCTCCAGAGCCAATTTCGAGTGGTATTCGCACTCAGACCAGATCGTTAGCTTGTTGAGACATGCTTTTTCTGCTAGTCTCTTGCTGATGTTTTCAGCTTCATTGTCTGGGATGTGCCCAGAAAAAAAGGGAGGAAGTAAACTTCTTTCTTGCGCATTGTCACAGTTCAGACCACACACAAGACAAAGCGTTGTAACCTGCTTATATAACAATATGTTTTGCTGCATTGCTGTCAGAACTCACTTCAGTAGTTTTCCCACTTTCAGACAGGGATTCAGAACCAGCCTGAGTAATTCGCTGCTTGCCAATGTGCCAGGCACCTGATATCTTTCCAAAGCCAATCAGACACCTCGTGTACCTCAGCCCCAATCTGTTCATCATTACCACCTAACCTGGTTCATGGGAACGGGCCAAAAAAGGAACAAATTTCATCTAAACTAGTCCCCTGACAGGCTGGAAGAGAGGGATGATGGGTAAAAACAAAGAGGGTGACAGAGCTTATGAGGAGAAGCTTCTCTGATTGATGTTGAGATAATCACATTCCATCTCTCCTTCTGCCTGTCTGCCACTGCAGATCAAATGCAAATGTGTGTGTGTGTGTGTGTACACACATGTGTCAAGGTGACATTTTGTGTGTGGTGGAATCAAAGCCTAAGATGTCTCCAAGGAAAATTATACAGTAAAAAGATAACAGCAAGCAGGTGACATTACTGTGAACACAGTGCATTAAGGTCTACAGTTACAATGGTAAGCATCAAATGTCAAGGGACAACTGGAACTGTATGTCTCATATAAGAAATATGTCTTATTCTCCTTGCTTAACCATGCCACTGCAGCTATTAAACTCCTGTTGTAATAGCAAATGTCTTGGCTAGACTGTTCATGGTTAATCCAATTTATCTATTATACCCTCTGTAGCAATACTCAAAGAAACATATGCACGTTCAGCGGCAACATAACATTCACCTAATTCAAATTCACTAAATAAATTTTAGTTCAAAATATGTTAAATACAGAAAATTATACAATCGCTACTTTTCAGCTTTATGCGCCTTCAAGAGAATTACTGAATGCTCCTAGGTCCTACGGCTAAAAAAAAATCCTTAAGCAACAAACTAAACCAGACTTGCAAAACATTTTGTTTTTGGAGAAAAAAAGCCCAAGTGTGAAGGATTACAAATTTGTTTTTAAGGTGTCCAAATTCCTGCTGAACTGTGCCCCCTCTCTCCCTCCCCCCCTCCGTCTCATCTCGCCCAGACTGATTTCAAAGAGAACAGAAGCCTCACAGCACTGTTTTCACATCTCCATGGAAACAGTGCCACACTGGGGTCCTGGGTTTTTGTTTAGCATTCTGAGGTTCCTAATAATGGGCCTAAATGAAACAGGAAGAGAACAGTGGAGAGAAGGGAGTGGAGGGGGGGGTGCACAACAAAAACATTGGAAATGCATTCATAATGACATCACTACTATTTCCCACAGTGGTCATTTTCTTGGGAAGCCCTCAGCATCCATTCATTGGCTTAGAGTTAGCTTTCGGGAACCTACGGTGGCCATCCTCCTCCGTCTGAATGCCCTTTTTGTTGAGGAACAGTGGGCTGTTTCTAGGCCCACAGAAAGCCTGGGTAATTTAGTGTGGTTGCCAGGAAGTCTGAGCCACTAGCTTGACAACAATGGCAAACTTTATTGCTCCACTTCGAGGTCCAAACCCCAGCTGCAATGCCTGAATTCTAATAAGAGCTGTTTCCCCCCTTCTTCTCCCCAATTCCTCCAACCCCCCAAACCCCCCGCACTCCACCCCACAAATTCCTTCGTCGCCCCGGTCCTGGGAGGACTGAACACCACCGCACAGAGGAGAACGGAGTGTTTCACCGTGAGGACGGGAACCCTCTGGAGGTTTTTCAGCACTGGCAGATCGGTGTTTGGTTTTAATTCAATGTTTGTCTATTGGAGAGGCCTTCGCTCGATAAGCTGGCCTAAACATGCCTGCCGCAGCAAAGCAACCGGAGGTGGTGGCCGAGCCGTGTGGGAACAAGTTGTCTTCGCGTCTGCGATGAAAACGAAATCTGTCCATGCTTCAAAACGCCACTCCCTTTTTCATTCATGAAAGAGCACTGAATTACCTATCCTCAATTAAAACCTTTCAGCAAACATGTCCAAATGATCTTCCTCTGAGTTCATATGAATGGGGAATGTGTGACATACTGCATGGTCTGTGGAAACTCAAGTGAAAATGATATATTTTCATCTAGTAAAGGCCATTGCATTGTACAACCTTTTATTCTGCACAGTGGATAAAACTAACAGAAAATGCTTATTTTGTTATAATCATACCCTACATAGTGATCACCTTTCTCGCTCCTTCATAATGTCATGATTTTCTTATCTTCCAGTGAGATTGTGTGTCAGACATTGGTACCAGCTCGTTATTGGAATAAAGCCTGTTGAGTGGAAGGCTGCCTGTCTCAGGTCTGCCCCTGCGAGAAAATGTTTGCACAGAGAGACAAACAGAAAGAAACAGGACAGCGATACTTTTGCCAGATGCAGCCATGATCTGTTATTTTATTCAGCTAAACTTCTGAGATTTCAGATACAAAACAAAACAAAAAAAAGAGAACAATCCAAACATATTACAAACTGAGGACATTTGTCTAAACAATATGCTGATTTAACTGATTTAACTAGTCTCTGAACTACCAATTGACTAAATATATATGTAATATATGCTTTACAACACTTAAAGAGTATATAATGCTAACTCTTTTTACCTCCTGCTGTCCTCACGAAAGGTCATTCTTGTTCACTCAGTGTTTTGCTGCCATCCTGTGAGGCATTTGTGTACTGCAGCTGCAAGCAGACAGTCTTAGGAAATCAAGTGTTATACAACAGAACTATAGGACCAAACATCACTGAAACCAAATTCTTTCAAAGAAAAAAGGAGCCCAAAAAATATAAGACTAAAAGGCAGGAGAAAAACATGTAACTAGAACAGTGCCTTGAGAACTTCTTGGGGACTCTTATGTATGCCAGCTTCCAGGATCACAACCCCACAAAATGAATTAATTCGGTTAAAGAGTATTTGCAATTACTTGACAATATTCTGCTCTCTTTTATCACTTTGTTTCGGATATATGGGACTGGATGCGTGTGTTTACTGAAGCAATCAATACAGTGTAACATCGGCTGAAGCAGTTTTCCCAGGCGCTGGCTGTCTGTGGACTACATTCCAATATGGCCACACTGTGTGAACTACAATCCCCAGGAACTCTGGAAACAAAGCAACATTTGAGCTCCAGTGGGCAGCTATCTCATCCACATTACATAGGAAAGGAATAGGGAAAAGATAGGTAGTAATGGTCATGAGGGCTTATGGTTATGATAAAATAAAGGAAGTAATAAGTATTTTCATTTTTTCTTCTACACTGTGTAAAACTGGATATCATGTGTAGTACTCACATAGCATAAAGCATAAAGATTTTTTTTTTTTGGCTGTGTGCAATTTCCCCTCTTTTGAAGCAAGTGTTTGCCTAGTCTGCTGGGTACAAAACAAAAATTTGGTTACACTTTATATGAAGTAGATATCAATCTATACCATTACCTTGTAACTACTGTGTCATTACATTATAAGCACATATTATCACCATATTGTTACAATTTACTGTGGAACAGGAGTTTGCAGTTTGTGTAATTATATAAGTTCTTTAAATAAATCTGCCACCCACCCAAGTCTGACCCACTGCCTTAACCTACCACAGATCTAACCAAAGATCAATCCCAACCCCTTAGATGATTATACAAGTTATGCAACATGTCACTACATAGCAATTACACAGCACTGGCTTTTATTAGACGGTACCTGACTACATTTAAATACAAAGGAATGATATGGGCAGATATCTACTTAATATAAAGTGTGAGCAAACCTTATGTGACTGTCACTTTACCACTTACACCATGTCCTGATCCCTCAGCAACCACAACGCAGCGTTGCCTAGTGTCATGTAAAGGGAACTTTCATCCGACACAAATCAGTTCATGGATCATGCGCTTTTTTTGATGAGCTTTGATAACATTCTGGGAATGGCTGAAGGACTGCATTCTCTCCGATGATTGAGGAAACCTCGGCGAGCGCTGATGTATGGTCCTGCGTGAAATCGACATCCATCCAAGCCTGACGACAAGTGCAAGAGTATGGTCTCTCAAGTGTGAATTATCCGGTGTCCTTTCCAGGTCTGAAGAGCGGGTGGCAAGAAACCACTGACTCAGTGAAGGGGTCCACCCGCTATATGAACCTGCCGATGTCGAGACAGGCTCGAAGAATGGTTAAACCTCTTGTCACAGTCGGCGCACGAGTAGAATTTTTTATCCTTGTGAATTCCCATGTGATTGCTAAGGTGCAGGGAAGTGGTGAAGCTTCTCCTGCACTGGGGGCAAGGGTACGGTCTCTGCACGTGAATCTGCTGGTGTCTCGAGAGGCTCGACGAGTGGTTGAAGCATTTGTCGCAATGCGTGCACGTGTACAGTCTCTCCCTTTGTTTGGACTGCTGGCCCGCGTTGGTCTGAAGACTGTAGCTCTGCGCATGCTGGGCGCCGGAGTGCGACTTCTCCCTGTGGATCTTCAGGCGTATTTTGAGGCCCGCCGACTTGCCGAAGCTGTTCTTGCCGCTCTTGTGGCGGTGCATCTTCTCCTGCGCGTGGACCTGCCTGTGCCGCGAGAGGCTCGACCCGTGACTGAACCTCTTCCCACACTCGGTGCACATGAAGCCCTTCCCCTCCAAGCCGGGCACCTCTTCGTGTATGACCAGGTTCGACGGCTCGTAGCTGCTCTCGCACAGGGAGAGGCAGTCCTTCTTCTCCAGCCTGTGGGTGTGTTTGTGCCTGGACAGGCTGGACCTGTGGCGGAAGTTCTTCTCGCAGACGTCGCATATGTACAGCTGGTCCCCCGAATGGATTCTCATATGCGCGGCAAAAGTTTTTAAGGTAGAGAACTTCTTCCCGCACAGAGAGCAGAGGTATTCTTTTCCGCCTTTGTGCGAGGTCCTCAGGTGTTCCAGTAAGGTGGGCATCTCACTGAATCTCTTCGGGCACTGGTTGCAGCAGTACTGCTCTTCGATCTCGTGCTGTTGAAGGTGTGCTACAATATTTGCTCTCCCCTTGAAATCCTGTCCGCACTCGGTGCAGATGTAGGTGTCTTTCCCGGCACGGATAGACTGTCCGAGGAATAATTTATCGCTGTTCTCCTTCTTAATGGAGCGGGACTTGCCCTTCTTGGCGGACTGTTTCTTCTTTTTCTTCAAGTGTTTTTTTTTCTTGCCCCGGCGAGGACCGCCTCCCGGTCCCGCCAGCTCCCCCTCGTCGACCTCGGTCGTGATCTGGTACGCCACTTCGACCGGGTGGGGCTGCTCCGCGATGTACACGGAGTTGTGGCCCACGTGCTCCACCGTGTGCACGTAGGTGAACCCGTCCGGCTCCAGGTTGATCTCGTTGCTGACCAGGGTGGGGCACTGCATGTGCGAGAGGTCCGTGCTGAAGCTGAACTCCTGGACGGCTTCAGTCTTCTCGCAGTCGGGTGGGAACTCCGAGCCCGCCGCGGGCTGCTCTGCTATGACCGTCGTTATGTACTCCGACTCCATGGCTTCGGGCCCCGATGGGACGAACTCGGCCTACTCCCCCCAAAGTCCCTGTCTCTGCTCGCTGCTCAGTCTGTCTTCGGTCACTGTGCTCGCGTCTTGCGTCACGCCTAAACTGTGCCTTGTACTCCAATGTCAGTGTGAAATCTAGGTGCGCCGCTCCTGAGGAAACAGACAAGGCAGGAAATCACCTTAACAAAAACTTAACAGAAACCCAGCTGTTTTTAGTGGACTTCAATTATATACATAAAAAACAAAGCTTTGTTATGGGAGACCAAAAAATGTCAATTCATTAAATCAGTCAGCCACTGTTCATGCCTATTTGCTGTAACCCCTGTGCAGCTCATGAATTTACTACTTCTCATCAAAATAAAATCGGATGCAATGAGGATGAAGGGCAGAACTGCAGGACAGGCAGAAGGTGTATTCCTTATTATTTTGGCATCGGTATTTGTGTTACCACGCAATCCAGTAGCAACGACTCCTGAGTCAGGGGTCTTTTAAAACATGGGTTAGGTGGAACAAGAGCCACTCAATGAGCCCAGTGAGTTTTCTCCTTATTTCTTTTAAACGTTGTTCCAACTCTAATGACTTAAGTCCCTTTAGCCAGGTAAAGGAACTGAGAAAGACAAAAGGTAAAACACAACTACCCGGATACAAAATCCCAATCTATCTAATCTCTCTCTCTCTCTCTCTAAGTTAAAGAGATGGTACACTCCACCTAAATGCTATCTTTTAAGGATATGGGTTACTGTTGGTCTGCGTTTGTGGCACACAATGAAAGGTGAGCTCATTCTTGTCTGTTTGGTGAGCATAGCTGAAGGAATTTCACACAGGACCAGAGGGACCAACACAAATATTCATCCCTCCTGCAGGCTGTGAGATGTTTTTCACTTCTCCTTCCAATAATAAGTGGTGAAAGTGCATTGTTCATAAAGTCTCATTTATTGTTTCCATGGTTCACATGCACAAATTTACATTTTAAAACTGAAAAGCTTCAACAACATGAATGAAGTCCAGGCTGGACTTCTGTGGTGCACCATGACCCTTGTGTGTACATCAAAGAAACACTTATTACTGTTATGTTAAATGTATTATCTTCAAATAATGTTATACCAATGGCTGTACCTTACAATTATAAAACTAAATGATTTCAAAACCATGACAATGCAAATACAACTGTATAACACAATGACTACCATCAATAAAGGTAAAATGCTTATTTTCTTTCAATTTTTGCACTTTTTTGCATTCAAATAGGTGCATCATCTTAATTCTACCTATTACTGAGTACAATCATAATCAGTAACAAAAAGGGCTCTCTTGGATAGTAAAGCTAGGACATCAAGTTTAAAGCAACAACTAAAGCACTGATACAACTAAGTACTTAAGCACATTTCAAACACATTCATTTGATAAAATACACAAATGAACTCACCATTAATTACAATAGGAGTCGACTACTTTACAATGACAACCAGCTACCTCAGAAGTATCTCAATGGCCGTGACGTCAGAGTACGTTAGCTAAGACGCTACGCTAAGGATGAAAAAATGGAGGAAGCCTTCTGGAAAATACCGACCTACAAAGATTAGCTCGAGAGAGACTAGATGATTGTTTTACAACGTGCTCTAACGTGTTTAACATTTGGTAGCTATAAAAAGTTTCATATATAAACGTGAGAACCGCGTTTGAAATGCATCCCTACACAATTCACAATGCCATTAGAGATTAGCTAAAAAAAAAAAAAAAAAAAAACAACACACACACTCTCTCCCAATGGGACAAAAAACACAATATGCATTAGAAACACACGTTTTTCCCTCATGGCTAGGCAAGCTTATTGCAGCTAAAACGGATCCCATCTTCTGTAACATACTGCATCACTCAAAGCTAGGTACCGAAGGTACCGAATACATGTGCATGAACGATGTAGCAAGCTATTCGGCGCCATTGTCTCAATTCAAATGGAAGTAACTTTGGCTATCCGACACCCTAGCTAGATTACATACAAATGCTCTCCTAACACCAATACCTAACTTAAGATATCCGATTGAGGAAAATGTGGCTAGCAAGAGGATTCCTATTGCATTCTGGACGCTATCTAATCTATTTTTGTGTCCTTGTGGTCATGATTCAATCGTGTTCCGTGTTGCTTTCCGTTTTGTTTTCCAAGATAGCTGGCTAGCCAGCTAGCTACTAGATTAGCTATCGTAGACTATCTACGTGTAGATAACGGTATATAAATGGCTAGTCACGTAGTTGTCTTTGTCTGTACACTAATGCCGTTTATATGATAGCTAGCCACTTCATTAAAAAGTAAATAGTTACCAAATGCTTATCCTTTATTTTGTAGGCACGGCCCCGGTAGAGCACAAGGCGTTCTCTCTCCCTCGCTGCGTCGTCAACTCGCCCGCATGGAGGTAGCTAGCTACATAGGTACTGGCCCATGTTGCTACCCTTGGATCGGTTTAGTATTTTTCCACATAACGTTTGTAAATGGGATTAGATTTGTTTACAATGATCCTGGTTCAGCCGCCAAAAAGTAGGCTACCTGCACTCATGTGAGGCTCCATCAATTTAGGAAGTGTGGCACGCGCATCCTGTCGTGTATACTGTCGTGACGTTTAAGGCAGCTGAATATTTCCCACATATCTCGTGATGTATGCGTGCAAAAATTCGTTTTCCGTCAGCAACCGGTATATTATTCACGACTCGAAACGTTTTGTGCTTAAATATTTCGGCGTTTTTCTGCTTTTACTAGTTCGTCGTTTACGGCAACCAGCCAACTGCTTTACGGCTATCAATTGTGGAACGTGGAGGTCAGAGGAATGCCGAAGAGAGCGCGCGCAAGCTAGCTGGCTACATTAACCACCTACTGCATTATAGCTGTCAGTTTAACATCGCTGTATATGCCACGGGAATTTATAACGTTCACAATACAAATACGGACAAACATCTTGGTGTGCTAACTGGGTAGCCCAAAAGAGGCTACGTTCCTGCCAGGTCAGCGAGCTAGTTAGCTACTTTTTAGCTTTAGTAGCTGACTACTTAGCAAACTGGCTAGCTAGCTGATTTTGTTTTACCTGGTTCCCGTGCGTTATTCAGAAATATGGATAATAATTCACCGGGATCGGGCGGGTCCAGAGGCGGATTCGGCAGTCTTTTTGGAGGAGCAGCCCCCGAGTACTCAAACACTGAGCTTGCCGGGGTGCCGTGTAAGTCCATTAGCACTTATTAGCACCCAGTAGATAATTGGCTTCCACTGATGCGACAGGACACGGAGCTAGCTAGTGTTACATTGATAAAATCATCTCAACCGACTGGGAAGATGTTGTGTTATTTAACTGCTGGATTCTGGATCATACGTTCATAGTAATGGTGGTGTCACCAATACAGGAGCATCATAAACCACATTACTAGGTAGCCTAAGCTGAGCAATTTATAGACCACAGTGATGTTGTTATTTGCTTGTTGCTTGCGTCATGTTCAGGTAAGGTAAGCTTGCTGTCTTGTAAACTGCACATAAAATGTCATCTTTTGTTATATCTTTTCACAGTAACGGGAATGAGCCCCCTCTCCCCTTATCTGAATGTGGACCCCCGCTACCTGACACAGGTATATTCATTCATCCTACGTGCTGCGCTCACATTAGATTTCAGTAGGGAACATAATCGGGTAAGGATGTAAATTGCGGAGACAGAGCGTGGTCAAGTGAGGTCAAGTGATTATAGCGTGGGCAATGCCTCAGAAGGTGTTTCTCTGGTCCCCAAGCCATCTTTCATCGTAATGACAAATAGAACACACTCTGCGTTTTCCCTTATCTCGTTCATGCAGCTGTCTGGACAGCCCAGGCAAACATTGCTGCACAAGATTTAAATCCAGAGGGACACAGAGAGTGAAGGTACATTTCAAGTGGTAATCACTGCATATCCTACTGCCCACAGGACAATGATGAGTTCATTCTGCCCACTGGGGCCAACAAGACCCGCGGCCGGTTCGAGCTGGCCTTCTTCACCATCGGGGGCTGCTGCATTACAGGTAATCTCCCAGCACCATGTAGCCAGCAACTTTCTGCAAGCTGGTAAATGAACATCATTATTTGTTTGGAACTGTTTTTGGCTAAAACTTCTGTTTTAAGGAGCTCATTAATGTGGAGTCAGTATATTCGCAGGAGTGTTTAGTTTAGGGTTTAGGGTAGGGTGACTTTAGGGTAGGGAGAGGTGTGGTAGCAAGCCATAGTACGCAGTCCTTGGCCATGCATTCTCTTGCCTTGAGCTCCATACAATGACACACTCAGAAAGGTCTCTTCTGTACCTCACCATCATGTCTACTTTTCCATGCTGCTTGGATAGAACACACTGCTGCTTTCTAAGGCATGTCCTGTGTGTGATGGTTCTGTAACGTGTTCTGGTGTCGCCGCTGCTCAGGTGCCACATTTGGAGCTCTGAATGGTCTTCGCATGGGCCTGGCAGAGACCAGGGACATGGCCTGGTCCAAACCTCGCAACGTACAGTAAGTGCTGCCCCAGCTTCCCCCTGAAAGAAATTCCTTGTACATTTGTACTTGGTGAATAAAGTTCTGATTCTGAGAATGTTTTATACCCGTAAAGTGCTCAAGCATGGGTTATGAGACACAAGCCAAATTTATTTCTGCCTGCTTTTCCCCAGTTTAAAACGGGTACAAAGCCATCCGGCTTGTGTTTCGTAATTCATGTTTGAGTGCTCTGTGGGCTCATACTTGTGAACATGGGGCATGAAACAGTAATAGATGGAGTTTCCTTTGTTTACAAGGAGAATTGCTTTTTTCCCCTTCTTACCTAATGTACAGAAGGCACTATGAAATCATTAATTCTGTAGCTATCCCCATTGCCAGTTCTGCTGCTGTCATTTTGACTGGCTGTGTTATGAACTGAATTCCTATAAGGTGGAAATCTGTGGGAAAGGCTTTCTGTTGTGAGCAAACCAATGTAAAGCAGGTGGGGGCGTTAAGCAAGGGATAATTCTGTCTGTAACCAGCAGAGGGCAGCCATAGTCCATCTGTATGTTTGTCCTTGCGTGCTGTGTCATTCATAACCCTGATCTTCCTCGACAAAGAGGTTTCCTGCTTTTTCAGGTTACTGTATCAAAGTTCACTCAGCAGTGTTGAAACCTTAATGGATTTTCAAGCATTTATGTGGTGTAAATGCTTGAAAATGAGCAGTGATCTTTCTAGTGTTAACATTGACTGCTCATTGCAGGTCTAGAGAAAATACACAGTGCCAGTCTTAAATATGCAATAACAGGGTTTAATAGCAGTCGTGTAACTAATTACTTTTCAACACTGGTTCTGTGTTTAACATGTCATTGTCATTGTGCACAGATTCAACACTCAAGATATGTTGCGATGCGGTGAAAAAGTAATGTTTCCAGTTCATGCCACTGAAATTGTAATGGCTCATTACATTTAAACCCTAGTCTGAATTTGGTTTTGAAAAATGCTGTACAACCACTGATCCTGCAGTCATTTTGTGCTGTTAGGTCTTGTTCTTGTACAACTGCACAGCATGTGGTAAGCAACCATAAGCACGCCAGCTGAAAAAGTCTGCCAGAATGGCCTGGGATCAGGCAGTGGCCACGAATCTCCAGCTAAATGATGAAAATTCAGTGCCCTGGGAAAACACTGTAATCCAGATGTTCTTTTTGTGTGTATGTTTTGGTAGCAGTGGCCAAATATATTGATTTTTTTTACCTCATTAGTGAAGTTTTGTAACTAATAGTGCTAAAATGTGGCCTCTTTTATTAGCTATTAGTAGTTTTCTTATATTAAAAGTCTCTCTCTTCCCAAAGTGAAAACTTCATGTATTGTAAAATTTTCCAAGGCACCCCAGCAGGAATGTGATTGGACAGACTTGCCCCCTGGCATGTTCCTCCCATTTAGAGTGAAGTCACATTGTGCTCATTAAAGCAAGAAAAGAAATGAAACAATCCAATGATGATTTGCAGTTAATAATTTAAATGTTTATCTTCTAAGAAACTTTAAGAGATTAAAGATGGTGTAAAGATCATGTTTTGCACAGACTTTGATGGAGATGGCAGTCAGGAGCACAAAATAATAAAACAATAAGAGGTTTTAGATCCGCTAGCCCTAAATAGCAGCTGTAAGTTGTCATTGAGAGCACAAATCAAATCTGTCACATGGCAACAACTTATGACTATGTTAGTTCTAGAAATGGTATCTGCCAAAACAGTGACCTACTGACAACCTAAACACATGTTTCAGTCGAAGGGTTGAAGTTTTGAGGATTTTTTTTAATCCAAAAAGGTTTTCATTTGTATAGCTGCATTAACTGTTTAGGTAGCTCATAGAATGGGCATTAGTGTGCTTCTCTGTCCTGTAGCATCACACACATACACGCACACACACAGCCGCACACACTCAAGCTGCTGACATTGTTGGTTTACCAATAAAAAAAGGAAGCAGAATAGTTATACTGTGTGGCATATAGAGGGAAATTGTTTTTTCCAGGGTAAGACAATGCGTTCTGAGTCCTCTCCCTGTTCCTCTCTGTCCTGATTTATCTCTCACTGTTACTCAGGTGTCATTGCTCTTGCCTGCTACATCACGGTGTCCCCTCTGATGCACCTCTGCTAACACACCTGTGTTGACATGGCTGTGAGCCTTCAAACACAGCTGTGTTGCTGGGGTCAGGGTCCCTGCAGAGGCTAGTAAACAACGGTGTGTCCCTGTGACGCAGAGTAGTGCCCGCTAATGCCAAGTATGGGAAGCACGCTCTCTGACGTGCCAGCTTGAACAAACACTCTGACTCTTTCGAGGGGTCACCTCACACCAGCCAGACACTGTGGTGCACTGTAGAGTCCCTTCACTGTCTCAATGCTTAATCAGTCTAGATTTACAGGGTCAGGCTGTTAAGAAAGGTGGTAGGGAAGTACTCTGTTTTGGATAGGAAGGTTAGAACCACTCCATAGGTAGCCTTATAGTTTTTCATTTTGGTCTCTAAATCTTCATAACAGTGAGTAGCTTGACTACTGGAGTATTAGCACATTTAAAATCCAGACAGGATAAAGTAGAGGAATCCTTAAAAATGCCTCAGAATGTGTTATTGTGATAATGAGAGCCTCGGAGGAGACTGAGCTCCTCGTTTTAAAGGGGGGGGTCCCCCATTCAGACTCTGCAGCCGCCCGAATGCATTCCTGAAGCCTTCAGCTGAGCTGGTAGCCTTTGAACACCAATACTGACGCGTCTTGATCTCCATTTCAGGATCCTTAACCTGGTGACGCGGCAGGGGGCCACGTGGGCGAACACACTCGGCTCCGTGGGTGAGTGGGATCTCCTTCGCCCCTAACTCATGACCACCCCCCCAGGGATAACCCCCCTCCCTCATCCCTGGAGAGGTGGCGGCAGGGTTTCTGTCTCCGTTGACGGTGATCCCTCTCATAATAACTCAGAAAGGATTTCACTGTCTCCATGGTAAACAGGCTCCACGGTGTACAGCGCCTCAGTCTGGGCTTGTATCAGCCATTTACACAGAGCCTACACCAAAGTGCTCGTAATGCATTCTGATTACAGGCTGGTAATGCTTTCTGGAGATTACACAGGAGCACAGGGGATGTTCTTCACCAAAAGCCTCTGTGATCGTCTCTCCGCTCCAATTTTGGGCCACACACACAGAGACAGGGATAGCTATGAAAGCACTCTTCCAGCAGGCCGCAGTTTGTGCTGAAAAGATGGCTAAAGAAAACAGGAGCTTTGTCTATTTTCATCCATGTACAGCACTACCAAGGAATGCCATATAAACAGCCATGTTTCCATGGGTGCCTCTCCAGTCGAGCTCGCTGGTGTGTGGTAACGGGTTGTAAGCCAGGGGGCTGTAGTGTGCCGCCAGACCCATGTCCCCACACACTTTAGCTCCTTTCTGTTCTTTGCAGCTCTGTTGTACAGCGTGTTTGGAGTGGTGATCGAGAAGGCCAGGGGAGCGGAGGATGACATCAACACGGTGGCAGCTGGGACACTCACAGGCATGCTCTACAAATCCCCAGGTGAAGGACACGCCCACGGACCCCCGTGTCACAGGAAGCCCAGTGCAGACATACCCAGCTGTATCGCACTTTGAGAATAGAGTCCACTCTGCTTAGAGTCACACCCACCCATGATTTGTCTTAAAAATGTCTAATTCGTAAAAAAGCTGCTCCTAATTCTCTTAGTTCATAAACACCCTAAGCCAATCTCCAACACAAAATGATTCGTAGTTGAAGTTGTGACAGTCTGTTATTGTCAAAAACCCATTGCACTGCCGTCGCAGTATCAAACCATCAGATTTTTTGTTTTGAGCAAAATTTAGATGAATGTGGTGACTTTGCGCCAATGGAGTATAATAAGAACATAGACAAACACCAGCTGGGGGATCAACAGTCAGAGTTTATTTTTACAAACAGACTGGTTCACAGCTTCCTTTCAGTCACCCCTGTTCCAGCCACAGAATGGTAGATGTCAGGTGATGCCACACCGACCTTCACAGAGTGTTGAGTAAATTCATACAGTATTTTTATTTTTATGACTCGGGTGAACACTGTTGAATAGCTGCCACTGTTTGAGCTACAATGCCATGGTGCAGTCAATGTCCTTCACTAAATGAAACCTTAAAATAGTGGGTTATTGTAAGATAATAACTTGACTCAACATCATGTATTTTTGAGTGTCTGAATGGTAAATGGTGCTGTTGCCTTGCCTTTTCACGTTTTGTTCCATGATGTGACACTTCCTTATTTCTTTGTAGAATATCAGAGAGTGTAGGCTGTGGAATGCCTGGTTTCTTTCATTTCATTGGTGTTAATACCAATGAATGCAATCTAAACTTTAGCCTTTACACTTAAGAGGCAGCATTTTTCATCTGTAGAAAGTCTCCTTTATTCCTGCCGTGTAAAATGGCACCCAGGCACTTAACTGAACTGGACAACTTATTGTTTCCAGCATATTTTGCATGATGCTTTGGTAATTGGTGGACGATCAGAAAAACATTGTATTAAAATTCAAATGCTTTTTTTTTTCTATTGTTTATGCACCATTGCCCTCCATTAATCACAGTATTGCATACTGTAAGTAGCACAAATGGATTCTTAAAAGCTTGAATGGAGAACTTAATAAGCGCTGTTCACCTGAGGCACCCTTTGCCCCCGATCATGTCTGGATCAGTGCCAACAGTTTATACTGTTTTTCTCTGAACCCCGGGGCTCAAATGCAAAGCTGTATGTCAGATGATATTGCTACACTTCCTGAGAAGAGATGGGTGAGGGACTCATATAGGTTTGTTAATGATTGTCATGGTTGGCGATACCTCTTATCTCTGCAAGACGCAAAATAAAAACAGTGCATGGTGCTCCAGTTAAACGCTGTTTTCAGAAAACTTTTCAATTTCATTCGGTCTGTTTCAACAATGAAACTGAAACAGTGTGAGGTTCAGTTGGAATTTTGAGAATAATATTGACAAGTATTAATGTAGAAATGAATCAAGGATCTGTGAGATCTTAGTTGTTTTTTTTTTTTTAATTTTTATTTGAGATTCAGACTTGGTTCCTTTTTGAGGAAGTTGCCTAGACCAAAGTACCCAATCTGGAATTTTTTTTTTGGTAAAAGTACCAGAACATGAGCCTTTCTGTTCTTCTGCTTTATGATCACAAGGTTTAGGTAAATTACCCAGAAACCCTTGTTCCCATGTGCATGTGACCCAGTGAATCAGCGGGTGCTTTCAGCTCAGGTGTGAGGCTTGAGGTGCTGGCTGCCACAGCTTACCGAGGAATCCCCCAGCGTGCCTTGCTGTGGAATGGCACAGAAGGGAAGTCATTAAAGCGCTGGCATATGTTACGTACTGCACCAGATGGGGTCGCGAGGCTGACTTTCTCTCTGGAATAATAGACAGCCAAATACACAGCTGTGGAATTGAAAGCCGTCTTTGTCAGCCTTACGTCTTTGTCAGAGTTGTACGGGGAGCTCGTTCGGGGTGGGGGGAGGGGTGATCAGTGTCTGCTAAAACGGCTCTTCATGAGGGGCCTGCTTCCCTGTGCAAGATGAGCCTTGTTCCTTGTGAGCGCTGCTATTCCTGCTCTCACCCGCTGACAGCCTGCTGTAGAGAGCGGCAGCTCCCCGCACAAGCAGCCTGTCACGTTCGACCTCCCGCGACCTCTGCCCATATCGCGGGGGCGTCGGCGCAGGGAGGCTGAGGCTATTTCCGTTCATCTGCCCTTGTCACGCTGCCAGCGCACGCCGGATCGTTTTACACTTGTTTACCCCTTGCGATTTTCCTCTCCCTTTGTGCGGGGTGAGGGGGGTCATGCCGTTAGAAATCCGGCAGGGTGACTCCGGGGCGCTTTGTCACGGAGGAGCGGGTTGCGAAATCTCTGCAGAGGAAAGGAGAGCAATTCTTGCACTTTCAGCTTCCGTAATTACAGCCTCACAGAAATTCGATGTTTTAAAGCCAATTTGGCCAATTAAGACGAGCCGGAGTGCTCTGTAATGAGCGCTGTAGCGGTTCAGACTTGCCAGGACCACCCGTGTGCCGTCACGGCGACGCAGGTGCCAATTAGAGGCTGAGCGGGGAACGGAGCTTTGCAGCCAGTGATGTTAGCATCTTCATGCTAAGCCCACGACTGGCGTCCCAGCTGGAGATTATGCCGCACAATTGGAAATGTACACAGTTGTATCAGGCAGTACTGACAAGACTGGCCTTATGCACAACAAAAACCGCTCGGCTCACTTAGACTCCCATTATGTCCCAAGCCACCACCACAGCACAGTTCAGCAGGAGGCATAAGGTCTTTACACCTCAAATAACTGCACGGTTCTTTCTGTGGTTGCTTACAGGGACAAGAGGCTTAGCGCACTAAAGCCCACTGTTCTGACTGTGGAGGCGTGAAGTATTGTGACAGCCTCACTGATCCTGTGTTTGTTGCACATGACATGACACGAATGTGTTTCGTTCACTTGTATGACTCTTACCCAATACTAAAGCCGTCCCGAATGGTTTTTTTGGTCCTGGCTAAATGGAACATAATACCATTGCCTTATTTAGGGTCATTCATTTTCTCTGAATAGGTATTCAGTCCATGTGTATTTTTAGTTCCCAAACGGCTGGAATTTATTTTAGAAGCATATTAAGACATCCCCAGTGATATATGTACGCCTGAAGCTATTATAACTATAGATTAGCAGCAGCGGACCGATCTTATTTCCTGTGTTCCTGAATTCATAACCCAGCCAGGTGTCTGTTGGCCCTCAGTGATAATTTTTTTTACGGAGAGGAACATCCTGGTAAAATCAAACAAAATGAGAAATGAAAGTGGAAAGATGGAGGCAGTTTCATAAAGAGGGGGATGTTTCTGTGGGCTGACGGCTGGGTTGGACGTGTGTTTGAACAGAGATGAGACCAGTCTTTAGGCTTGTGTGAGTGTGAGTGTGAGTGTGAGTGTGAGTGTGAGTGTGAGTGTGAGTGTGAGTGTGAGTGTGTGTGTGTGTGTGTGTGTGTGTGTGTGTGTGTGTGTGTGCGTGTAAGTAAGAGTGTGTGCAAGTGGGTTAGCGACTGGGTGTGCGTGTAAGTGTGTCATCGTGTGTCGGGTGTGGGCCTGCTGTGTCACGGCCCTGACGTCAGCGCTCCCGGAGGGGTCCGCAGTGGCCCCGTCTGAACCCCAGTGTGAGATGGGAGTAAGCGATGCCACTGTCATTACGTAGCACTGCAGGACCCCCCCCACACACACACACACTTATCAGGGCCAGGCTGCCTGTGGGTGTGGATCAGGGGCAGGAGTAAGCAGGAACACTATCGGCCTTATCCCTGTCACCGCACAGGGCCCGAATCAGCCAGCTCAGCTACAGCCCCTGCTGATAGACACACACACTGAGCCAGGGGCACAGGCTTCCATAGCAACAGCCCTGCAGAGCTGTGAGCGGCACTCACCAGTCCAGACACAGCACTAATGGACAGTACCCTCCATCCTTAAGTCACGCTCCCTGGCCTTTGTCCTGGAGGGGTACAGTGCAGCTCATTGAAAAGGGAACACTATTTATTAGTGTTATTACTTATTATTTATTTATTTATTTTATTATTTATATCTTCTATGTCCTTGATGATGTTTGGGCTTATCTGCTGGCTGTGAAACAAATTGCCCCCATTGGGGATAATAAAGATACCTTGACCCTTGACACTGTCGACTAGTGCAGGTGGTAAAATGGGTTTAATATAGAGGGTTATGGGTGGTGAGATGGGTGTAATATTGGTGGTTTTGGGTGGTGGAACTGGTTTACTATGGATGGTTTCTTCAGTGATGTAGCTAAGTGGAGAAAAGTAACAAACCTGTGGACAGTGCAGCTACACCTTTGGGACGAGAATCCCTCCGGCTCCTAACCGTGTGTGTGTGTGTGTGTGTGTGTGTGTGTGTGTGTGTGTGTGTGTGTGTGTGTGTGTGTGTGTGTTTGAGCAGGTGGCCTGCGCGGGGCGGCGCGGGGAGGCCTGGCGGGCCTGGCCGTGTCGGGACTGTACGCCCTCTACAACAACTGGGACCACCTGAAGGGCAGCTCACCCAGCCGCTTCTGAACCCACCCACCCCGAGAGAGCGCAGAGCTGGAAGAATCCCCCCAAAAGCCACGAGCTGAGCTCAGCCCCATGTCCCCGTCCCCCCACCCCCTCCCCACTACCTGCACCCCACACAAAGCTGGCTGAAGTCAGCACCAGCTCTGAGCAGGCACACACTGAATTTGTTTGAGAACGGCTGACGGTTTACGGAGAAGGGACATTGGAAGGCTTTTATTTATGTGTTAAAAACACAGAAACGCTGTACATTTCATTTCATGGCAATGTCATTTTTTTATATTGAAGAAATGAAGAAGATTGTTGAGATGTATTATACCCTCCCCCCCTCCCCAATCACCGTCACATGAAATACACAAACAGCCCATTCACTCTTGGTGTTATGACAGTAGCGTTTTATGTTTCTTAGAACAGGATCATAACGGCAGACGTTGAACAAGCCTGTAATGGGTGTGTTGTTTTCAGACCCGGTCAACAGTGCACCCAAGGGCTGCAGAAAGACTGCTGACAGAAATACTGAGTATGTCACATGCATCACGTATGCATCATGTACATTAATTCAGCTTAAACCTTCCATTTAGACTTTACTCTGAAGTAACCTGATAGTTGAGGCTAGTAGCTGAGAATGCCCTCATGATGAAACTGGTATGTCAAGCAGCTAGGCTCCTTTTCCCCCCATTGTTTAAAAATGTCTTAATTCGGTTTCAAGACTTGATTTTCTTAATTGCACTCTGTCCGGCAGAGGTCCTTGTCATTATTGTTCATCATGGCAACATGTATGCTGCTATTCTGATCATGGAGCATAATCTCCAGGTGACATTTGACACGGCTGCCTATTGTTCTTGTACTTGAAAAATTATTTTCCCATTCAGTCCATATCAGTTCAGTTGAACAAGGGTGTTAATATCACAATTACAAATGAAAACTCACCATCTTGAATGATGGAGAGGTAACTGTCAATTAAAGCAGCTTATCTCCTGGTTTACGTTTCTGTTGTCGTCTTTGCTATAGCAGTGTTCTGCGTAAGCCTGACCCTAAACCTGATTGTATTTTAATGTTAACAGTATAAAACATCACCTGGATTAATATTTGAGATGAGACTTGTAGTCTTCCCTTGAGCTTTCCTGTTGGGGTTTGTTTTCCTTAACATAAAACCGTTGATGGTCTGTAATAAACCTTGACCTTCCTGCTATCTTGAAGAGAAGTTTTAAACAGGAAGCAGTTAAGATTAAGAATAACAACTGAATAATGGTGCAGGAAGAATCAGAATAGAAACCTTGTGCTTTATAGAATGCTGTGACAATCAGAAACTTATCTTGGTTGTCCAGAATGATTTTTTCTGCCCTGTAGCTGCTTGCTGTCCAAAGTCCTTAAAGTAACTCTGCTCTACGTGCAAGTTTCAGTTCATACTGTGTCTTTGGAAATGCTTATTTTCAGAAAGTTTTAGTTTCATGCTTGTTTAAGAACATCTGTTCTGTGTAAAGGCTGTCAACTGACATGTTCTTTTGAAATCAAGTTAACTTCCCTTTCTAAGAAAAGATGTAGCAAAAACATGGATTTCAGTGTTTGTTTGGCTCATTCTTTATTGAGTTTTCTTACACCCAACCCAACCCCCAAACACATGGCAAGGAGACAGAACCAATCCCAAACTTGCTCAGGCATGCTTCTGTACAGACAATGCAATATTGCATCCCAAGCTGTAATTGTTTCAGACAAAGCCTGATGTAGCTGAGTTAACAATGGTCTTAATGCTGTTATAAAAGGAAAAAGGCTTCGTCCAACCACAGCATCAGTCTCAGTGCAGTAGTGAACCCTGCCTGGATGAGTTTTGTAGACTTCATGGGGAGAATCAAGATGGAGTCGTTCACCAAGAGGAGCACCTCAGGAGAGAAAGGGATAACCGCTCCTGAAACTATACTCAGCGTTGCCACCTCAGTATTGCATGCATCCAATCTCTCATGCCATACATCTCTGCATTAAGTTTCATCTGAAGCCTCTCAAGTGGAATTTGTGTAGAGACAGTGAGCTAGTTTTTAATGAATAAGGTTGTATGCCAGTTTTTGACAATAAGAAAACATTTTACCAGATCCTTTCCTGGCAGGTAAACACCAAAGTCTAGTCATGATGTAATTGATAGGTTTTTTAAACTTTACTGTACACACAGGAGACAGCCTGCACTGTGCAGAAGATTATGAAATAGATTATATAGCAGGTGAGGGCTCAAGGGATCCAGCAACCAGCATGAAGAGCCAAACGGAGCCTTAAACAGAAAGAGGACGCTGGAACACTTAAGTACTCCAGTATAAATATGACATGACATCCCCGAGGAGCAAACAAAGAGTTGCAAGTCTGTAAACATTGAAGTTTTGTGGCCAGATGAGGTCATTAAGTGTAGCAGTACTCTTCCAGGAGTTGCAGATTTTATCCCATGTTTGCAATGATGGTGGCCATGTGAATAAAAGTAGATTTTAGCTTCATACCAGAGAGAACATCCTGTAATTGGTACGAGTGAATCAATTCCTTTTCTATTGGGTGCCAAGACACAGGTATTATGGAGTGGAGCCACAAATTCAGTCTTAGCTGGAAGGGCCAGTAATAAAACTGGGAATTTGGCAGGGCAACGCCCCTGGCGGATTTAGGATGTTATGTTGTAACCAATGGATCATCATCTCTTGACTGTACAGTCATGAGTACAGTCAATCACAAGTACAGTAGGAGGATACTGAACATCATTTTGGAAAAGTTTGACTGGATCATGCAAAAAAATGTGTCAAGGGTACTCTTTCAACCCTTGAAGCCACACAGTCCATCTCTGGGGGGTGAAACAAACTTCAATGGTTCATGTTTACTTAGTTTTACAGTTAACAGTAAATGTTTAACAGTTAAGCTGTTGGTTTTTATCGAGGTTGCTGCTATATGTAACTGTCAAATGCTTCCTTTTGCTCTTCTGTGTGTCCCTGACTGCAGCTCCAGGGAAGTACCTCCAGTGCTGTAAAATCTAATTAGAGGAAGGAGGTCCACACTAAGAAAATGAATGCACATTCTAAGGAGTGTTGCTAATAGATTTGGGATACCAGTGCAGGCCTGTTATTTCCCTGAATTGAATTCAACAGTCAGCTGAAACTGGCCCTGGAAAACTACTTCCAATACCCCTACAACAAGGTAGAAAACAACCACTGAGGCATCTCACTAATACAGAGAAAATGCAACTCGAAATGTAACAGCCCAAAAGGGCTTGGAGCACAGACAGCTTATTCAATGTCTGCTTTCTACAAATGGCAACTATGACAGCAGCAGACATGACTGTCTATCACTTATCTCAGCCAGCGCAGTTGGGTAATCGCGCCAGCAGAAATGCTGAAAATGCTTTCCACCACATTGCTCAAGTCCAACTGTCTATGTGTGCAACCTCAGCGGCAAACCAAAAGAAAAATGTTGCATACCGAGAGAAAAAGGCAGATGTAGCACAAAGACTTGAAAGGAGACAAGACAGAGACATGTCATTTTTTCCCCCCTTGTTTTTATTAAGAGTTACATATGGTAATAGATACCACAGCAGTGGACAGGACTTGTATAGCAATAATGTGAATAGATCTATCTAGTCTTAAATACAACCAAAGCACTTTGTATTTGTAGCTCTGGAGTATGGCAGAGACTAGCCAGGGTATACAGAGGGAGAGAGTGCAAGAGGATCAGGATGGACATAATGGCATCCAGGTGAACTCAACAGCTTGGCTGCTGTGCCCTGAAAGGCCCACGAGGTACATGGTGAAGTATAGAATCACAGGTAGTAGAGTTTGAGTCCCCAGCTGCCCCGCCAGCAACATCTCGCTGGAACAGGAAGAATCTAAGATTATTGTTATAACATCCTCTCCCCCTTTGTATGCAAAGATCAAACATTTAAAGCATGTTTATTAGAGCTACCTCTTACGCAGTGCTATAAGTGAAAGCATTAATATTCACAATTATACTTTTGATTTTAAGTTCCTTTTATGACTACATGCTGAATGTCTGCTTTATTGTGCTCCCAAACCCAGATTTTGGCCATGTCAAAGGAGACGTGCGCTAAATGCACATTGTGACTGAAGATCAGCAAAGCAAGCAGTCGAATCAGAACTGCTGGTGTGCTTGCAATGCTCCACGCGCCAATTCGTTTCACAGCTGGTCCTCTACCAATGGAACATGTCTTGGACTACCAATGTGCATGACCAATAAAGCTGGTATGCAGAACACAACAGGGCAAACTTTGAGCATGACGTAAAAACAAAAACAAAAAAAACAGCTAGTTACAGAATTCCAATAATGCATGTATCTGGGATTATTTAGCACCCATTCCACACCTTAATTACTCTGTGGTATTAGACTCCTTCACAGCAACAAGAAAGGACCATTTCACCTTCAATCTTTCGTTAATTCGATGTTGCAAGCTATGCCTGTCAACAGTGTGCTGCAAGGACATTGATGCAATAAGACACCGCAAGGCCAGGGTAATTGGTATTCATACCAATAAAAATCAAATGAAAATCAATTAAAGTGACTACAGAGCCTGTCACATGCTACTCTGTGTTTTAGGTAGGGAAAGAAAAACGAACAAAAAAAAAAAAAAAAAAAAAAAAATTGGCATTTTCAAACTGGCTGTGCAGACAAGCAGAAGTGGCTGTCCCCCATATGCTTCAGAGTGAATAACTCTTTAAAGTTTAAAAAAAAAAGTTTTTAAGACAGCTGATTAAAATAAATATCCTCAAATTTATTCCCACCCATCCAAACTGTCACCTCCCCAAAAGCTGATTCTCGAGAGCTTGTTCACATGTGAGCCTTGGTCTGGTCCAAGCGAGCCCCTTAGGCTGTTTGGGGGGGGGAGTGGTGAGAGCTTTTTTTTTTTCTTGGACGGGTATCGAATCGCTTAGATCGTTAGCTTATTCAGAGAGGACCGCGGAGGGCTGTGCGTTTCTCTGCGGCTCCGCCTGCTCGGCGTGCCGCCGTGAGGACCCTGCTAGCTGAATCAGAGGCTTTCTGTGTGCGATCAGCAGAGCGCTCGCTTGGGCCAGACCGGCGGGTCTCACGGGTCTCTGCCTGCGCCCGAGTTTCAGCCCAGGGAACAGAGACCGCCTTTCTGTGGACGTCCGGGAACAGAAAAACCCCACTACCCAGGGAGAGAGAAAGACAGAAAGCAGTCCAGTCCCTACAGAGCTGCGAGGAAAGGCGATTGGCGATGTTCGTGTGCGACGATCAGCAATTCAGTGGCTCCTTACAATCTTCAATAGCTAATTAATCTGGATTTCACATCTGGAGAGCGAAAGAGAGAGAAAAAGGATGTTTGTCTTCAGTGGGCGTAAACCTGCATGCAGAACAGGTAGGAAAATGTACAGCTACTGCTCACTGTAGTGTCATCTGCATCCATTTTGTTTTTGCGTAGCTTAAAGGTTGCAGCTGGTGCTCTTTCTCACCTGTATAGGGGCACTGTGAAGCCATTTCTCTTTGTCTCCACCCAGTTTCATACAGGCAAACAGGTCACATACTGTAGGAAGGCCATACCGCTCCTGAGGTCAAACGGAAGAGCAGAGTGTTAGACTCATTCCTCACCTCTACACACCTGAAACCGTTTCTCCATCAGTCGCTGCGAACAAAGCTGTGCCTACCTGAACCTGGGCCCTCTTGCGCATTAGCCACTTGTCCTCCTCCGTGTCACTGGCCGTCTTTGTGTCCGCGTGGCACTGCGTCTCGCTGGGACCAGGACTGTGCTTCTTGAGGGGCAGCACCCACTCCTCCGTCTGCAGGGGCCCGTGGAAGGGGTTCTCCGACGGGGCGCTCTTGAACTGGCAGCTGTGCTCTTCCCGACTGGCCTTCTCCTCGCCCCGGGACGCGGGCGACACCCAGGCGGAGAGGGAGGACGGCGAGGCCAGGCCGGCCCGGCTCGGGTGCAGCCAGGCCTCCAGGATGGCCTCCACCTTCTGCTGCTGGGTGGGCGACGCCTTTCCCTTCCTGTCCGCTGGCACGCCGTTCTTGTCCGTCGGGACGCCGTTTTTGTCGCGCCCTTCCTTCTTCAGGAGCCAGGAGCTGAGAGCCTCCTTGCCGCAGTTGTCGTCGCAGACGCAGTCGGAGAAGCTGGAGCAGGGCTCGTTGGCCTTGCACACCTGCTCCACGTGGACGGGCAGGGCCTGCAGCAGCCAGGCCTCGGTGGCGGCGGGGGTGGGGGCGACAGGCGAGGCGGGGGGGCTCTGCTTCAGGCACTTGAGATTGCCCAGGTTCTCGATCTCCACCGCCGTGGTGCGGGTGGCGCAGCACGAGCCGCAGTCTGAGTTGGGCAGCCAGTCGCTGGAGGAGAAACCCTCCAGGAAGGGCCGGAACACCTGCTTCCACTTGTCGGCATCCGAGAGGCCACTCTCAGGGGCGTCCCCTTTCTCCCCAGTGGCAGGGCGAGGGGTGACGAGCCAGTCGCTGACCTCGGCCTCCTCCTCCCCCTGCTCCTCCTCATCCTCCATGGCGAGGTTGAACTCGGACTCGTCGATCTTCTCGATGGAGAAGGTGGAGCTGGTGCTGGCGGTGCTCATGGTCCGCTCCCTGGCGGGGGCCTTCTCCTTCACCAGCCACGCCTCCAGGTCCTTCAGTTGGCCCCAGGCCTTGTGGAAATCAAACGGCACCAGGGGACGGGTGGCCTTTTCAGGAAGAAAAACAGAAGCACCTCATATTTACAAGGATGCAAATGTTGACCTTATACATGAATCATTTAAATACTCCAGCTTATGAAGCCAAGCCCTTCAACTAAATCTTCAATCCCACAGTACACTACACCTATTCAATTCAGCCTCACCTGGGTCCTCTCCACAGAGGTAACCAGCCAATCCTGAGGGTTCTTGCTGGACTGGTATACAATTGGACCACTGGACACTGGGCAGCTCCCGAGGAGCCAATCAGCAAGGGGTGTCCCACACTCAGGCTCCACCCTCTGAAGGAGGACAGATATACATTACTTAGCACCATTTCCTCAACGGCAGCATGCCATACCAGAAGAGTCAGCGGCTCAGAAGGCCAGCGCTGGGGTTCACACTTTTAACTCTGTTACAGACGCACCTGCTTCTTGGCAGCGAGGGGACAGCTCTGCTGCAGCCAGGGTCTGTCAAAGCTGGTGCTTTTCAGGGTGCTGGGAGTGGTGTCCATCTGCTGGGGGAGGGGTAACACAGAAAACCATAAGAGCCTGACAGAGAATGAGTCTCTACAGATAGCTTAGCAATTTAAACCCAGAGAGTGGGAAACTGTGAGAGCTGTAGCAACAACCCACAAGAGATGACAAAGGATACCAAATAATAGAGAGGGGAAGGATATGCTGGCCACATCGCCTTCGGCCAATGGTCTACTTTACATTGCAAATGTGCATGCCATATTAAATGAGATACAAATCAGTTGGCTTGTGTAGCTCAATACAACATGTCAGCTACAAAAACTACAAAGTCACAAGTACGTCAGATATTTTGTAGAACTGTCTAGATCAAGGACAAGGAATGAGGTCCACCTGGGCAGCTCGTCAGGACTCAGCCCTTACCAGGAACTGATAAGCAGATTTTCCTTTTATGGAGAGGCAGTGAGAGCGAGCTCAAAGCCTGCCCACTTGACCCTTCGAGAGCTAGAGACTAGCTCAGCATTGCCTAGCAACAAGACCGTCTGCCAGCCTCATCAGGGGAGCCCACAATACTGAGTCATGCATTTTCAGGGGGAAGCGGGAGGACAGCCTGTGCGTGACTGTCTGGCTGTGTCTGAGTGTGTGTGTGTGTGTGTGTGTGTGTGATTGCCTTCCTCTCCCCCTCACACTCCGTGAGGGTCGTGAGTTCGCGTGACTGCCTCGTTCTGTGAGGCGTGTGCGCGTGACGGGGAGCTCCCCACGGACCTGGGTGGTAATGGTCCCGAAGGAGGTGATGGCCTGGCGGAGGGACAGGACGTCGGCTTGGAAGCTCATCTCGGGGGTCTCCTCAGGCTTCAGGTTCAGAGTGGATAACCTGGGCGGGAGGGACACACAAGGACTGTCAAGTGCTGTGCTGATATCACTGTGTGAACAGTGCTTGCGGATACACATTTTCAGGTCAGAACTTGCTACTAGGCACTGCCATGAAATGGGTGAGTATTACTGAGAAGTATTCAAGGCATGCTGGGACAGCACTAACACAACCGATTATGAAAAACCATCTATTCAATTCACCCCCCCCTGCCCCCAGTTAGTCTAGCACACCCTGCAATTTTGAGAGTTGACACAACAAATAAGGACAATGGTAAATATCATTCATAATCGCTGTTAAAAGGTGTTTGGACACGTGCTCTTACTTCTCCAGGCAGCTGGTGAGCTGATTGGCCAGATCGTGGCTGTTGGAATTCTCCAGCTGATGAATGAGGATGTCAAACTGGCCCCGGAGCTGGAATCAAGACCAAGAGAACATCTGTCACTGCAAAGGTCAACAACATGTCTCTGCTCCAAAGGTGAGGAGAGACCCAGGCTGTACAGAAAATCTCATTTACACAAAAACCTTACATCTTATTTTTAAAGTCTCTTCACTCAAATGGCATTCTGGGATTTTCTATTTCCTTAAGAGCTACCCAGAGCTGTTCTTGGAAAAGCAATCCTCACTATGTGAGCTTTCAACTATAATTGAAAACATATGATCATAAACATTTTGTTCTAGGGAAAAAAAAAAGTCACAATGAACTCTAGGGAATGTGTTTACCTGGCCATAAAAAGCACTCACAGCAAGTCAACAGCCCATCAAGGGGTGATGTCTGTCTTTGTGTAAATGCCTAGCACGTCCAACTAAACCCTTTTCCTGAGTTTGATTTTCTCACAGTTGACTCAGTGCCTTTGAGCAGACACCAATGCAGTGCTTCCACTTTCACACTGTTTCCATTAATAGGATTTACCCCGGCAGAGCACCTGGCTCTGAGGCGCAGCTACACGGTTGCACTTTCAGTCACACGCATGTAGTGAAAGCCTTAACCTGTAGCTGCCAGCGTGCACTGCAGTGTGGGGGCAGGTACAGCGGAGCAGGGCCGACAGACAGACGGACAGAGAGACAGACAGGGGCACCCACCCACTGGAGCTGCTGGAGCTGCTGCTGCAGGGCCTCCTCTTTGAGCTGCTGGACGATGTCGATCTGCTCGAGCAGCCAAACCTCGCGGGAGCGCAGGAACTCCAGGTGCCTGCTGATGCAGCTGTGCAGCTGGGACTTCACCTGCGGGGGACGGGGTGGAGGGCGAGAGTGAGCATCTCACAAACACAGCGCGCTCTCACGGTTTCCCTCTGATTACACTGCTCCTCTTAATCCCCCACTACAGGGGATCAGCGCTGCGGGACAGGACAGGACAGGGCAGGACAGGGGAGGTCACGGGGATCAAGCAGTCTGTGACACGCAGGACGTACCAAAGTAATCTGGACCTCTTCTCATCGAAACAAAAACCAAACCGAAACAAAAAACAAAACTAAAACCAACATCTACCATTTCCACAGTTTCGTCTGCCTGTAGCACATTATTAGGCACAGTCCCTGCAATCATTACGAAAAAAAAAAAGAAATGAATGCTAAAGGTCACATAGGTTATTCTCCTGAAGAGAACCAGAAAAAAAGCATTTCTGCTCTGAACTGTAGGTGGATCAATTCATATTCAACATGTATACAAGAACTGCCTTTGCCCTTACAGCAAAAAGAATAACAATAACAATCTAAGCAGAAGAGAAACAGCTTTTACCTATTCCCCTGGAATGCCCCTAACTGTTGGCTATCCCGTGTCGTGACTGGCAGACCAAGCGGCGCGTTTCAGAGTTGTAGGGACTTTCTGAGTGGAGAAGCCTTGACACACTGCTCTGCCTGCCTCTCTCCACCCTGCTTTATAAAGCCTGGCCTCCTTGCAGACACACCTCGAATACGAGGGCCCCTGTAATTGTGCTCCTCCCCTCCTACCCCCCACCTCACTCATGAGATCAACCCCGCAGTGGTTATTAACTTCAGTGGGGACAAAGGGCTCCCTTCACAAAGCTCCAAACCCACTTGGCTTAGTGCCACCACAAAGGCAGTGACCCACAGCAATAAGACTTGCAAGTACAGCCTTACAAAACCCAGATAGCTGTTGACAAACAGGCTTGCAGTGGGGGGTGCTTACGTCTTACAATCGTCAAGCAAGACACTGATGTAGTATAACAGCCCAGTATCTGACAGAAATGCACCCATATCTGTACCATCAGGACGTCCTGCCAACAGACACTGAACATCAACAGCCACCCTTTGCCACTGAACATCAACAGGCCGAGCTATACTGCTTAGTTCAGGCTGCGGGTGGTTTTTTCCAGGTAGTGCAGTGCAGTTGAAGCTCCAGCTAGCGCTAGCCTGGGGGAAGGTTCGGTGGGAAAGGGGTTGAGAGCGGCCGCCGGACTCCCTCACCTCTCTAGAGTTGTCCCTCAGCGTGGCCTCGGCCCGGGTCACTCCGGCGATGGCGGTCTCCAGCTGGGAGCGGGCCTGCATGCACTGCCTGAGCACGGCCTTCTCGCAGTCCTCCGCGGGAGACATCCTGTGCGGAAGGGGCGGAGGGGGACACAATTGTTAGGAGCAGAGGCTTTGAAACATCACAGGGCTGTATGTGAACTCCTCTCTCCCTGCGCGGTCAGCACGTCTTTATCCCCTCCGCACGCAACACACGATATGGCACTTTGAGCCCACTCAGGGAGCAAGTGACACCATGGTTAGCCACAGCCCAATTTCCTCCTTTCCTCCGCAAACAGGTTATCATCACACTTTCTGGAAAAAATACCTCAAGCCTTGCGCACTTCACTCAACTGAACCGCCATCAGGAAGCAAAATGCCCAAAACAATACCAAAAGAACCATGAAGAACAGACAGATATTTTTCATTGTGGCATGCGGTTTCCCATTAGGGCAGGTTATTCCCCTGCAGGCCATTTTCACCTGAAACTGCTCTCATTTCCCCGCTGCCTGCTGACTTTCCACTTCCCTGGTTTGACGTGCCAGCTGTGAAGCTGCCCTGAGATTTCAGGTAGTGTTTAGGATCCCAAAATAGTAACAGCAAACACATTGTTATTATTATTTACCACCCCCCCAAAATCACATCACCACAATCCACGGATTTAGCTGAACTGCTGATGGTCAACATGCCACTGTCTGCAAAGCCATAATCAGCCCGACGTTCAACAATTATGGCAGGCAGACACAGCAGGGGATGAAAAGAGAGACTATCAACACATCAACAGACATTGTTACTCACAGGAGTAACCAAGCTTGAGCTAAGCCTGCAGCACTGAACTCAATGGATGTCCACGCCACTCCAAAAGAATAACCCTACCTACGTGCCCTGATGCGTCAAACCCACCCAGTGTTGATTAAAATGCCATGCTGCTGTCTGACATAAGACCAGCTATTGTACTGATATCACACAGGGAAACAAAGGCCCAATGTTTCACCAGCACACATAAATAGCTGACAGAACCTGACAGTATCGGGCAGGGGCTAGCAATCCCACCCCTAAGGCAGTGACAAGGACACAGCTGGTCCTGAAACAGCCCTGACATTGCCAGCAACACGGCACTGAGGAGACATTTTGTCATTCAGAACCAGGACACGGTTAGGGCAAGGATGATTTTTAACTATTTTTCAAGGGCATTTTTTCCCTTTTCGCCTATTCCCAAGGTGCTAATGTGCACCGTTTCCTCACAGGCTAAATTGGACAGACTGCCTTCTGGCTTTTCTTCTTTATGAAGCGTAGTGAGTTTAACTTTGTAAAGACAAATTCTACCTGTTCTATTATTTAAAAAAGCATTATTCAAAATATTCCTGTGCAAGTACTGTTGACTTTTCCCAAGCTAGTATGTTTGGAGTTTTCAGTCTAATACAAACATTAAAAATTCAGTTCTAGTCAGAAGAACAAAATAACTATGCTAGAAATCCAACTGCTGCAACAATAACCTCATTCTCTACAGTTGCATGGTTTTCTGCCCCTGCATCTGGTGATCTTCCTGACTAAGCCAAATGGTGCTATTCAGCTGATAGCGAGGCAGTGAAAAAAACTTCAGTCACGTCCTCTCCGCGTGTTACCAGCACTCCAACTGGCCTTTCAAGCCTTCTCTCCAACCGGCCCCGAAAATGGTGGAAAATACGCGCAGACTACAGGAAAGGTTTTTAAGGTTAAGAACCATAAACTGCTGTTTAAAACGCATACTGTATTTTTTTGCTCTCATTACTGTATCAGAGAAACAAAGCATGGCTGGATGACGACAAATAGTATTTTATGTCGTTGCTGCAAGTGGTTGTTTGTTTATTGTTTTAATGGGATGCGTTGCTACCCGATTCCAGAGTTAGCACTCAGCCTTCGCCAGAGCACGACTGCGACGGTGCACAAGCAACCCAAACAGCTGCAAAAACTCATTTTAATTCAAGGATACTGGCTAGCTACATACCAACACTTTGCCTGAATTCAAAGACAATGACTCGATACCTATGACCTTGACTTTCGTGATATATGTAACTTAAACTTAGTCTAGCTAACGGATACATGCAGAGCGGTAGCTATAACATCTCTTAATATTGCAGCGGTTGTCACTTTTTAAAAAGCCAGTCATAAAAAAAAGTCGAATATGAGCGAATACACGATTAGCTGCAAAGTGCCAGCTGGACAGACCGCTTAGCTTAGCTTATGTTTTATGCAATATATAATCCTTACATCCGTCCATAGAATCTAAAAATTCATTACCGCCTTATGATAAAGACGGTTTGCCGGTTTGATCGTACTGCTGTCAATTTCCGTTGCATATAGTATTTACTGTCACGTCTCGTCTGGCTATATTGCTGGCTCAGGAAAATGGTGGTCCCGGAGCTCCTAAAAAACTACCTAGCTAGTCGGTTAGTCAATACAAAGGAATCCCGTCTCAATCCTCTATAGCCTAAACTGAACCGTTACATCTAATAAAACTACAATCCGAAATACCTCGTCTTGTAGTTGTTGTCCGATAAGGCACTTTTGTCCGTTCGTTTTGTCCTCCGGTGTTCGCTCTTCAAGCAAAGATGCCGGTATGACTGCTTGCTACCATTACTTATGGAGGTGAACCAAAAGACCTTTCCCAGCCAGCTGACTACGTCACCACCGCTCTCTCACAAGCCAGCCACCACCGGCCCTGCATTCCGCACGTACGCCATCAGAGGGGATGGGGCCCTCACAGGGAGGGTACAGACAACGCAGGTACAGCGCAAGGACGCCGGCTTCCCAAAGTGATTTGTTTGATAAAAATAGAAGAAAAAAAACAATACGTCTTGTTTCCTTTAAACGCGCTTCTCCGAATACAGACGTAAACAAAATATGATCTTAAATCCGTCTACTGGTATTCCTGTCGACTATGTCATGCCTTAAAGATGAAAACTAAGCTAAATTATACCTGACTCAAAACTATTTTGTAACCTGTTGGTCTCACAACAAAGACAACTTTTTTGGCAACAGCAAGCAAATTCTGAAATGTGAGGTCGGTTCTTTCACAATGAATTCAACAATTAAGATAAAAATGATGGTGCACTGTAAATTATTTTTTCCAGTTAAGACACGTGCTTGGAAAAAATGAAAACAAAACATAACAGACAAAACAAAACAATAGATCATGATGACAATAATAAAAAGGGAACCATAAAGAAGTGACACAATTTCTCTCATGCCGTATGTGTTTTACTTCCTGCAAAAGATCTGGTACACAGAACCTGTTCCTTCTTTAGCAGCATGCACTGTCTGCAGCTACCTCATTCAGTGAGGTTACCCGGGAGCAGGGAGTTGCCCTCGTGGAAGGAATGCGGACGTATTTTCTGTGAAAGGTGTACTGGAGGAGACAAAGGCAGACTCGGGCCAGCTGGCATCTTTCCTCTTTTGCTCTAACAAGCTGATACGAGTTAGCCTCCCACAATGAAGACTGCTGTAGACTAACAGGAACAAGGCCTTGCGGTCAGAGGGTTTGTCCTGACCCCAGAAGGCTGGGGATTTGGTTGCCGGCCGAGTCTTACCTAACACTTTAAAAATGATGCCCACTGCTTCTCCACCTGGCACAATGCATTTAAGAGGTGGTCTGAGGATGTCTTTCGATAGACTGCTGCCTAGGCCTCAGGCGGCAGACACCAAGCTGCTTCCAACCAATGACCTGTGGACTTGCTCAGACCCCAAGAGCCACCCCAGTCTGTACGTGTGTGTGTGTTAATTTTCCAATGAATTTTATTCCCCTTTGTTTTCAGTATTGGCCTTCTGCACAGAAGATGCGCTCAACCCTCATTGGCTCAGGTGCACCACACAGGATGGTCAAACTCCCTCTAGTCACTTGGCTAAGTGTCTATTCACAAGCATCACTTCAAAGCAGATCTTGACATCATCATGGTGAGCTGATAGTGGACACAACTTATTAAATTATCACATCCATAAAATGAAGAGATTAGGGGCACTCTGCAGTGATAGCTCTACACTGATGCCCACAAACATACACACAAGCCAATTGCTAGTAGTCACTCACAGTGTTGGAAAATGCAGTAATGTGATAAACAATGACTAAACAAAGCAGGCAGCTATATAACTATAGACACTGCATAGCATTCAAAGTTATGTAGGAGGTTTGCTCCCTGCTGCCTATATAATGTGCATGGAGAAAACAGTCATGCATTAAAATGTAGGTTAGTCTGGTAACTGAGACTGAGAACTTACACACAGCTAGTGGTCATACTGTACTGCAAAATTCAATTTGACATTTCCCACAGTGCTACAAGTAATAACACATGGAATATCTCCACAAGACAAGATGAGGTCTAACTCCAATTAATACACTGTTGTTAAACAAACATGCTTAGATAACAGTAGAAAGATATACATGTGTATTAATATATAACTGTGTACCTACATCTAACACAAGGTCACATCTACGCATCATGCAATAATTACATTAACTGCAATTAACACCATTTCAGTGTGAATGCGTCATTTGTAAAACTCCATGTTAATTATAACAAGCATTCTTAGATACTATGCAAATAACCATGTCTCCTTATGCCAAAGAAGCGGAACTTCGTTATGAAACCATTTTGGCCGTCGTTAACCCCCATTTTCCCCCCACTTTTTCCAACCTGCTGGCTAGGCTACACTCGAGGAAGGAAATATAGACAGCTAGGCTAGCCGGCTAATTAGTGAACTACTGAACAACTAAGGAACTAACCAAAAACGACAACATAATTAAAGTTAGGTACTTATGTCTAAATGACGTGTACCAGTTAATATGTTACCAAATAGTAGAAAACTGAAAATTTGCAGTTATACTGATAGCTATCTACATAGCTAGCTCGGCCACTAGATACACAGTGTAGCCTAAGTAGGACAACGTTATAATGTATAGATGTCACGCACCTGGTCCCGTTTTGTGGCGATTTCGATTTGGAAGTCATGAAACTATTTGGTGTCGTGTAAATCTTTTCAAAAGCCGGTTAAATTATGACCACGCTTGAGCGGCAAAAGCACGACCGTCGCCCACACCGCCAGTGACAGAGGCTCAGAGCGTGCGTAGGGACTGACGTCATTCGCGTGACGGATACGGATACGGAAACGGATACGCCCGTGCTTACTGGCCTTTCTCGCGACACTTCCCCGGTATCGCGGTTTTGATCGGTAAACGGCGTGTTGGTTTCTTATAGCAGGATGGATTATTTTTTGCGAAAGCACATTTCCCCCTAGCGGACAAATTACTAATTAGCATTTCTATTTATTATTATCACATCATTTTAAGATATATTCTTTCATGTCCACTCTTCAATCGGCTTTGTCAATTTTGCTGTCTGAATCATATGTGGCTGTATAGTTTGTATTAAATGTGCTCTGGATCTGTTTCAGAATTAACTGACTTTCTTGTAACATTTTTCAGCTATCACTAATAATTAGATGTGATACTATTTTTGTCATTACAGTCATGGATGGGACAATATGTAAATCAGTAAACATATCACAACTATTCTGTATAGAAAATTCTTTGAGGTATTTATCCATTCAGGTCGTATAATACAGAAAATATCAATATTAAAACTCTGTATTTAGTTGCTTTCAGTTACAGGCCAGACCCCTGACCAAGATGCCATCTCGCAGCATTAAAAAGTTTACATCACGTAAGAGTATAATCCTTTTAAGGTTTTTTCAATACATATACAGTACACTAGTCACCTGACTACATGGTGCAACAGTATGTGAGGTGACTGTGTGTCAGTGGGCCCCTCCACGTGTTCAGACTTCTGCCACAACACCGGTTTCCAGAAGTTCTATCTTTATATTTAAGAAAAAAATAAAAACACTTCACCCTTAAAACAATCAATTCTTTACCTCATTCAGAAAAATGGCAGCATGACTGCTCGATTGCTAGCCAAACTGGCGTCCATCATGGACAACACCTCCCACCCCCTGCATGAGTCTGAGGCCCTGAGCAGCTCCTTCCAGTGAGAGACTGGCAGACTGTTTTTGCACATCTGTGGTTTTTCATTTTCTGTTTGTTTTTTTAATTTTAATGTCAATTAACTCATAATCACGACTTATTTAACATTTTATTGGTTCGATTACTCATTGACTTTGGAAACACCATGCCTTTATTGAACTTTTAACCCTTTCTCTGCATCTGTTTCAGAATTAACTGACTTTCTTGTAACATTTTTCAGCTAAGATTAACCTATATGTGTAACTTAAATCAGTAAACATATCACAACTATTTTTTATGCTACAGAAAATATGTATTTAGTTGCTTTCAGTTACAGGCCAGACCCTGACCAAGATCGTTAACAGGTTTTTTGATTTGTTATGTTTTCATCAGCGTTATTAAAAAAGCTTCTAATAGTTTTCAGTTAGCATTTGCAAAACTATAATTTTTAACGACTTTAAATCGCTGTTTCCCCAAAGCTAAAATTAGCTAGAATTTTTCCAATCTAGTGTTCTAATCGCACTAGAGATGAAACGGTATTAAAATTTAATATCACGATTGTAGGTATTCATCACAAATCAAGCGCAAAGGGAAGAGACGAGTCTGCTTGCGCATGTTATTTTCTAAAAGTCTTGGTACAATATAGTCTAATTTGTAGGTCATTTCAGAATATTATGATGCTGAAGAAGGCAAATTAAATAGCAGTGTTCTCCAATGTTCAGTTCCCCCTGACAGCAAAGTAGGCTATCAAGACTTGAACTATTTACTGAACTTCAGACAAATACAAATAATGCTGTCACATCGTAGTTGCGCTGAAAAATCCATACAGAAGAAGGAAATAAACTGGTCTAAACCGTGTTCTGTTTCAAGAATATGCAAATACAAACGTACATGGAATTCATTCTTAATAGCAAATTAGTTCTCTTAGAAGGCTGAAAAATCTGGGAGACTTGCTAACTCCGGTTGATGCTGGGCAGTATTTAACGGAATTTTTCAAAACGCGATAGTCAACCGCGGTTTTAATGATCATTAAAATTTGAAATGGCAATACTAACCGTCTGGAATTTTACCGTGGTTTACCGTGAAACCGGCAACCGTTTCACCCCTAAATCGCACCGGTTTTAGCATACGCGCTAAATGGCAAATCACACCTGTGTGACCGTACGGAGAATGTTTGTTTTCAGTTTCCCCCTCTCTTCTCCAGCTCGTATTTGCATACAGAGCGCTGACAGGCTCCAGGGAAATTCTGACTGGCTCCTGAGATGTTCTGTGGATCTGAATGTACAACGTGCGTGTAGTCTGCAGCGCAATAAGCAAGTTTTGGAAATTATATAAAAATGACAGGCATATTGTATTACCACGGTTCACGTGTGCGTATTGAACCGTAGGGGGCGTACCGAACGGTTCGACGACAATATACCGTGTACCGTTGCATCCCTACAGTACACACATATACACATACATACATACATATATCATCCACGCAGAAAAATGCAGAAACCGAATTACTGTTTTTCATTTAATAGTTTATTCACAGAAATCACCATGCATGGTAGTCTGGTACATGACATCATTAGTCATATATGGTGGAGTCTTGATTGGTACAGCCATGCACAGCTGTGGAGGGACTGTATTGTTGAGGAAGCCACCACCCACTACATTCTCAAATATGAGTCTATTTATTGCATCAATTGCTTGGACCGAGTGAATACCTCGTTTCTCCCAATGCAAAGTATATGAATTCAGGGGTCAGACAGTCCCTCCATGATTTGATTTGCATTTTGTACATCACTATAACTTAATCTAAGACTTTCTTGAAGAATGACAGCATTCTTCTCATTTTCTGGTGCATAATTTCCAACTGTTCAGCATTCCAGATTCAGATTCCATTAAAATGATTTGAGTCATAATAAAATCTAAACCCAAGTGTTACGAATCTAAGCTCAAAAATGCACCATGCAGCATGAATTCAAATTTCTACAAAGCTCAGTTTGATTGATGAACATGTTTTGAAATGATGCATGCTTTGAAAAAAACTTTTTTTTAAACAAATTCGAGCCATGTGTATGCAGTCTGCAAGAAGAGTGTTACCCTTTTTCAGTAGTGGTTCAATGTACCAGTATGTTTTAAAAGTTTTTCAAGCAGAGTTCAATTATTTGTATATTGAAATAGAATTACTGAATTCTTGAAGTAGTTAGGAAACAGTTCAGGCAGAGTAGGTATTCAAAAAGACTTTGATGGATGGGAAATAGAATTTTTTGAATGTATTGAATAAGTTAATAAACCTGATTTTTTTCTTCACATCAATTTCTTTGGAAACCAATAGCCAAGTGGGCTCTAGAAACACAAGAGAGCAACCCAATTCAATGATTCACACAACCAGTAAAAAAGCAGGATAGTTTATTTCAGTGTACTGGATAGAGAAGTTGGAACTAAAATGAAATATAGCTACAGTGAGTTTACATTTAAAGTTTAAATGACTGCCTGATGAGGTCTACGGTATAGCATTGTCCCCTCCACAAAACCACACAGAGAAAGTCATATATACAGAACTCTGTGTATAATCAGTCTGTCCTTTTCAGTATAGTACAAAATTAAGGCTGTGTGAGCTGGAGGTCTTTCAGTCTGGATTTGCCCATAGTCACTCTAAACCTTTGGTGATAGATTTAAACAGTTGTGATTTTTGATGTTGTATACAAGGTTTGCTTATTTCACCGACTGACACTAACTGTAAATGTTGTTCAACATCTGAAAAGGTAATGCTTGTTTGAATCTGCAGCTCAGATTCAAGTTGATCCAAGCATAATTTTCCATGGCAACTGCAGAGATAACTGCTTATTTCCCCTTTGTTTGTAATGACCTTTGTCACAGGATCAAGAATGATTGTCATCAAAATCTAATCATGATCATATATGAAAATAAACGTGAGTATACCTGGACAGAGAAATGGTGTTGGTCAATGATAATATTATGCAATAATTTTTACAAGATTATTGCACAGACCATTGACTCATTGATTATTGATTAACTGTAGACTGATTAAGATATCTGATATCGTAAGACTGATTATCTGTGAAGATTGCCAAAAACTACTCTAGAAATGATGTTTTGTACCTAAGTCTATTGCAGTACAGCAGTGACATTCTGGATAGAATGATTAACTGGTGCTGTATAAATAACAAAAGACTTGGAACTCACTTTCTGAGTACTCATCGATGGGACACTGAAATGTAGACATGTAAGGAACATGTTGATCACTGAAACCTATGTGCACATAACTGCTGATGCACACGTAAAGCACCGGCAGCTGTGTGTATCTGCTTATTGCCTGGTAATGGAAATAGGACTCAGTTGCACAGACATGGGCAACAGTAAGCTTGTCCATGCTGCTCCACTGCGGTGCTGAATCCTGGCGTGGTGACGAATCACACAAGTGACTGAAATTAATCAGGACCAATCAGACACAGTGATGAACTGTTGGGAGGAGCCAGGACTGTCCATGCCACCGTAGACAAAGAGTTGAGTTGTTGCTGTGAATGTAGTGGAACAACACACACTGGGTCACAGCTCGCGTGCCCTGGACCGGGCAGCGGATGCTATGCCGCGTTCCGCCTGTAGGTGGCGGGTGCTTTTCCCTGCTGTTGACACTCTTCTAGCAGGTGGTGAGGGGGTTGGTTCTGCACAGAGGGAGGCCAGTGGCCCCCGCCTCAGAGGTGGGGTGTCAGTGCAGGAAGAAGTCCCTGATCCGGGTGGCCTCGATCCAGGGTATGTAGGTGGAGGTGCGCGTGAAGACGCTCGGCTTGTTCTCCACCGTGCAGCCGATGGGGCCAAAGCTGACCACGCCGTGCACCTCCCAGCGGTCGCGTCCCAGCTGGCACAGGAGAGGGCCGCCAGAATCTCCCTGCACACAGGACAAACCATCAGCAATAATGTTAGCCTTAGTCCCCTATTCACCCTTCCTTCAGCAATAGGACATTCATTCAGTAGCACGTCCACACTAACACATCCATATCTCTTAACCTTTCTCCTTTCATGCTCTGTTACTGTCTGGTCTACAGGTCTACCACCTAGGATATTGGCTTCTCCAGACCCTCCAACTTATATGTATCTGTTCAGATTTAGTGAATCCCACTACTGTTATTACCTCCCTCATCATGGGTTTAGTTTTCTCATATACTTGTTTGCCCCCCTTGCATTTTGTCAGTTCTAGAGGCTCTAGAATATGACATCACTCATCACCTGGCATGCAGCCGGTGTGCCCTCCGTGTCACGGAACCCAGCGCAGATCATGGAGTCTCGCACCCGGTCCCCCCAGAACTTCTTCTGCCGGCACGTCTTGAAGTCGATGATGGGCAGGCGGGCCTGGTTGAGCGCTTCAGCCAGAGACACGTTCTCTTTCCCCCTGAGAGACGCACAAACACAAGGCTCCTTTTAACAATGGCCCCCTTAACTTCTTTCCCCTGGGAAAGCATTCCACTAATGTGGTGTCTCTTCACTCCAGTGCATTCTCTCCCCTTCTCCTTGCATGACTACAAATTGACATGTTTGTAGCACGATTCTATTTTGAGAGCATGAAGGGTGGGATTGTGAAGGGCAATAATATTATGCCGTCTATTAAATAGCTCACATTCAGCCCAGGAATGGACTTTAAGGCAACTCCCCACCAGTCTTTGACTGTGCATTATACTATATGTTTCTTTAGTAGGCCTTTTCCAGGGGAATTTACATAGCTGACATTTTTGCACATCATCTATGTGTACAACTGGCCATCTGCTGGGGTAATTCAGCTAACGCACCATGCTGAAGGGTGCAACAGCTGTGCCCCACCTGGGAACTGAACCTGCAGCCTCTGGGTTATAAGACTCCTTATCCACTGTGTCAGTGTGTGGACTCTTACCTCGCGTGTCCCCCCAGCCCGTGACCCAGCAGTAGTGTCCCGGCTTCAGTGCAGTCTGTCTGCGCGGCAGGCAGGCGTAGCGGATGAAGTTGCTGGGCTGGATGTCGGTGGCGGCCTTGACCAGGGCGATGTCGTAGTCCAGCTCGCTGTGGGCCGGGTAGCGGAACCTCTCGTGCCGGTAGATCCTCCTGACGGGGAAGATGCGCTCGGCCGACTCGGCGCGCTTCAGCTGGTGCTTCCCCAGGACGATCCGCCAGCTCCCCGCATCCTCCGCCTTCCCCCTGCACCCCAGAGAGACTGTTACACTACCCTCACCCAGCAACATCAGCATGTCTAACTCCCAACCTCCCGGGCAAGAAATCCAGTCCCAGACTGCCAAATGATATTTGATTCAGTCTTGGCTATTGATTAATTGAATTTGGCATTTTTGGAGTGGATGAGTTCAACACCCACCTTGGTTTCAGAGAAGCTGAACTCATAAAGGTATACATAATTTCTGCTGGATACCCTCAAGAGGTAAAGAGAGGTAAACACTTTTAATTAATGGTTGAACAGATGTTTTGGGAGATCTTAATCCAAGATAAATGTAATTCATTTTGCAGTGGCCTCACATCTGGGTAACTACATATGCAAGTACAATTTATTTGAAAAGTACCACTTGTCATGCAGTAATTTTAAAATGCAGACTACAGAGAAATGATTTACTATATTGAAAACCAGGAATGCTCCATGTGAATTTACATAACACCTATATAGTACATGCATAGCTATGTACACAATGCACAGGTCTGCATATGTAATCACATTAAGTGCTCAGAGATTTCCTTCTAATATATGTAACCTGCGATTACAAAGGCACAAGACCACTCTGGTGTAAAATGTGTCTGGTGGAACCCTTACTTCTGAAAGCAGTGTGCGGCAGTGAGCACCCAGTTCTTGTGGATCAGGGTTCCCCCACAAACATGGATGTAGTGTTTACTTCCTCTGGGACGGACCTGGGGCAGACAATAACGGGCATGAGTACCATACGGTTCCTACAACAACTTCCTTTTGTATTCACCATCAGCCTTGAGTGTTTTTCTGCATGCCATGTTTCCACGCTTAACCAAAAACTTCAAGCTTCAGTGGGTCTTACCGCATGTGTACTTTGCATGTATTGAAAAACATTTGACTTGAGGATGCCACACTGACCCTTAATTATCAAACTTAAAAGGTCAGGATTGATACAGAAAAGCTCTTTGACGCAACAGTCATATTTGTTTTGAACCATATTAATTTATAATGTATTAAATAAATGTTAGGTAAATATTATGCCATGTAAATGTTAAACATACCATGGCACATTTTAAAGGTTAGCAAAGATAACGCACCCTCAAATGAATGTAGTAATAGATGGTTCCCTATACACCTATATTAGATATTTCAGCACGTTTATGTACCAATGCAAATGTTTATTGAGTTAACCAATGAACCCCATGGAGCCATGTTGGCTGGAGGCATCACTCTGGGTGGATGTGATTTACCTGCAGAGAGACCTGCCATGGCCAGGAGTGAGGCCGGGCCTCATTCCCAGACACTATGCGCTCTGCTGTGTTGGGTTTAAAGTGGGCGAGCCCACAGTCCTCAGGCCAGTCTACAGGGGAGCAGAGACACAGTCAGTTATACTAAGGCTCAGAGAGAGGCCCATGTTCTCCATACTTCTCATTTCATTTTCACTATCAAAAAAAAATTGACAAAAGCTAAAAATTAAACTAAATAAAGATGAAATAAAGATTTTCATAGTATAATAATATAGTCTACTTGTTATAGTCCTCATTTTACTATTACTATTATCATCATTTTTGTTGTTGTTATTATCATTTGTACAGACTTCATTGTATATGACTTACAGAGCCCTAAAAAGATATAAATGCAGAATAAAAATATGTAAACATATAAGGACAGAACATCCACAACACTACTTGCTGGCATGCAGAGATGTGCCATAAGATTGAAAAGTTGTTTTAGCTCTGGTACTTCTTTTTGTCGATTGGCCATCTTTGTGGCTCGCACTCTAGTCTAATTTAATGTGCCAGGCAGCCCTTCTGTAAATATCAGAGTTCAGGAAAGGAGACATTTTCAGCTTGGTGGCAATCATTATTGTGATAACTAGTGATATTTTTTGTGAGTTTATCACATTAACAGGCAGACATGGAAGACATCATCAGAAAGGAATCAAGTATTACAATTGGCAAGTTACAAGGGAATTTGATAAAATGTTAGAGCATGTTGAATAAACATCTGTCTGTGATGAGTCTGTTGATAATACCACTTTGATAATGTACTGATATGTGTTTGATTCCAAGATACTTTTGTGACACAATGACTAAATGAGCCTCCTTCCTGGTACTGGTTTTACTTCTTTTATATGTCACTTACGTGTTCTCCTGTGGGACACCTACGGTATATATGTCTTGCTATGCATATTCTACCATATTCTGCTTTCTTCTATACAATGCCACCTTTTGTTTATTATGATGTAAATTTTATGTATTGTGTGGATTAACATCCTTTCTTTGTGTTTGACAGTACTGCATTTCTGTATGAGTTCATGTGTGTTTTCTTGCAATATTCTCCCTTTCTCCCATCTGTCTTCTATCTGTCACTCTTCCACCTTTGCATCTGTGATCACCACCCACATTCATTTGCCTAACTGGCTGATGTGTCTGTTTAAGCAGGTCTGATGCAATACTACAGTAACCTGATGAAGACCATGCAGGTCAAAAAATTGTTCTTTTTTAGCCATAAATTATTTGAGATCATTTGAAAGAATGTGTGCAGGTACGTTCTTTTTTCTTATGATATTTTTTTTATTTAACTTTTTGCTACCGTGCACATGTACCAGGTAGGTATGTGCATGATCTCGTTTTTGTCTAAAGTTTATCAGATGAAACTTGTACCTGCTGTATACACAAAATATATCCATTACTGCAGTATACTGTTTTATACTGTAGATGTCTATGAAAATATTAGTGGAACTGATGCTGCAAAGCATGTTCTTTTTTCCTGTTCAGATCAGATACTGAAGATTTCCATCTATGTTCTTCTGAATATTAAGTAACACAGTAATGTCTCCTGATTGTGCTTCCACTATTCTCTGCTCACTCTGAGGGACTGTGGCCAATTCCTCAGCAATGCGGATCACCCTGTTTCACATTTGTCAGCCCACACTTTATTTGGGCGTCAGGACAGTGTAAGTAGAGACTGTGTGGGCCGAGCTGGGAGCATGTGTGTCGGGGGAGAGAGGAGCGTCCTTCGGCACTTACCCAGGTGAAGGGCCTTGGACTGCAGGTGACGCCCGGGGGAGACTGCCTGGGTGACAGCGAGGGCGAGAGTGAAGCACAACAGCAGCGGGCTCCTGATGCTCATTTTCCAGAGTGACGGGTGCGGAGGCGCGGAGCACCCCTATTTATGAGGCGCGGCGGGGGGTTGGGAGCGGGGCAGCGCTGTCACCGGTCCCCCGCCATTGTTCTCTCAATGCCCCCCTGGGGAACAAAGGGGCCGGACAAAGGCCCCAGAGCGCTGGATTGTTCTGCTGGGCGCAGCTAGGGGCTTCTGCATTAACGGGGCCACGGCACCTGTGGGTCCGATCAGCACTTTCGGAAACAACGCCGCCGCCCTCCTTCGCTGTCACACCACCTCCCCGCGTTACGTCACGTGGGCTGGGGTCCCACAGGGTCTCTGTCTGTTTCAATCCACCAAACCCTGGCACTGTAAACACATGAACCCAATGCCACCTCCACCCTCACCCTCCCACCTGTTTAAAAATGTCCTGGCAGTTGAAGTAATAGCACACAACGTGACCCCACTCCACAGACAGAAAGCACCCTGTGCTCCCCATCATTAATGTATTGTTTGCCCTTTCTGTTGTACCCTCTGGCAAGGTACATCAACCAAAGTACCTCAGTAAATATCAAGCGGTTTAAATGGATCACATGTAAGTGATGTATGTCACTGTAGAAATGAGCATCTACTGAGCAAAAAACAAAATGAAAATGGTGGAGGTGGGGAGGGTGAGCTGAGAGAACAGGGCCATTTCTTGCACTTCTGCTGCAAGGCAGGGATAGGAGTTTGACAAGTCACCCTGAAGAATCCCCTAGAAATACTGTTGGTTATGACATAGATAACTGAATTCAGGTGCACTTCTTTCATGTTGACTGCTTTTGGATATGTGTGCTTGTGTGTGATACCTGATACCTGCGTGTGCAGAGGCCGGCAGCAGAATGTGCCACAACACTAGTAAACACTAGTAAACACTAGTAAACAGCATCAACTCAGGTCTGCTTCATGCCTTCCCTGCTTCCACCACTAGGTGTCAATAGACAAGAATTCACTGACATTTAAGACCACAAACCTTTCTTTTAATGACAGTTTTTTCTAAAACATCCTACAGTAGGTCTCCACTGATTCTAAAGTTTTCAAGTATAGCAGAGTTCCTGGAGAGAATATAATCAGATCACTTTGAAGAGGTATGTTCATAATAGTATTAATCATTTAAAAAGTTTTCATTTTACTATTACTTTTAATATGCAGTTGATACTTTACAGAAAAAATATATGAACATAAACATATTTGAGACAATTTTACTGGTATTAGTTATCTTTATTGATTTTTTGTTATAGTTTTTGGTGAAAATAAACAATTGACATTTCCAAAAACATTTCCAAAATACATTGCCACAATTCCGATTGTATCTACAATACTAGAGTACAGATGGTACAGAGAGAACTGTGTGTTGTCAGCTAGTTAAGGGAATCCTCCGTCCCAGAATTAGTCGCAACATCGTACCGGGTCACAAACGCCACGCTCGACCTCAAAGACACAAACACAGATTAGAAAGGGCAGCGGACACCAGCCCCCCCGGGAATACTATTGGCTTTTTCATCTTCATTTTAGAAAATAAAATAGAAACTATGGATAAACCTTTTCTTTAAAAAAGTAACGAACATTCTCGTGTGACGTCGTGTGCTCCAAAAGACAGATGGCTTTAACCCGCTCCCCTGGGATGGAATGCACTGAGGCACAGCTGAAGGAGGCTGCGCTGACCTCGTTTTCCACAGAGCCTCGCAAACGCCTCCGCAGGCTCTGTTAGGGTCAGTCACTTGCACTTTGGCGCATGCCAAGGTGGCAACAGCGTCTAATTGCTCAAGGCAGAGACTACAGGGGAAAAGAGCCGGATCGTTATCGTCTCTCCTCAAAAAGCCAGTTTGAGAGGACTAGTTAAGGGCCAGTTAATGGTAAACAATGATTAAAGGGAGAAGTGGGGTTTTGATGGTTTTTTTTTTTAGCATCTGTGACTCTTGAAGACACACGCCACCTTTCCCTTGGCCAGATGTGAAGATGACGCAATCAGAGACTCGGGTTCCAAACCCCTCCTCCGCGAGCGCGCACCAACCAGCTGACACACACCGCAGGGCAGTCGTTACAGATCTCCAACAGGTGGCGCTACCACGCCAGCAATACACAGGAGAAAAGACACAGTGTTTCAGAGGCTACCACAGTAACACAGGATCTCAAATGAGGCATTACTATTATTATTATTGCTGACATTACTAGAAGAATATGTGCTGCACAGACAGACACTCCTACCTCATGCCCCGGCACCCTAACTGTACTCTCAGTGTTGCCTCATTTCAGAAGGCCTCACCCGACAGGGCAGCTTTTCTGCCCTCCATGGCCATTTCACTATATGTGACAAACAACCACTCAAAAAGAGCCCTTTACAGTGAATACCAAGGAATGTGCCAGCTCATGGGAACAGCGAACTGAGCTCTTGACACTGGCGTTGAATGCTTTCAGCCTCCAACAAAGCGGAGCAAAGAGACGGGGACAGAGGGTTCATTGTTGTGCTGATAGCAGTGGTGGGAGAGTGAGGCTTCGTGAACCCGAAAACGGGTGGAGCTATGGTACCAAGCTCTGTCGATCGTGGACTGCGCCAATCAAATGGCTTCGCTGTGACTGGGCGAAATCGAGGACCCGCTGGCAGCTCCGGCCATTTTGGGGTGCGTGAGGCTGCCCACTCTCGTCACCCCAGAAGCTCACCTGCTTCACAGTCTGGTACTGATGATGTCACTGAAAGGGTTTTGCTCCTGACTGACTGACACATCACATCAAACAGCTACCAATCAGGACAGGGAAAAAGTGTGACTCATCTACAGGACACATAACCCTTGATGACAGGTGTGACTCAAATCTTGCTGGAGGCAGTTTTTATTTGGCAAAGGCCCATCTTAGAGTCACCTAGAGATTCTAGTCTAGACTCACAGCTGGATACACAGTAATTGACCATAACAGAACAAGCAGGTCATCCTTTGTATAATATTATCAATCCTAATAAACACAAATACACATAACAATAGAAGTTTTATGACTTTTTAACTTTTAAAACAAAGTAGATTGTTGTTAGGCAATTTTAGAGTATCCATTATTGCTTCTCTTAAAGTAAAGAGGAAAGGCTGACAATGATACATTGAGAAATCTCAGCCAAAGGCTCAAATGACTTATCCCTGAATTCAATCAGAACTGCAAAGTCATTTCAATCGTAAGCGCTATGCAATCAAACAATAACAAGCATTAATCTATATCATATTTCAAGTGACCTTTCCCCTTAAGTAATTTTGATGATTTTGAGGGGGGGGGAGTCAGTTTATAATATTGTTTTGTACTGCACTACTGGATTGATATGAGAGTTTATTTTTCAGTTTTTTTTGTTTGGTTCTTTGCTGTTGTTTAGGGTTAGGGTTAGCTTTAGGGTTACAGGTAATAGCACTTTTCCTTAAGAAGTTTTGGCAGTTTTGGCAGTGATTGAATCCAGGGAAGAGTAAGAGCTGGCCTGAGGGGAAGGAAATCATAACAGCAGAACGGGAATACTGGTCATTTGTTTTTGTATCCTGCACAGTTCACAGGCTGTATGAAAAGAAAAGGCCTAGATAGACAGAGTTCACTGCCTGGTTTGAGGTGTTTCCGCTCTTAAGCCAAAAATGTCTGAGCTCAATGTCAAGGAACACTTCACTAATTAAAGCTACTTTCACTTGGTGTCAAGCAATTCCTTTCTTTTTTCTTGTTAAAAAAACAAGTCATTACAGAGAACTCTGACACTCAAAAACAAGCTTTGCGTAGAACACAGCGTGTAAAATGGAACGTTCTGTGGGAACTGATTGTACAAAAGCATAGCTGTGTCGAAGGTCTCTCTTTAGAATCGTGCTAATGCTCCACTACACAGTGCACACCAGCACGTAAGTGAGGAAAATGCTGCAGCTAAGATACACAGTTTGCTTTACATTGTTTTTGCGCAGTCTAAAATCCATAGCCTCGGCACACACTCAACTATCAGGGAGGGACCTGTTGCAGTTTAACTGCGTTTCTTTCTTACGGGTTTAGCCCACATCTAGAGAATGTTTAGTCAGGTATGCATCCTTGGCACAATGACAAAAATATATAGAAGGGTAATACTATTGAGTGACAAGCAAAAGGTTAGGGAAATTGTCACTTCGTTCTTCAGTTTGTGGCTGCTGTGTGCTTTGTGCAATTCAAGCAGCTGATGGCCCAAACCGAGGAGAGGAGCAGTGAATCTGTCCCTACTGCCCATGAATTAGCACTTATGAAATATGAGACATCACACCATAATCCCATCCTCTCAAATACTCCATACCACCCACAGCATGTGCCCAGATAGCTGGAATTAAACCACCATCAATGAACAGGCTTGCCTACCAGACTTGACCCAAGGACCACTGTGGAAAAATTATAACCTTCCTTATTATCATGCTTCAGCCTGATCAATAAAATGCAAAATACAAAATGAGCAGCACATTTAAAAACATATAGATGAACTTGTAGAATGAGAATAATTCTGAAATTCAACCTACCAGAAGCAAACTGAGGCCCTTAGTCAAAGTGAGAGAGCATGGATACTCTGGAACCAACATCTTTCACAATGTTTTATTTAGGATCAGTGTCTATTGTGACATATAGCTCAGCTTGTGTGCGTTCTCATCTGGATATTTCTGTGAACTCTGAACTGCAGCACAAATGGGGAGCTACACACACCCACACACACACACACACACCCACACAGGGCTCTGGTTAGCCACAAACAATGAACAGCTTATTTTGAACTGTTTTAGGTTGAGTGTTTCCCTGTTCAGATGCATCAGTGTGACAGAATAAACAGTGTGGGAGTGATGCGAATTCCACACGACTGGCTGGACTGTTTGACCCACTCGAGGGACACTGCTTACATAAAGGTAAATGTGTTTGTTGATCTTAACGCCATGTGTTCATGTGCATTGGATGTGTGTGAGTCAGAGGGACTATTTGTAAAATACTCTTGTAGCTGGTTCTCACATCGTTAAGCTCTGCTATATGGAAGGTTGAAATGCTGCTGTCATCATTGCTGGTTTCAAGGCAAAGGACAATCAAATGTACTGATGTGGTCGACCTCAATTCAGTGCTCAATGTGGAATTAATACGATGCACAATGTAGTTCACAAAGGCTGTTAATGACCTGTTCATGATGGCATTATTGTAATTATATCTCTCACCGCAACTGTCTCTTAAATGATTCACTTCCTGTTTTTTTTTCCAACTTGCATGAATTTCAGATATGATCCAACATCATTTGCAGTTGTTAGTTACAATTGCTCATTACTTTTTGCAGTACTGTTTTATAATACTTATAATAGTCTGAAAAATTACAAAAGGTCCTTAAATCAGTGGTCATAGCACTTTACAGACCGGAGGTCCGAGGAGCTATTTGTCTCATGGCTTTGCGTGAGAAACACAGAATGTGTGAGACCTAAAATACAGACCTAACACCCATAGTCCAGTAATCCAGAGGAGGGACAAAGAGAGCAGGCTGTTTTGAGTTTTTGCTCCCTATGCAGGGAGGTTGGCTGGTGGTGGTGACATCTCCCTACCTGCAGCGGGGCCACAGATCTCAGTGCAGCACTGATGCTGAATGCGTGATTTCGCCTGATTGGACGTCAGTTGGACATACCTCTGCTGTGAGGCAGGTTCCTCTCTGCATTTCAGGCCACAGTCTCTGCAGTCGGCGGGTATGACCAACAGCGTATGGTGGCTGTCACCCACCCTGCCACACGGTATCCGTGTCTCGCCCTGTCAGTCCACCACCGCGCTGGAGCGGGCGCAGCAGGAGGGGTTCCTCAGGGACCCCAACACGCCCCCCCTCTTCCTGCGCCGCCCGCTCCGCTGGGAGGTGGGCGTGTCCTGGCGGGACAGCTTGGTCGCCCGGGCAGCCTTCTCTTTGATCTGCAGCTCCAGGTGTTTCTGGATGGCCAGGCCCAGCTCCTCGGGGTCGACCGACGCCCCGTACACCTCCCACGTCATCCCCTCCGCGTCCCACATCACCTCCTTCACGGGCGACTTCTGGCCGCCGGCGCCCGCCCCCGGCCCCGCGTCCCCCTCCTCCACTGCCACGCTGACCTCGGGGTACACGTGGGGCGGGGGCGTCTCCGAGAGCTCCGTCTGCACCCCCACGTCCCTCAGCTCCCCGCGGGAGGTCATGGTCCCCGCCTCCCTGGTGGCCCTGCCGGCCCCCTGCGGGCCCCCCGGCGGCAGCGGGATGGGGTAGGCCGCGCCCTGCTCCTGGCAGTCCGCGTTGCAGCAGCGCATCATCCTCTTGGCGTCCAGCCCCGTCTCGCTGACGGACGAAATCAGCCGGGGGAAGGTGAGCAGGCCGGCGTGGGCCGGCGCCCTCTGACCCCCGCGCTCGCCCTCCGCCCCGACCAGGCGCGGCAGCAGCTGGGCCGGCGTGGGGATCGGCAGCGGGTGGCAGTAGGCGGCGAAGGTGTCCTCCAGGCCGCCGTGGTTGACCAGAGGACCATAGCAGGCCTCCCCGCCGCAGGACAGCTGCTTCGCCTCGCCCTCCCCTGAGCTGTTGGAGGGGCTGGGCAGGCAGATCCGGACACCCCCCCTGCTGCTGCTGCTGCTGCTGCTGGGTGGGGCTGCTGTTGCTGCTGCCCCTGCAGGTGGTGACCGTGTTGCTCTGCTGCAGCTGCATGGACTGCTTGCACACCAGCCCCGGGCAGCCCGCCGTGTCCCGGCCGCAGTATCCCGCCCGGGGGCAGGCCGCGCTGGTCTCGCTCCGCCGGGGCGCCGGCCCCTCCCTGGCCGTGCGCAGGCTGGCCGAGAGGCTCCTCTGCACCGGCTGCTGGACCGGCTCCAGGCGCTCGTCGCGGAGGTCCGTGTGGGACGAGGAGGAGGCGCGGCCCTGCGGGGACACCGCGGCGGCCCCCTCGCCCGCGCTGGGGTGGCTGTTCCCCGCGACCTCGCCCGCGGGCGGCGGCTCAGTCCACGGGATCTCGGCTATGCTGCAGGGGCGCTCCGCGTCGCGGTGGATCACCGTCTCCGGCGTGCCGGGCCCGCTGCTGTGCTCCTGGGAGTTGCTCGCTGACGGCGGCAGCGGTGGCAGGCCGCCGCTGTCGACGGACGTCCGAGAGCACGCGGCGCTGCTCAAACTCTTCCGCAGCTCCTCCTGGCACAGAGGCCCCGTCACCACGTCCATCGAGCTCTTGGAGAGGGGGAAGATGCTGCTGTCAGAGGTGTTGTCAGCGCCAGAGGCAGCGGCGCCCCCCGGGGGAAAGAGCTCCGACACGGGGCGGGCGCTCTCTGCCATGGGCAAGGCCTGTTTGGGGAAAAAGTAACGGATTCTAAGCTTTACAACAACATTTTATATTTACATTAAAACTGACAGATGCTCTTAGCCAGAGCAACTTACAAAGCAGAGGTGCAAAGTTATTCATAATAAAGCAACATGAGCAGTGCATGCAGAAAACAACAGGCCACATCTGATCAATCCATCACACTGTGCAATAATAACCAGTGTCATACTGCACACAGAAAAAAGAGCAACAATTTTGCTGTTTTGCCATCTTCAGGTTCCCACCACAGCAAAATTATTAAAACAACAGAAACTGCAACCACAGTAATTAAAGCCCTGTGCAGTGTAGGTTCCTGTGTCACAGGCAAACTTTGTGACACCGCATTATTAGGAGTTTATTTACAGAAATTCCACAGTCATTAGGTGGCTTTATGTGAGATGAAAGTCTCCTATTTCCCTCAGTCTACGTGTGGCTACCTCATAGAACAACTCAAAATCACCCAAAGAGAAGTCACCTTTTGATCTATGCAACCCCAAATCAGGCTGCAAAGTCCACCTTGTCCACCGGTCGTCGCGCCCCATCGGGGCGAGAATTTGAGGCCGGCACGCACGCCTAGGGGCGGGGAACGTGCGCCCAAAATCACGACACGGCAGAGGAGACCGGCGGAGACAAGTCAGGTATCCTGCACACGGCCCAGAGATTAGGGGGATGAGGAAAGATTTGGATCAGTCTGTGCTGATCCGCAAGATTATTAGAGAAACATGGGATTGTCGGCTTTCTTTAGGAGCGCATTAGAGCTCGCAGGTGGTTACTGTCTTACAACGGCGTGAGCGGCCGCGCTGTAAACGGAGATGGCATAACCTTGCAGGACGTGCTGGAGTAAGACCGCACTGGCTCGTGTGAACAAATCACGTGCGAGTTATCTGACTATCAGGGAAAAGGAGACATCATGTTCTCTGTAGTACAGACGAGACAGCTGATCTGGCCTAACTCTAACAAAGGGACTAAGGGGCTAAGATCCGCAATAAGTCCTTCTCTCAGACTAAGTGAGCTTTCCGGTCCATCCCCACTAAGCTATGATGTATATGAGTGAGGCTTGTGTAAACACACAACTGTAGACCCAAGAGGAGGATTACACCAAGGTGCTAAAGGTCAGAGCAGCTCCTGGGAATATTTCTGAACTTCTCAACTGAATATTTATTAGCCTTCCGAGATTATAACCTTGATTGAAAAATAGGTTCAAATCTAAATAGTCTTTGATGCTGTAGCAGTTCATCTGATTATAAATAAAACTATATTACAAATATATGTACCATGCATGTGTGTGTGTATGCGAGACAGAGAGAAAGGAACAGCCAGAAAGCCAGAAATAGAGTGTGTGTGTGTGTGTGTGTGTGTGTGTGTGTGTGTGTGTATGTGAGTCCGTGTATGTGTGAGTGTGAGACAGGTATGTCTAAAGGCATTAAATTATAACAAATTAATAAGTGTTAAAATTTAAGTAGCTGTATGAATTTTGCTCAGCGTAAAAAATGTAAAAAAGGAAATTGCACGCATTTAATGGATCCGGTTCATTATGCAGCACATTTGTACTGCCGTCTTTCTGATTCATCATCCTTGAACTTCAAAGGTAAGTCTGCACTACTGTGCCTCTCCCCCGTAGATACTGGCACGCTGTTCTCTTTTAAAGCTACGGTGCTCCAATTCAGCCATCGGCCACTTGGAGGCGCTGTCATTGATGGCTACATTGTCTCCTGGAGGGAAAGCAGGGATCAAACATAGGTCAAACACAGGGTAAAAATATTCAGAAACTTTGAGCCAGCGGTTTTCAAGTGGTTGCATGTCTGTTCCTCCAACCCTCCAAGCTGGGTCGGAGTCCATGACCCTGAGGTCCAGGCCAGCAACCAAGCCACACCTCCACACTGCAGCTACCACCCCCCCACCCCACCCCCGCCCCCCACCTACCCAATGCCAAAAATTACAACTACTGCCACCATCTCCTTTCATCTGTTGTTGTGGCTGACAAGGGCATTGGCAGAACAGTATTATAATCCCCCCTGTCTGGCAAGAAGATTCATGAACGGGGTGGTATTGTTGTCTAGCATCTGCATTCAATCAGACAGGGGTATTATTCTCTCGCACAAAGCCCACGGTGTCATATCTGTTTTGCAAGATGTCAGAATAATTATCGTTCAAACAGCTGAGGCTGGGGATGTGTTTTGTCAACACGTTTTCACTCGTACGCCAGTCAGGCAACTCTCAGTTTTCAGTGACGGGCACAATTACTCTGCCGTCGGTCAAACGCTGAAAAATCAAGCTTTCATCAGTATCAATATCTGAGCATGGGACCGCAGCATCTGATAGCTGACAAAAATCTATTGCAGAGTGAAGACCAAATCGATAAGGCATCCTAAACATGACAAATACAACTCACAATTCATTCATTATTGTAGACTGACAAGGATATCAAAATACATCAGCTTTACAGCCAGCTGGGTGACAGAGTAAAATCATTTCATGAAAACATTTGTCAATAAAACCAAGCAATGCCTTTGGTTTCAGTACCCTCCAGTGAGCAGTAAGTGGTACAGCAAATCTATTGAGTCATTATCGATTTTGACCGACTCTATTGGCAGGATTAGTTAATCACCATTTGCCATTTCACTTCTCTAGAATGGTGGTGACTTATTATCATTTGTGGTCACTGCATGTACAATACACAGAACACGTGAAGATAGTTTCACCCACAATCACAACAGAAAAAAACATTTTAGCTTTCAGTGCCTTCCAGTTTCAGAGAAATATCAATATGATAAAGTCAAACGTCATCCTTCATATCTTACCAATATTCATTTTAAGAATGATTATTTAATATTGACAATATTTGGTCATTTAGCATCCCGGTGTACCACCTTTTAAAAAAAAGCTCTTGTCTTGGGATTTTAATAGAAGCCTGCTGACATCGCAAACCACTCAGTTGAGAGCAGCATCATTTTGTTTGCAAATTAATGAGGATTTCAAGAGGGTCGCCCGTACTGTAGAACAGCACCGTCAACCATGTCTGCATGCAGGCGCGATCTCTTTCCCATGCACGTAGTGAATGAGTGAGAGGCACATTACGGGCAGAGGACAGCTGACAGGACAATAAGGGGAAAGGACCGGGGAGAAGATGCATCTGCCCCAGCGTCCGAGACCCGAGCCCCGGCCAGAGACGAGCCAGGTGGCGCTGCACTCCGCGGCTGAGAGAGCCCTCACGCCGTTTCGCCCAGGAAGGCTAAAAATACCACTGAGACTGTAGGTGTTGTTCCTCCGCTCTCTGCCCGCCCCCTCTCCTCCCCTCCACTCCCCCTCTCCCAGCCACCTCCCCCACCCTGTAACCAGCTCTGCACCTGCACCAGCCTTCGGGTAAAACGATGACGGACGGGCAACTGCGTTTTCACACAGAAATCTTTTTTTTTAAATGACAGCACGTCTACCTCTCCAAACACCACCCCCCGCCAAGCAAACCCCGCTTACCTTTTTACCTTGAGTGTCAGTGACGAGCACAAAGCTCCCCTCTTCTCCTTTCCCTCTCTCTCTCACTCTCTCTCTCTCCTTCTCTCCGTCTGCCTCTCGGTGTCAGAGTTCACTCATCCTCCGAGCGCCCCGTCAGTCCAGGGCCTTGGAAGGGAAAGAAAACTGCTTCCTCCTTCTTCTCATCCACAGGTGACCCCCGCCAGGCCCTCCCTCCCCCTCTCTCGGCCCCTCCTCCACCTCCTTCTACTCCAACGGTGAACAAGATGGAGCCAGACTCGGGATTATCTGCGCTTTCATCTGATTACAAATGAGAGGCTCTCTCGCAGATCTTCAAATCCCCGGCCGGGTCTCTCGCAAAGGGGAGGGAAAGGGGAGGGAATGGGGAGGGCGGGCGGGAGGGAGTACTGGGGGAGGAGGGGGAACGGAGGGGGGGGGGTCCGTGTGTATCCGTGTGTGGCGGGGGAGGCAGGACACGGGGGTAGGACGAGGAGAGAGGGGAGGGGATCAGTGATAACGAGGCGCGTGGATAGTTAGACAGCAATCGTCATCCTCATTCCGTCCACCTGAGAGAAGAAGAAAAAAATGAGAGGAAAAAATTTCATGAATGGACGCGCTGGAAAAAAAAAGAGGTGGATCATGACCAAAAAAGAGCCTCCCACACACGCGCGTACTCTCTCTCCTTTTATTCTCTCTCCCATTCTTCCTTTCCCCCTCTCTCTCTCTCTCTCTCTCTCTCTCTCTCTCTTTCTCTTCCTCTTGCCTTCACCCTAACCATCATTCTATCCTGGTTGCTATGGAAACAGCAATGCTCAATGGGAGTCTGATGAGTTCATTTTTTTATGCTGCTATGAGGCAGCAGTGAACGCGCGGCGGCTTGGAAATGTCTGCACGCTTGGTTGTCAGGCACCGAGGGATGAATCATATTTCACAGAATATGGTTATCTTCGGGGGGTTTTCTCTACCGTAACAAATGAACGCTGTTGACAGTTGGTTAAGTAGCAATCTGTCATTGCTAGAATGTCATCAATATTGACATTGATATCCATCCTGTTGGAGACATTATGTTTTGTGCTCCAACGTGTTGTGTGTGTGTGAGTGAGTGAGAGAGACAGGGAGACAGAGAGTGAGAGAGCATAAATGGTTGACGTTAGCTTTTGTCTTACAATCCACCCTTATTTGCGTTTCAGCATGGCTGCGCAATTGCTGTTGATCTACGCTGAGATTAGCTGTTTTCCATGCATTTTTGTTATTCAGAAATTTGTGAATATACAAGTGTGTCTCAGTAATATGTATGCAATTAAACATTTAGCAGGGCGGGGTTAGCACATGCTAACCCAGCATTTACTCACACTGACCTATGCTTGTGCACACAAATTATTAGACAGACACACACTCATATTAAGTGCTGTGCAGAGTGACATCTATATAGAGAAGCCTGGTTGTGAGGGAGCATGGAGCATAGCCATTGGCTGATACCTGTGGGGAGGGGCAGGGTGGTAGAATGAGTCAGAGGGGGGCTGCAGCCAAAAACCAAAACTGCTACATCATCCGCACACACTAGTCACAGCACATGTGCTCTGCCCATCTGCACCGTCTTGTCTATGTACCACAGCTTGTGCTACTATATTTATGGGAGTGTATAATACAATTATCAAAACATAACCTCAAATGGTTGGAGTATAGATGCATTATAGACTATGGATTCTTTATGGTACCTAGCCACCTAGCGTCTCATTCGTGAGATGACTAATCCAGAATTACCCTTGATACTTACAGTATATGTCTAGGGAGAAAAGCACGTAAACCAAAACAAAATATTTCCCTGTCTTCAAGATTTCTTCAAATAAATAGCTCCATTCTTTTTGACCTTGACGGGGGTCATGGTTGTAACATAATATATGCAATTTAAATAAGAAACGTACTGGATCTGGCAAAAAAAATCTTCATACAGGGATGGAGTGTTGTGAAGGAATTGCAGCTCGGGTCTAGCCGTGTTAAATAACTGCTCAGCATAATGAATTAGTCACAGTCATGGAACAATTTGCTGCCCCTGACCTCATCCTTCAAGATAAAGAAGTACGCTTCTGCACAGATGACCTTGTTCTGCTGCCACTCACAGGGTTACAGCAGAAGCTGGATCTCCTGAAGGAATACTGTCCGAACTGGGCCCTGGCTGTTCTGATGGTATTTATAAAGATACAGATCTCTGGGAAAGTAACACATGCATACAAGCACAGGCTCACGGCCACAGATTACAATAGTACATACTCTTTAAATAGTTAAACTGAAGCATAAAAATAAATTGTAAACTATAACCTTACAGTAAATCAGCTGAGAAAGGATATATGGTGTCAAATACCATAAAGAGGAACACTCACCCCCAACTGAAATATTGATAAAAACATTTGATTTGGTCCCTGTGGAATCCATCTATGTGATGTCAAATATGTTTGCAATATGGTATGCTTTTTGAACATTGGTATGAAAGAATGAAATACAGGTATGATAATTGGAGGGAAAAGGATGATGAAAGGGTTTGAAATCACTGTCAGTTATTTAAAAGTGGCGATCAATATGTAGATTTAAAAATTAATGAGTAATTTTTGTATATTTACAGTAATAAAAATGTCTGGTCAAAATTATAGGTAATTCTTGTTATTATTAGATGGCATAAGCGGTATCTGAATATACCAGCAGCCACATAACCAAAACAAGAATTGGCATGGGTCCTGAATCCCGTGCCACCCTTGCTCATCGTAATCGGATGCCAGTGCTTTAAGTGGATAACCCAGATTGGTGACAGTTGAAGTTAGTTTTAAAGCCTTTTAGATCCACACAGTCTCAGGAAATTTAAGACAGCATTTTAAAGAGAGACTTGTGTAGAAAATCTATTTGTGGCCTAAGAAATCTACTCAGGTGATTAATTGTGTTGGAGGTTATATCTGGTAGCCTCAAGTGGATCCTGCCTGAAAGGCCATTATTATAACAAATGGAGGCATCATAAATGTATTCACTTAAAGGTGAAATTGTAGCACCGCCACATAAGTTTAATTAGGATTCACTTTATAACTTCAAATTTAAATTATTTTTTTTGTATGTGTCAAAAAAGTGTTCTCCCTAATTATGTGTCCATCATTTTGTCCTAAGGGGACAATCAATCTGACCCACGTTTAATGGTAATAATCTAAAAATACCCAAAGTTGATTGTTACAAAATGATGTCAGAATGGGCCCAAACAAACAGGAAATCATTTATTATTTCTCATTTATTGAGTCAAGATTTATGATTATGGATTTAGATTATGGATTTATGGTGTCTAACCCCTTTGAACTAGTTGTCAAAAATTATTGATAAAATTCATTTTTGCGTGCTTCTAATGGGATGAAAAGTCACATGCACATACACTTTTTGGTTAAGCGTCATATTACCTGGTTGATTATTTGTAGTAAGCCTTACATCTCACTAACACCCTCCCACTTTCAATGTAATGCTTGTTTCAGTTTGTATAGGCAGAGTGAGCGCAACAGTATGGGTAATTTTCCATGAGCACTTGTACTTCTCTGTTGCTTTTGTTTGCTTAGGGCTCCTCTTTAAAATGGTTTGACCTTTTCCAGGCTTGTGTCTGGGTTCTTTCTGTCTTCTCTTTTCTGCTCTGTCCCTCGTGAAATGCTAAACTTCCCACTCTCTTCTGCTTCTTCCGACCAATTATCTCCTTGCCCTCATCTTCCTGTTTTAATTAGTGTTTGATTACATTTCTCTGCAGGACCCCAGGCACGAAAAAAAAACTCATACGGCACAGACCCTGCCATGTCCAACTCATAATTTACCTTTGATTGGCTGCCATTTATCTAATGCCTTAGCTCAGAATTTATGCACACACTTTTGAAGAAAATTCATCCACAACATTTACTGAAATCAACAGCCTATTTGTGATACCTGTGCCCTGTCACACCATAACTTGCCAAAGTCTTTTGAGAGAGTTTTATGACACTACTCTGGACCAAGGCATTGGTTGTAATTGATTATCACTGATTTAAAAGATAAGGAATTAGAAAGGTTTTGGTCACGAGATCTCCATACAGCCCCAAAAAAGGATTTCCTGGCATGTGATTACTGGGTACTAACTAATTGACGAGCCCTCTTCAAAATGTCAGCCGTGACGTCAGGCTAACAGCGGGGTGTCATGAGAAATCCCTGATGGGCCAAATGCAATGTGGCACAGCAAGTCAGGCCTGAGGTGTGCGCAGCTAATTAGAGTTCCTGTATCACCTGCAGGGGGCAAGGGAAAAAGAGGAGCAGGCTTATCTGGCCACAATCTGGGTGCGTATGCATGTGTGTGATGTGTGTGTGTGTGTGTGTGTGTGTGCGCGCGCACGTGTGTGGAGGGAGGTGGGGGATGTGATCCAATTTGAAACATGTTTGGGGATGGTCTTGCAATGGAGTCAGCTACTGTAGTAGCCTTCTGAGTTACTTTAAATGTAGACCATGACCACTAGCTATGAGCATCACCACCCATCTTCACACTTTGTGAAAAACCTCACATTTCTACATGTATCCTACAAACCCTGTGCTTGGGTTTATTCATGATGCCTACAACCAGTCACTTGGAAAAATACCAGCACCAGGCAGAAGGTCAAAGCTGAGAGGGGTGTTCTGTTTGCGCTGGGCCTTTGAGAACTTGGCCAGGGAAGGCTGTGGAGTCCTGGGGAGGCTAGTGCCCTTTCTTCCACGTGGTCTTTTGGAAACAATGTAAGTTGTGAAAGGAGACTTCTTTTAGGAATGCAGTCGTTACTGAAAGGTGGACTGCAGTCATGCTTAGATGTGTGCTTTTACTCCTCAAGCCTCAAAGGAAGGGTATCGAGGGCTGGCCTCTGAGAAATTATCAGTACTTTTGTTCACAATTATGCATTTACCATTTCCATCTTATTGGAACCTAAACTTCATTTCAGGATTCTGTGAACAATCAGTAAGTATTTCAACATGAGGTACAGTACTACAGTAGCCCATATAAGGCTGGTTTATAAATGCATGGTTTGTCCAACTAAACCCTTTCCCTGGGGTTGCTTTGTCAAAGGACAGCCCTAAGTGACTTCTCAAGGGCGAGTAACAGATACACCGGATGGATCAATGGAAATGTTAGAGTGCAGCCGCAGCCTAGTCTAACAGTTTGGATATAAGGGAAGATTGTTTACGCTTCACAAAGTCATAGCTTTATAGACGCTCCAAGCAGAACCTGAGAGGAGACAGACAGACAATATGAGAAGAACCTTGACCTAACACATCAGACACCGGACTGCAAGTACTGTGACTACACCTTGAGGCAATTCCCTGACACTGGTGGCCTGTTATTGAGTAAGAACATTCGGGGCACTATTTAAGCTGGCAGGCATCAGGGGCTTTGCTTTGTAATACTGAGGAGCTGAAGTTTTGTTTTATGGTTGAGATTTTTTCTCCAAATACAGGTTAAGAAGAGATTGCCGTCTCTGCATCAACACTTCAGTCTGTCAAAACCCTTGGGGGGATCTTTCTGCCTTGTCCATGTGCTTGCTGGTCTGTAAATACAGTTGCACGAGTGTGTGTCTCTTGGGTAACTATTAAGAGGCAGTAGTTTGGCAATGTGTTTGTTAGTTTGCAGAACCATTGGGGAGAGACATGCTTGATCGCTTCTTATGTCTGGCATTCTGAGCTGTTTTATTTGTCCTGCTTTTCATCCCTTTGTCCTCCTTTGTTGTTCTAGGTTATGTACGGATGTGTTTTTCAAGTCAAAATCCTGTTAAGCATGGAATCCAACAGCAGGACAGAGGGGAAAGTACGCATTTGTGTGTGTGTGTGTGTATGTGTGTGTGTGTGTGTGTGTGTGTGTGTGTGGTGGTGGCTTTGAACGCGACAGTTTTGAGTGCATAAGTCTCATCAAGAAAGCCTGAACATCTGGACTGGGCAATGTGCCTGGACCAGATGTGTGGGGATTATCACCCACCCACCAGCACTGAGGGCAAAGACAGCCTGAAGGCCGACGGCCAGCAGGTTCACCACGCTGAGCCGCAATCACAGAGCAGACACCAGAACACCCCTCACCAACACCATCCCACAAGACAGCTCAGATTGCCATGTTTGGTTTTTCAGTTCTGCCTGGCTTGTGTTAAGGGGGGAACAACATATGTCCCTGAGACTCACACACCACTCTCAGAATGCAGTTCCAGTGTGGTGTAATTTGCGCAAGATGCACGAAAGGTCGGTCAGTGCTCATTTGCGTTGAGCGGCGGAAGCGCATCTAAGGGTCATTATTTTCCAGGCCAAGCACGCAACAGGACAGTACATACTTGTAATTGTAGTTTACATAATGCGCATGTGGGTGTGATGGTGGTTGTGAGAGGAGTGCAGCTCAAGCCCCTTCCTTCAGCTTTATACAGATTTCATAGAGAGGTGCAGCAAACCTCTCATGTTAAATTAATTACCTTACATTACTCTGTAATTCTCTTCAATTCTTATGTTATTGCTCCTATGAAACCTTATACTGATGAAGTTTCATTATGAATTCTGCTCAGTTTGCTGTTCTGGTTTTCAGTTTTACCTGAGACTCACACACCCCTCTCAGAACGCGGTTCTAGCATGGCGTAATTTGTGCAAGATGCACAAGAGATCGGTCATTTGTGTTGAACGGCGGAAGTGCGTCTAAGGGTCATTATTTGCCAGGCCGAGTAGTTTACATAATGCGTGTGTGGGTGTGATGGTGATGGTAGGATGTGTACATCTCAAATATTTTCCGTTAACTTCATAGAGACGTGCGGCAAACCTCTTACATTACCATACATCATTCTCCATGATTCTCTTCAGATTTCACGTCATTACTCCTGCAAAACCTTTCACTGTTCAAGTTTCATTATAAATTCTGCTCAGTTTAGATCTAAGTGCAATAATTACAGTGTTGCTTCTAATGTAAGTAATTACATATCATGCCAAAAACACTGTAGACTAAGAAATGGCTGCACATTGTTTCACCAATTTTGTTTTCATATTTCTTTTCCACAGAAAACCAATGTCATCTTCTTTATGCCTAAGCCCTAAGGATTCATGTTTTCATGCTTTTGTCAGCGCAAGTATTCCTCCGGAAATCACAGTTTAATATTACAGACATGTTTTGATGGTCCACTTATATAGTACTATGTGGCTGATAAACTGTATAGTGTGGTTAAATACAGTTAAAAGGTAAAAGGGTGCAACAAGGAAAAAATCATACTCAGAGGCAGTGTTTTTTTGGACATGCATAAATCAGATTGATAGGGCCCATTGAGGAGGGTGTTTCATACATCAAACTAAACACTTTCCTAGGGTGTCATTTTCAAATACTTGCTGATGTCCTCCTGAAACACACACATTCATTTAAAGATGCAGTTATGTAGATAAGTTAAATGATAATTGTAAGGTACTGTAAACCACTGTTCTTTTTTCTGAAAACAATTTGGGATGCTTTTTAATTATAATCCTACAGACAGTGCATCTTCGTAACTCGGCAACAGTCATGTCATTGTTCTTCAAGAGACAGCAAAACTCTATCAGTACCAATGGTATTTTTTGTCATTTCCCTCTAGAAATGTATGTTTAGACATGTAACAAAATGACCTTTAACAGGAAGTTAGAGGTCATTTCAGACAGGGCATTAAGTGGTGATAACTGGTGATCAGGAGATGTGTGTGTGGCTATTCCTTACTGACTAAAACTCACTTCCCATAATCATGCCCATTGTAATTTGGGCACTTTATAACACTTTATCAGTGCTCGGTCACTTATGAAGGCTCCCATAAACATTGGTACAGCCATAAACATGCTTACATTTGTGAATCATATAATGTTCCTGACAAGCAATTTATGTGTGTACAAAAACACGTGGTGTCAATGAACTTTAGTTCTCCTTCTGCATCTTAAAGTAATAAAATCAAAGAAATACATGAGCTTCAAGTGTTCAAAATGCCATTATAATAGTTTCAAGGCGGGTGAAAGTGCCATCTACACTCACAGCCAGACTCACAGACATAATCACATCAGCAGGCTGGCTGGCTGGGCCAAACATTTAGGAACATAAGCAAACCACACCACCGAGCCAAACAAACCATACAACCATGAACACTCTCAGGATAAAATTTACAATGCTCATCTTCCTTTAAAGAATAGCAAGGGTCCAAGTACACCAGTTGATCTTGAGTTTGGACAGACTGCTATGTCTACCTGACTGCAGGCAATCCCTTTCAGGAGTGTTAAGGAGAGGGGCGGTGGTGGCGGAGTAGAGAGGCAGAGATTTACTAAGGGTCTACGCTTGATCTGTTCAGGTCTTACCTCTTGTCTCCCCTCGAAGTTGCGCATGTGATTTTGCTCCTCAGCTTCTGTTTCCTCGGCGCGCGCAGATATATGGTCCAAAGCGAGCTGGTCCTCCCGACACGCCTAAGTTTCACCTGTGTGTCTGAAAGGTGTCGCGGCTGTTTGCTGACTCGCCTCAGTTCCAAAGTGCACTATTGTTCACAGGCATTCTCTGTCGAGATGAATAGTCACGGGTTGAGCAGAGGTGTTTCCCCCCCCTGCAGCTGACACGCCTACTAGAACAAACCCGAGACACACCTACCCCAGCAGACTCACACTCACTTTTAGCTCCATTACTTGTTATGTGACCCTACATATACACACGGGTTTTTCTAGAGAGAACACATACTTTGTCTGCTTTAACACAGAAATATGCATGTGTGTATAGGCCTGAAGGCAAGTGCTGAAGTAGCAAGCAAGCAGTTTTTTTTTAAATATATACCTAAGGTAAATATATACCTTAATTGTACATAACCTTGGAACTATTGATATAATAAAAATAGGAACTGTATCGCATCAGCTCAAACACTAAGAGAGTTGTACTGCATAGAAGTTGCAGGAAGGGCTGTTTTTTCCTTTCACCAATAAAATGAGAAATATACCCTGGGCTAGCTTTGGGATCAGCATGCAAACAGATGACTTCGTCTGTAATCCCTAAAGATCAAGGTTCAAAGGTCAGCGTTACCAATCAAATGAGAGATTAAAATCACAGATTGGTCAATGACGGATTGGTGGAAGCTCTGTAATTCAACCAGTGCAAGAGTCTGGGGGAAAACAAAAGCGAGCACACAAACTCTCGCAGGCTGTTGACCACACCCTTTCCCTTTCTGTACTTGCAGACCCCTTCCTTTAGACGGTCTAGAGAGCCCACAGGGCTGCCTTCCCATTCAAATCTCTTTTAACTGGATTGGCTGAAACCTCAGACGTCTCCGCGCTCAAAAGAGCTCTCTGCAGAGGCACATAATCAATGTAGAGATAATGAGTGACTTTTCTCCGCTATTTAAGAGGTCATGACATGAACAAGACAGGAATAACCAGCCTGACAAGTTTCTCCAGCAGCAGCTGGTGAACAGGAACCAGATCTATCCATAGCCAAGCCTAGACACATGTTGTTACTGTACACTCACATCTACCAAATACATCACAAGGGACATCTATGGAAAGTTATGTAGTCGTATTTATAAACATATGGATATATAGCAGGAAGTTGTCATTTAACCGACAAATGATTTACAGAAACTTTTTTAATGGGTTATAATTCCCCTCTGGGAAAATTGGTGAGAGAAGAAGCTATTGCAAATAAGCTTTGATTTATTGGCTGTGCTGGAGCCAGCATGCTTCTCTCCACTTCTGTTCCTGTTAGCAGTGGTTGGTGTGGATGTCGGCCTTGCTCTTCCTATGGAAGAGAATGTGTGCTCTGGGTTTATGTGAAAGTTGTTCATACCCACTGTCCCAGCATGCACCTCTCCAGATCAGTCTAGACACATACACACATACTTGTCCATTGTTCCATTGTTCTGTGAATTTTATCACTGTTGGGCCACTTAAACATTGTTGTTTTACATCTTTCACTTTCATTTTCTTTCCATGATGAAACAGTGACAGCATTTCAAGTGTATTTTTGGCCATTAAAAGGCTCAATGTGCCACAGCAACTCCTGCAGACCAAGTGAAAAAGCACAAGTCTTTGAGAACAGTCTGTTCTGTTGGTTTCATAATCAAAACACCAGGACAGGCACAATGCAGGTAGACACAGTCAAAGGTGCCCTCAGTTTCCCTCAGTGATCACATTACTGCTAACGACGCATAAAAGGAGAGCTTACCCTTACTGAAGACTGTGGGCAGTTCACATATATTCTGTTTTCTGCGTAGGTTACCAGAAGCACAATACCAGATGCACACTTTGTTTTTTGCTGGTATATTTTAAAATATTTGTTGAGACATGAAATATAAGAGTGTTAATAAATTATTGCTTCCGTTTTCAGACACAATATATTTTTGAAAAAGGGTTGGAACTTGTGCTTCAGCAGCAAATGACAGCAAAGCCTATGGTGTGACACATCTCATCACAGGATCTATAGTTACCCTTTGATGAAGGATTCACTTCTTCCTGTCCTCCTAGCTCTGACCCCAGATGCAAAATGGTTGAGGTATAGGATTAAGGCTGGAGTATCTTATCGTGGTTCAATATCTTTTGAAATTTGAATAATGGCAGATGCAGTAGCACACAAACATACAATAAGTCAGTACAAGTTACACCTTACTCTATCGCTCAATCATTTGCGGCATAGGGGCGTCAGTGTGGCATAGCAATAAGGAGCAGGAATTATAACAAAGAAGTTACTGGTTCGATTCCCAGATGGGACACTGCTGCTGTACCTTTGGGCAAGGTACTTATCCCAGAATTGCCTCAGTAAATATCCAACTGTATAAATGGGTAACATGTAAAAAAAATGGAACCTATGTAAATCACTCTGGATAAGATCATCTGCTAAAGACCAATAATGTAATGTAATTTGCAAAAGGTAGTATGTGTGAAATGGTTATGAAAGTCAATTTATGTCAAACTCAGACTAGGAAGCAGCTGAATGACCAGCTATGGAAAAAAAATCCAGCTTTATCTTCTGAGATTATTATACAAACATTGGTTACACAAACAGGGAGGAATTCATGGGGCAGACTTTGTTGACTATTATAGCAGAATGCATTTAAAGCCAGCAAAACTCACCCCTTGTAGCGGGAGACACGTTAGAGCTCTGGAATCTGATGCAAAGCATTATCCCAATGATCATACACCGACTCACCATGCAGCTAATAAAAGATTAACAGATAATTGAGGTCTTGGCTGTGCCGTCGGTGGTGATAGGCTTGTTTTGACGAGGATGCATAAACAGGCGTGAGGTGTGAAGAGAAGTGCGATAGCAATACTCTCGGGCCTCGGTGGCAGCTGGTCCGAGGGGAGAGAGGTGTCCAGACTCGTCCGGGCTCGCGGCCTGCATTTTCACTCTCCTGCCGTGTTGCTCCATATGTCACGCAGTGTGTGGTCCCCTGGACATCCTCCACACCCCTGCCACCCCCCCTTCCAACCATGTCACCACCTAATCTACAACCCCCCCTCCCATCTGTTTGGTGTTTTCAATCGTCAGTTAAATCGTAGAAGTAAATCGCCTCATCTCAGTTCGTAAACATCGGACTGTTTAGCCTTTGTGGTGAATCAGTGGTTGATGTGTTCATATTCAAGGAAGCCCATTAAGAAGGTGACCACTGTAACTTCAGAGCTGGAGCAACCAGGTCTATATTTTCCCCGTTTTAGAAGTAAAGAAACCTTAGAAATTGTTCCTCTGTCTCTCTGTACCTTCTCTGTTACTTTCCATGGAGGTGCCTCTCTCCTGGTCGTCAATGATATGGTTGATCTATACCACCTCACAGAGTTCTGCCCCCCTGTGGCAGCTCTGAGCACTGCAGAGGTGTTTCCGTGTGGGGTACTGGTAGGTATCCCCCACTTGCCCCACAACTACAAATATTTATAAGAGGTTTTGGTCACCACAGTAAGCCATTAACAAGGAGGAAGAAGATGTTGTTGATATTAATAGTGCACCTAATGGATTTGGGGAGAGAGATATGATATATTTTGTAATATTCTGTAATGTATACTCAGACATGATATATTCTGTAATAAAAAGGAGTCAGCTGTTATTGGATGAAACTGTCGCTGACGGCAAACGTGCCAGTTGTCTGCCCTGGTCGTGCGGTGAATGTCAGATGAATATGTCTCCATCTAGTGATCACGAATAGATGGAAACCATACGATCTGGTTTGAACAATGACACTAAATGGACCGCATTTATATAGCGCCTTTCAAGGATCTTGGTACGTTTTGTCGTGAAGGGGGGGGGGGTGACTCACCATACCCACCCCCCTCTCAATCACGGCAGCCATTTTGAGGCAGAAGGCATGCCGCACATCAGGACGGGGTGGGGGGGGTTTGCTATTTAACCATATAGAGTGAGGGCTTACTGGAGTTGAAAAGAACCTTGATTGCAAGGATGAAAGAACCTGATTGGGAATTTGAGCAGGGCACCGGGGGTAACCCCCCCTACTCTTCACGATAAGTGCTGTAAGGCTTTGATAACAGCCATTCCTTGTACTACGTACCGCACTGCTGCTGTGTTTGCTGTGCCCGACATACTGAAGCGGGCATGTGTCCTTGTGCATGATGAAATGGGGGGTGTGTGTGTGTGTGTGAGCAGGGAGTGCTGGGAAGCAGTATGCCGCAGTGCCTGAGGAGCTGGGCTCATTTCCAACACTGCCGCTGTACCCTTCAGCAGGGCACTTAATCTAAACAGCCTCAGAGTACATCCAGCTGTGTAAATATGCAATGCGTACAGGAAAACTCTCTGAGTTTGTCTGAAAACTGCTGCTGGTTCAGATGTATTCAGGTATTGGTGCCCAAGAAAAGGAACCCATAGAAGATCTCTGTACACGTATCTGTTTCTGAATCACATGCAACGCCCGCTGAAAGGGATCAGCTCAATTAAATTATACCAGCTTGGCAAGTGAGCTTTCCTGGCGTTACATACACTGTTTAGCGCAAACAGTTTGCATGGTGTTTACAGAGGAGTTGTTGTGTTGGAATCAGCGCCGTAATGCGGTCAATTCAATTAGAAACAATGCCAAGCGTGTCAGGAAAATCTGTGAAAGTAGACAAAATGAGAGAAAACTTATTATAATGTAGAGAGTATGTATGTGTGTCATACAGGTCTCCAGCCCCAGGCCCAGAGTCACGGGCCAGCAGCAGCAGGGCTGAGGAGAAGAGCGATCACGGGATGAGCAGGACACCGTTCCCTCTGAGAGGGTGTGCCCTGGAGCCAGGCTGCAGAGAGCTTCCTGGAGGCTGTGTGCACCTCGCAACAATCAGCTGGCAAGACTGGACAACTGGGAAGCAGATTGGCGTAGTGGGTGGAAACGGACCCCAAGAGGCTGCGGTCAGATCCTGAAGTTTAAGTCCTGGTGGGACTTATGATGGAGCTCCTTTGCTTCATTTGATAGTAATATATGTGTGTCAAGTTCAATTAGCTAAAAATGTTAATGTAATTGGCCTGGATAAAAGAAATAGGGCAGCAAATGAATGACTTATCTTGACTAATAGGTCCGAGTTTACGCCATTACAGTGTAGACATATTTGTCAAGCGTGAATTAATGAGCCAATATGGAGTGGTTTCCTCTCTGTGTGCTTGTAGATAAAGGCCCGGGCCTGCTGCTGTCAGTTAAATTCAGATTAAGGAGCTCTGTGGACGTCTGTCAGCACGCACTGCTAGGAGTGTGGTGACCTCCAGCTGTTTGTTGACTATAGTGTGCACAGCAGTGCCACCTGGTGGTGAAACTCCAGAGCTGCCCTTTCATGCGGGTGAGAGTCCTGCAGGTTACTGTTGCGGGGACACATGGCTGCCTTTTGCAAGATTCAGCTTTCAGCTTGTTTAGCAAGCACCTGTTACCAAGTCATTCAAAACTTTACAGTGAGGATAAGGTTCACATCAGGGTATTTTTAATATAGCATTTTAACAGTCTTCTGGCAAACACCTCACTGTTCTACCATCTCTTTCAGTCAGACTGAAGCTGTCCCAAGTTCCTCCCAAATGCATGCAGGGTGTTAAGAGCAGAACACCCCACCCGGTACAATATGTAAGACTCATTTTCGTTCCTGCACTCCACTTTAAATTCAGGAAGAATGGAATGTGAGAAATAAATCGAGAAATAAGTAAAGATGCCTTCCTTGCATGATGCCCTGAAAAATTTCTCTATTTTCACAGAAAGACATGCTGTCAGATGCAGCAGGAATAGGGGTGAAAATCTTACAGTTATTAGTTATTAATATTCTGGGCATGCTTGTGCAGCTAGTGCAACAGGTAGACCTGTTGAAAATGACAGAAATAAGACCTATTCTTACGCAGAACAAACCGCACAACTGTGCAAATCAGGAAGACACCTTGAACTTGTTAGATCTTTTTATTGCCAGAAACAAATTGCTCTTGCAAATCACAGTTTTTTATTAACACCAAAAATAGTCTATTATTTCAAAAATGAATAAATAATTCAGTTCCCACTATTATCAAAGCTATCAAGGACAGACATGGTTACAACATTTTGATCTTGCCGTGAGTGTGCTTCAAACAGCCACTGTCTTCATTTGCCGCTATATTTGACTTCCTGAATGCACATTAAAGCACTCTTCAATGATATGTCCTCTGCTGCCCAACATATTGATCCTTTTCAAAGAAACCGTTGCTCCGACAGGGGTTTAATAGTGGCAGTAGAAGTGCACTCAGGTCGGTGGCTAGAGCTAAGCACTCTGCACTAATCTCTCCGCTCCAAACGGAAATCTATTTTTCTAGACATCCCTTAAGGGACCTCCAGCCGAAAACCTGCTTCCCTGAAAACCTGGACGTTAAACGCTGCATCAAAGAGACTTCTTCAAAGCACCCGAAACACAGCTGAAAACACACCTCAACAAAAAGCTCTGGCATAGATCTGATAAGGGCAAATATTTGGTTTCTTCTGTCTTCTATTATTTCTCATGAAGGACTTTGATAAAATTTTGAAATAGTGAAGTTTTTTGCTGGAAGGTTACTTTAAAAAAATTAAAAATGGTGACCAAATGGTCATGGCCAAGATAATACCCTTTTTATGTCTGAAAACTTGGAAGATCTACATGACCATAAATCAGACACAGTTGTAAGCTGAAGTGTACTTTTTTCCGTCCAGAAATGCATACAGTATGTTACCAAAACAGCAAGCGTGTGCAGTGAATGTATGTCCGCAGTATGACTGAAGCAAATGCAACTGTGTAACAGATCTGGGAACATGGCATGCACGGGAGCTTTGCTTTCTGTGTCCAGCATGCTCGATGGTAGGCGGTGCATCCGAATATATATCCACTCAGTATGTTTTGAAAGCGTGTCCTTTGGTGCGAGAGTCACTGACACTAACTGACAGAGTGAAATGCTAACAGAGATACATTAGCAGGGAGGGATACGCTTGCACAAGACTTTGGTCCAGTCACAACGAAATGTATTGGACAGGAAGTGTACTTGTAGTCACGGACAGTTCAGCACGCAATACACTTACACAGAGGCTAATCTCGCCCGAGATTCGCTGGTGGAGAGTAGGTTCCTATGACATCTTAACTTGTCACTAGGTGATGTATATATATTCTGATCTGCAAGCCATATTGTAGCTACCTACTTTAAAAAAAGACTGACAGTGTATATATCTACAGTGGAAAAGAAACACATTGTGTTGTGTAGGTTGTGAACACGAAGGCCTTCATTCAGCTTGTGCTTGTCATCCCAGCCCAGGCCTGCTCAGTACCTATTTAATTGGAAGGGGGGTCCACAGAGTGCCTTTGCTACTGTGGTTTTAATTGGGTTGGGAAGTCACTCTTTTATTAAATGACACCCAGATTCGCGGTGTCGGATCTGCTCTGGCTCACAACAGTGGCCTCGTCCGGTGGGGGTCAGCCCACTGTCAAATCTCCCATCTCCTTTTGCTGTGGTTGTGTCAAATCGGCAGTGGTTGGGTAAGTTCGGGTCAGGTGCGGTAGATCAGCAGGTGAGATCGGTGGCAGTGTGTGTGTGTGTGTGTGTGTGTGTGTGTGTGCATGCGCGTCTGGGGCGGGGGTGTGCATTTGGGTCACGATCTAGCTGGTTTCAGACAGGACTGCCAGCACTGTGTCTGCCTGCGTGGCCAGCTTGCTGCTGGTGTGGCTGGAGAGCTTGGACAGGCTCTCTTTCAGGTTCAGAGATTCCATCTGCTCCTTCAGCAAGCCTGGTGGGAGAGACGGAGAGAGAGACAGAGAGAGGGAGAGAGAGAGAGACAGGAACAGAGGGAGAGAGGAAGAGCGGGAGGGAGGAGGCGGGAAGCAACAGAAATTAAGATAAATGGAGATATTGACACAAGGTTAACCTGACAAAATTTGTGATGTAAGGAAACTGTGAAGGGCATAAGGCCATTTATAGACAGTAATATTGTTATTCCCATAGATTAAATTACCATCCGAAGTTAAAGCGATTTTTCATTGCACTGTAAGTATTGTTGATGTTCTGTATTGTTTGAATTCATTGTAGTGATATACGGAAATCTGAAAATAACCAGTCTGAGATGAGAAATGCAGCTTTTGTCTCAATACTATAAGAGTCAGAGTAAAACAAAACAATGCACTATCACCGTCACCATTCAAGGAAATTAATTCAACAGACACAACCACTGAAACACTAAGACTCCCTTTCCGCCCCCTCTCCCCTGATACTGACTGGAGTTGGCCAGGCTGCAGATGAGGCCGATGGCGCTGAACTTGATCTCCACTGCCCCCACGGGGTCGTCCAGCATTTTCTGCAGGGTGGGCAGCAGCCCCGCCTCCCGGAACGGCTCCTGCACCGAGTCTACAGGTCCAGAGACACACAGCACCGTTCACACTTAGATCATGTTAGCATTAATATGTCTTTCTAATTACGTTTTAAGGATAAATCAACTATTCCAACTTCAATGATTGGTCTTTACTGCTGCTACAGTGAAATCTCCATAAAATAAACAGTTGGGTTGCTTTGAAGGGCGAATTGCGTGTGTGGGTCTGTATGTTTGTATGTGTGTGTGTGTGTCTATGTGCATCATGGCATGATACCCGCTCTAACCACCAGAGGGAGCTGTCCCTATTGTGGTGCTGTACCCACCTTGAGCACCAGAGGGCTTGCCCATCCAGCCAGGCAATTAGGCTCATCTCATATGGCTTAGTGATACACAGCTGGCTTAGGTATCACAGAGCAGCCAGGTAGATTAACGAACCACTTCACTGACCAGCTTGTGTTTTTTTCTTCATTTGACTATTAATCAATACTATTTTTTATTACTATAGCTATTTGTTATCAGTTCTATTTTGTTATTGCTATGTGTTAAGTCGTGAGGATAATTGATTCAATCTTTTTAAAAAGGTGACCTGCTTCTGGTAAGTGGGTGCTGTGTGACTGGAATTGGCCTGTGAACACATTGTTAGAAAGCAGCCTGTTTCCTTTTGTTTCATTACATATTTTTTATCCTGTCCCATCGAATGCTGGGATTGTTTTAAGGCATTTTCTCTTGTTTTGAGAAAGCCATTTTGACAAAACTGAAGACCCAGTCATGTCCTGAATAAAGTGTATTCATCAAATCTTTGGTCCACATTTTTTGCTTAATTCCCACACTGAGTTCAACTAACAGCTCACAGCTTGTGTGTATGTAACTTCCTTCTTTAAGATTCAGGCAATTTTCCATGACTTTTCAATGACAGTGTCATATTTCACATATTACCTTGAATTTTCAAGGACAAATATTTTTGAGGATTTCAAGGATCTCTGTCATAGTAAATGGAGAAACAGCACAGTATACAGCACCCAGAGCATATGCAATACAGAGCCTACATAATTACAAGGTCTGAAAGGCCAGATGTGATGAAGTTGTATAATAAGCTCTATGACATTTGTCTTGCACTTTATGATATTTTCAGCTGTGCATTCATCTCACTGCCTACAACACAACAGCACAGCTCAAAACCAGCTTATCTTTGCCTGTAATATATAATGTAAAAGTTGCCTCTGTGCCATAGGTGTCATTTCAGGGTGAAGGTGTCAGTGTCACTGACAGCTGGGAGAAAGGATGTCACATCTCTCACCAATGTCAATAGCTGAGGCAATTGCCAGCGCGACCAGGGCTTCGTTCTGCATGATGACGTGCTCGCTTGTTGCCATGGTGATGAGGTGTCGCACCCCATCTGCTTTTGTCACGGCGTGGATCACTTCCTGTGAGGATATCAAGGGGAGAGGACTTGAAGCCCGCTGTTGCTGCAGCCAATAGCACTTGCCTGTCGTCACATGTTTACCAGCTGCCTGTTTGAGTGTGTCCCTTATGTGGCACATCAAGCATGCTTATTTGTCTCCCCCCCCTGAATTCTGCTCTTACTTTTCAGTGTTTCTTGCTGTGTGCAGTTGCATGTTAACATGTTCCTTCTTTCATTTTTCAGTTCAAACACATAGAATTATATGATTTGTATTATATGATTTCAATGTCAGCATAATGTATGCAATGCATGTAACCTGTACGGTAGTCTTCAATATAATATATTCTGTCGATTATTTTGTACATGCATGTGTGTGCAAGTGCTTGCATGTATGTGTGTGTATGTGTGCGTGTGTGTGCATATGTCATTGTATGTAAAACATGTGTGCACTTATTTATATGTGTATGTGATTGTGTGTGTATGTGTGCCAGACTGTGGGTGTGCGTGCATGCACGTGTGTGCTGTGTGTTTATGTAAGTGGAGTCTGTGTGTGCATGCCTGAGACAGAGAGAGTCTGTGTGTGCGTGTGCGTGCGTGTGCGCGTGTGTCGCGGAGCAGGTGTCTCACTGGAGCTCGGCTGTGTCTGATGAGTGCAGCCAGCAGGCGGTTTGCCTCCCCTCTGACCCCGGCGTGGTCCCGGGCCTCGCACCACTCCATCACCCGCGCCAACAGCACCTCGTCCTTCCCCAGCACTGTGGCCGCCTCCTCTGAGGAACAAACACGCCAATCATGGGCGGCAGTGTAGCATAGTGGTTAAGGAGAAGGACTCGTTCTCGTTCTTGTTGCTGGTTCGATCCCCACTGCGACACTGCCTCTGTACCCTTGGGCAAGGTACTTAACCCACAATTGCCTCAGTAAATATCCAGCTGTATAAATGGATAACATTGTAAAGAACTGTAACCTATGTAAGTCGCTTTGAATAAAAGCGTCTGCCAAAATAAATGAATAAATGTGAAAAGAAAAGAAGGCATTTGAATGCTTTGCAGACTTGTAAAAGGCATTGGATTGAATCTGGCATAAAGCATTATTTTACACACCTACTGAAAGAGGGGAAAGGGGAAAACACATGTGATGTACATGGGAAGTAAGTTCAGCATCACGACTGGCAATTAAAGAAAAGACTCCTGCAAGCAAAGGTGTGGAGTGAGAGAAGTCCGGCACTGCTGAACATCTACATTAATGAACTGGCCACAGTGTTGGAGCAGTCTCCGCTCCCTGATCTCACTCTGTACGATTGGGAAATCAAATCCTAGCTCTATGCAGACGACCTGGTTCTGCTGCTGCCCACAGAGCAGGGATTACAGCAGAGCCCGGCTCTGTCAGACTGGGCTGTAGCAGCAAATATCAGAAAGACAATGAAAATGATTTTCCAGATCTCTAGGAAACAGTATTTTTCTAATCTGTTTGAAAAAAAGAAAAAAACACAACACTGCACACATAATTATTTAGGCCTGAAAATAGGTCCTCAGGAAATTCCAGCTGCGCTGTGAATAGATTGAAAAAGAATGCAGTGCGTTTTATGCCATACAGAGAATCCCAATCAGAATTTGTCTATTAATACTTGAATGCATGATTGAACCAATTCACCAAATATGGCAGTCAAGTGTGGGGCCCACTTAGGCCAACATCCATTATTATATTATAATATCAAAATCCAAAATAGGGTAATTCAATTTTGGAAATATAAAAAATAGCAACCCCCCCTACTCGTATCATAACAAAGACCTAAAATAGCTAGAACCAGGAAAGAGCCCCCACATTGGTCCTGAGGCTCGATTAACTAATCTCCCTCCCACAGACAGCACCACTCAGCCAGACAACCACACCATCCCCATGACAATTACAGTCATCCAGGTATCTGGCCCTAAAAAAGAGAATGCAGTGTGCCTGACACAGAGCAGAAAAACATTGACAATGTGCAGACTCGATGAGCACAGCCTGGCCATACAGACCAACACAGACAGATATGGTTGCAGAATGACAGGCTGTGCTGACACCACCAACTGTAAGCAGTCAAGACAGAGCCGCATTTCCTAACCATGAACAAAAAATATACTGGAACTAGACAAAATTATTTTCCTTTTCACAAACCTCGCAGACATTTTAAAACTTCTAATCCAAAGCAGAGGACAGACAATGATGCTAATACATGTGGAACAATGTCACTGCATGTCATTTGAAGGACAGCTTGTAACAAAAAGGCAGCCTTACATCTTGATTTCTATCATTTTACAAATAGGTAATAAATACACATCATTTCCACATTCTAGCATAACACATACTATCTGTATATGTTCATATATTTGTGTTCATTATCCTATCCTGTTGTTTGTAATGCCTTGGCAATATAAATGTAATCTTTGTCATGCCAATAAAGGGAGCCAAAGGGATCCAAAAATGAATAAAGAAAGAGAGACACAGAAGGAGAGAGCAAGAGAGAGACAGATGGAGAGACAGAGGGAAAGGGACAGAGAGAGAGAGACAGAGAGATAGAGAGACAGAGGGAGAGAGAGAGAGCCAAGATGTCTTTCTAAAAGCTGTTATAAAATTCCAAACCTACTGGGAGAGGAGCTTGGTAGCCAGGTGTGTGTCTGCCTGCCGCAGTATGAGAGACAGTGGGTAAACACTGCTGCAGTAGGACTGCTGTTTACAGACGGGAGAGCTGGAAGTGATTTTGTGTTTGCTGTTAATGTTACTGTCATTTAGTGACAATGCAGACCGGCATTGTGGGCACTCCTATTAATTCTATGTCCGCTATAAGCATATTATGTTTATATATTTACACTTAATATGTTCTTGACAATGGCAAAGCATATTTGCATTCGAATTTGAGTTCAAGATTGCGAAGAACCCCATCCTTCCATGACATAGAAACTGCATCCCCTCAGAGAGAGGAAAGGAAGAAAGAGAGAGGGGGGGGGCAGAAGGTTTGTGGGAGGGGGGGTGATTCCACTCACCGAGGTGATTCCCCGCAAGCAGCGTTCTACCTCTGCAATGTGTACTTATCTAAAAGTAGCACCCAGCAATTTCACTGACACGCCAATGAGGGGTCTGCTATGATGTAATCCTTATTCAGCTATCTGGTGCTCTAGAGTTCAGGACGTGACAGTGGCACAGTTCTCCAGCCTCTAGCAAGTTCGGAATGTAATGGTATGTTAGAGGGTTTGAGATGAAATTAAAATGTCAAAATGAACTGAATTAACAAGCCAAGGGGGCAGAGAGGAAAGCTTAACGGCTGAATATCTCCTCTGACTCAAAGAAGTTCATGTTCTTTTGTTATCATGAAGACAACTGAGACAATTGCGCCACCAGCAATAATATGGAATCTTTTACAAAGTTTTTGTGATGGAATTTCTGTCATTTTCATGCATGCCATACAGAAAATATTTATCATATACAACTATATGTTATGGTACTTGATTGCTGAAGATCAATGTATTACTTACTGTACTGTACGATACATTCTATATACATTCTGTGTACAGTGTACTGTATACATACGTTCTATTCTATACATTTGCATACAACTATATATTGATTCAGCATGATGAATTTGCTAATGTTTACACCCTATGTGTTATTTTGTATAAATCTGACACTAATCCATACTAAATGCACGTTGGATATATTGGACACTGGGTCAACACTGAAGAATTTAATTGACCCAAATATACTATGTTCATTGTGTGATAAAAGAAGAGTCTATGGGAGGGTTTCTTACCTTGGCCATCCACCATCATGCGGAGGGTGCCCAGGAGTTTAAACTGCACCGGCGGCATGTCTGACCGAAGCAGGGTCCTGATCCGCTCCACCACCCCATCCTCCAACATCCGCACCTTATTGGTCGCTGGAACAGCAGAGAGACGGGGGGGTGGAGGGGGTGTCATCACATGAGTAAAGCTTCTGGTCAGAACAGTGCTGGGTTAAATGACACGTCTTGTAAGACTGTTGGCCCACGGTACTGGAGGACCCATTTCTTTCACAGTGGGGTGATCAACGGGGGCCTCCTAAACAGGGGGCCGAGTGTCATGGGGTCTGCTGCGCTCTGGTGTGACCGTCCCTCCTGTACCTGGGATGGCGAGGTTCCGGAGCGCGCTCAGGCCAGCGTGTTGGACGGACACGTCCCCCTCGTCCACGTGGTGCTCCAGCAGGTCCAGGATGTGGGGGACCACACCCAGCTCCAGCATCCGCACGCAGTTGCTGTCTGAGAGCGAGCACAGAGAGACGGAGGAGGAGGAGGGGTTAGGGCATCAGATTCAGCCAAGGGTTCGAATCCCGGGTGTTCTCTACCCTGGACCACAACTGATTTCTTGAATCAATCAAAACATGAATTTCCATTTATTCATCTGGCAGACACTCTTATCCAAAGCAACATACAGATACATAAGGGACCAAAATACTGTAAGGCCATACTGACAATAGTTCACACTGAAAATATTAAACCATATTTGAACTAAAGTGTTACTGCCTCACGCCGTACTGCACTAACTACTGCCATAGTTCAAGTTCATAGTTAATTGAGCTTGAAATAATAATTGAAATACAGATTAAACAGATTAAAAAGGTGCTGCAATAATAAAAATGTCAATATAAATAACAGTAATACAACTTATAGCGGAAGTATATAAATTCAATGTATGTAATTCAATGTTATATAATACCCTAAAGACCTGCACCAAGAAGCATGACGAGTACTATAAAAAGTAGTCAGGAGAGTCAGGGTGCACTCTGAGGAGATAAGTCTTCAGTCAGCCTTGGAACATGGCCAGCAAATCTTCCACCCTGACCGCAGCTTTGTTAATGGGTACAGTTGTGGACAAACAAAAAGTACGCAATTTGCGGTAAAATACAAGGATACAGACACCAGCTGGATCTGTGGTGACTGTAGTACATGCAGCATGAGCAGGGTTATCCTCTGAGCTGTCCATTGTGATATTGTATGCACTAATTCTAATTCTGTCAGAGAGACAGGGACATTTTTCCTCTCCTTGTCCGCCCGCCACCTTTTACTGTTGTGTCAGTGAGTTAATTTTGGATCTGTGGCATTTCGTCCGCACATTTCGTGCTTCCCAAATTTTTGCGACCCGCTCGGAGCCTCCCTCGGGGGTCAAAACGTCCTCCACCTGCACGTGTCCTCTGCACGCCTAACACAGCTCATTACGCCAGCGCTATCGCGCCACCCGCTGCAACGTCAGAGCGAGGCTTTCCGGGAGGTTATGAGTTCGTGAAGCCTCGCGCCCGCCTGCGGCTGCGCTCACCGTTCCTGGCGAAGTTGGCGATGGCCAGCGCCCCCGCCAGCTGCAGCTGGGTGTTGGAAGACTGCAGCCAGGACAGGATGTCCTGGTACACGGTCCCTGTCCCCTCGCCGAAACACTTCTGCATGGACTCGTCTGCGACGCAGGGAGAGGGGAGAGGATTCATACAGGCACAAAGAAGGGACGGCAGTCTCTTCAGCACAGAAATGCTGGGAGGGGCAACTTGCAATCCATACCAGAGAATGGGTGCAAGTGAGATAGAAGAAGATGCCCAGTTTTAGTGAGTGGCTTTGCAAAAAGATCATATTTTTAAAATATACCTGATATATATGAAATTAATGTGATATACATATATATGTTTATATGGTATATTAACAGAAGCATGGTATGATTAGAATTTGTATGGTTTCCTAGAGGGACAACAGGTACAGTGCTCCCTAAGCATAGCCCAGTTGTTGCACTCCATAACTGGCAGGCAACGCTACAGCTAGGGAATAGCTGAGAACTGTCTAAAATGGAAAAAAACAACACTGAAAAAAGGATCAGCAAGCTCTCAGTGTGAAAGCCATTCCACACTGTATAAAGATGAGGTGTGGAGTGTTATTTTGTAATAAGCTCTCTAAGTTCACCATCACCATGTATTTTTCCTGTGTGATTGAGTGAAGACATGGGGTGACACAGCCTGCCTGGAAAGGCAGTAAGGGGGGGTTGGGGGGCGGAGGGGGCAGCAGGGAGGGGGGAGGGTTTCATTAGTCCTCCAGCCTGAAGTGACTCACCCCCCAGCAGGAGTGACACGATGAGATTGGACGCGATCTTGATGCTGCAGAGGTCGTGGGGGTCGGAGCCCCCCTGGAGTCCGCGAATCATCTCAGACAGGGCCTGGGGGACCCCCGACTCCACAAACTGCAGCTTCAGCGCATCTGAAATGGCAAGAGCGCACCTGTCACCGCCGGAACGAGTCTTGTGCTTTGCGGGAGAGGAGATGAAAAGATGAAGAAACCCCATGCTGCCACCTCCACAGTCAGTCTGCCAGAGCACACACATTACTCTCCTGCTGCAGAATATTTTTACATATCTTGTCTTTGATTCTCTCTGAATTAGAGATACATGCATAAAGAAGCATGCATTATTCATTTGCTTGATAGATGCCCCCGTCCAAGACAAACTTCCCCATACAAAACTAATATATTGAGAGTATATTTTAGATAACCTATATTTTTTGCTCAATAAATGTATTGAAAATATGTAAACTGTTGCCATGTTGGTTTATTCCAATATCTTTTTGCATTGCATTAATATATTTTAAATGTATTTGCAATATATTCTCAGTCAGAACAGCACATTTTTCAATATATTAAAATATTTTTCATTTTCATATAGGTACATAGCTTAAGTTTTGATTTACTTTCCATTTGTACAGCTGAATAATTGCACAAGCAGTTCATGTAATGTATTGTACCATGCTGTCTGTAATGACAGTGCCCTATCTTGCAAACTGTTGTGTCATCAGGCACATTCCTAGCTCTCCTAGCTCTTATTCCCAGCCCAAAAATACTTCATTCATTTGAGCTATTAAAATGCCTGCTGAGTAAAGTGTGGTTGTATTACACTGATCGCATCAATAAACAAACCTCCTTCTCCTGACTGGACTCCTGCTCTTTCAATCCTGCTTGGACCTCACTGATCTCAGAACAGCCAGATCCATTTGTTTACAGTATATATAGCACCTATCCAAGCCTTTAAGTGCATAATCTGAATGGGAGCGATTGTAATCAACTTATCAGTGACGCAAAAACTCTCCTTAACTTTCCACTGACGGGTCACCGTTTGTAATCGGTCAGTGATTCCGGCGTCAGTTTTTGTTTGGGGAGCTTAGTCCCATCCAATATTGACGTAACAGCTTCTGATGAACGCTTCATGTGTTTCTGACCAACAGGATCCTGTCGTGGGGTTCATCCCCCCCACTCCTTTTCCAGTGACTGCCCCTGTCTCACCGCTTTCTCCCAGAGATCCCAGCACCTCCAGAATGACATGCCGGCGCTCTGCATCGGGGGCCCTCCGCAGCTGTGTGGTCAGGGCCTCGGCTACAGACACCTCCACCAGGGCTTCCCGCGCTGAGTCTGGAAACAGGCACAGTCACGGCTCTCAGCAACAGTGGCCCCTCCCACTTTACATAAACCAATCGCATGTCAGACACTCCCACTTTCTACACATCAGTCATGTGAGAGACACACCTCCACTCAGCCCACACCAGGCACCGGCGAGATCCCACTCACAGCAAACTTCAGTGCGTGTTAACATGGAGAAAATACATTTCTCCCTTGCTCTCTTATTTCATTTTAATGACAAATTTTCTTGGTAAACTTTTAACACATATAATGCAATGTTACAGTTAAAATCGTCATGTGTGGTTGTTTATTTTCTTTGAAACAAATCTTTTGGAGGCTTCAATAACATTTAATGGCTGTCACTTTACAAAAACAACTGAACAAGCATTCCAAACTAAAGCACTAAATACACTGGTCTGCATGGAACATTACCCAGAAATGAATACTGATTCAGTCATTGCTGATCCAACAGACTCATAAAAACACAAAGCTTGAGATTCTGTTTTTCACATAACGCCAGTGACAATGCATTTATTTTGATGTATTTCTTATTCAGGACACCATCTCCACATCAATAAATGCACCTTGGATCCATTCCCATCCTCCCTGTCTGCATTGCACTTGCGTTGTGAGTGCCGCATAGCTGAGCTCTCATAATTTGAACTCAGCATTCGGTTCGGAGTGAGAACAAAGAGGGATGCACAGCTGCGTCCTCCTCCTGTACTGAGACAGGCGAAATCGGCATACCCCCCCGAGCCTGACCTCTTTCAGGCCAGCTGATTTCCTGATTGCTCTGCGCTCACTCAGAGCAACCATTCAAATCTCTCAGCGGCGCTCCAAACAGGTCAATGCGAGCAGGATGTTCAGGGCGTAGCACTGGTTTGAGCATCATGTTAAATTATTGAGTTCCCCTCAGCGCTTCCAGTGAGCCCCTCATTCTGAGTGCTACGCTGCTTAGCACTCGTAGGGTCATCTCTTTTGCCTGCTCTGTCCCTTCTGTAACGTCCTCTGAGCTCAGGCACTTGTAGAGCAAGATTGCAAGATGAGCTCAATTTGCCTGAAAGACTTTGAGTGCAACTTACAGTTTTCACATGTTATCCATTTATACAGCCGGATATTTTACTCAGGCAATTGTGGGTCAAGTACCTTGCCCAAGGGTACAGCAGCAGCGCGCCAGCAGGGAATTGAACCAGCAACCTTTCGGTTCCAAGCCCTGCTCCTTATCACTATGCTACACTGTCCTCCCAGTTACTGTAACAGCATTCTGCCTCTCTGTGTAGCTACAGCTGAGGTTGACTCCTGGGGCTCACCCATGTCAGCCAGGTTGCAGAGGGCCAGCAGGCACACGTTGACCAGGGGGTCATTCTCAGGGTACTCCTGCATGATGGCCACCAGCCGGGGAATGACCCCGTTCTGAACCAGCCGGTCCTGCTGAGGGCCTGGGGGGAGAGAGAGGGAGGGAGAAGGAGAGGGAGGACAGAAAGAGGGAGAGAGAATTCTGAACATTTAATCATCACCCACTCTAACCCCACTCAAGTAAATGCTTGATTTTACCTGAGTAGTCTGGCACAAAATAGCTGTGCAACACCCAGATGGGTGCTACACATTAGCAGAGATGAGTTACCCTCCCT